>OX424459.1:12953493-13553493 GCA_949152455.1 Lithophane leautieri
TTACGCTGGTTTTATTGAAGTTTTTTTACGCCACATTGAAGCGACGCGACGCGACGATGCTGCGTCCCGCTGGGTGGATCAAGCTGTCAGCACTAATATTGCGTGAATGGGCCCGTTTTGAATAACGCGTCACTCAATAGAACCTCCTTAATCCTTCAGCTTCAAATTGTTGACATAGGTAATAGGGATGGCTATGGCTTTATGCATAATTCTCGAGCGACGATCATTAAAGCTGTCGGATGGCGAACGCGCGCGGTAATGAACTCCACGATCGTGCGCTGTTGTCTCTCTCAGCGCTAATTGCTGCACACTTATTAAGGTCGAGACGCTGCAACAGTTGAAAAATGCACTCCAAAACACAAAGAGATAGTTTGCATAAGCGCTTTGAGGAGCATTGTTCGAATGTTTGTTCCATCCAACTAGCAAAGGTTTTCAGATTCAAATTATAGGTCGACGACAATCCACTATCCGTTGATACTTTTAGAGGAAATAAAATCGTGTTAGACGTTTAAATTGAGTGGAATCGAGGTCGAGTTAAGCCTACCAGCACGTGATCGGAATATCGGGAGCGATTCCTAAGCGAACCCGTGGACCTCTTGTCGTTCAGGTGTTCGCCAATAAACCGGGACTTTTTTGTATGCATTGAGTAGTACGGAGTCGTACCTAGATTGTTTATTGCGAACCGTGTGTGTAAATTTCGTTTTACACGAAAAGTTTTGTAATTTAGTAGGTTCGCCTGAAAGAAACCTTTGGTTGGATTTACTTTCAACAGTTTTAACTACTTTCCAGCAATGTTTACGAGGAAGTATTATTCGTTTTGATGAGTTTTTTCGTAACCTTGTGACGAAAGTCAAATCTCGTGAAAATATAGGTAGGTGTCGCTGAAATGGGCTTGTATTGTTGTAAGAAATTAGCGAGTTTCTCTCCCGGCTATCGGCGCAACGTGTTGATTACTTTTTAATGAATGTTTGATGGGAAAACGGCAATTATTGGGTCTCTGTATCAAAATATTATACCTTCAACAGGGTTTTGTACGTAATTAATGGAAAAAACTTGTTCGAAAGATAAATTGTTCAGCTTTTAGTATATAATATACCTACATTACATGGATAAGGTATCGGTTTTATTTTGTTTTAAAAAATGATTACAAAAATATGTTTAAATGTAATTTGGAATAAGAAATGATAAAAAACTTCTTTTTTCTTACCAAGGGTATCGTGTTACCCAGTAACTGGGTTGGGGAGGTCAGATAGGCAGTCGCTCCATGCAAAATACGTGTAAGTATTCAGCTGCTGGTATTAGACTGGAAGCCGAACCCAAATAAGGAAAGGAACTTGGGAAAAGGCTAGGTAGATTGATTGACTGACTGACTTTTACTATGACTATACGTTCCCATTAACTTTAATCAAACTCAAACCATTTATTTCAAATATACCAATTACGAGCACTTTTGAATTGTCAGTCGGTCAGTCAGAAAGATATAGCTAGTTGTTGGATAATGCCAATAGAATACACACAAAAACACGTGCGCGAAGCCGCGGGCACAGCTAGTTAGATAATAAATAACTATATGTCTATTAAATTAAATAAAGACCACCACGGTACCTCTCTTATATTGCTAAAAAAGTACAGCAATATTTTCCATTATCACAGCGCTGTAATAAATAGTTTATGCAGTGCTTTGATGCAAATTAATTTTGATTGTAAATTTTGCAGGACAGTTTTCTGTTTTACATCTTGTTCTATTTATTTCTGAACACCAAAGATAGTTTACTAGGTATAAAGATAAATTGGAAGTATTTCTTAAAAGTCGAAACCAGAGTTTTATGGTTATTATAAATCTGGCATTTTTTCTAACTGCGTAAATATGTATAGTTTCAGTCGATAGGTAAATATTCCTGTTTCTCACGTAACTTAGAGGATTTGTCTAATACAGAAATATTTTTTTTATCTGGGACACGTACAGGAAATACACCAAAAAAATAAAAAAATAACTAAAAAAATAATAAAAACAAAAACTTTAAAACTAACAAAATAATGAAAACCAAAAAAGAAAGACCTGTGCGAGGCCAAACAAGGTTCTATCTCAGCATGATACTACGATAAGTATTTGAAAAATAAAAACATTGCATAAATTGCATTATAGTATAATCAGCAACATTGCAATATAATGAATTACAGTATAATCTTTGGTCGGAACCAAAGATCATACAATATCCAGGTTTCTTTGCCAATAAATCAAGATCCATTTTGTGTTTCGAGATTTCATATCTTTCTACTTTTTATTTGGCTACCAAAGAAAGTACCAATGAACGGTGTTTATTTTGCAAAATACGAAGCCTAAGCAACAAAGACACGATAAAGATAATGTGCAAGTATTTCTCAAAGCCGGAGCGCCTCGTTTAGTGGTATAGAAAGCTGAGAATGTGTGTAAAAAGCTGCCCCAATCCACAGCTGCCGCCGCCGCCGCCGCCGCCGCCGGTCCGACTGCTAACAGTTTCACACAGAAGTGATGGAGGCCCCATTTGAACGAAAGATTCTTAAATCGCTAGATTTGCTCTCACTGTAGTTAGTCACGTGAAAAAGTCTCCGTACTGAGAAGAGTGACCTCACATGGTATTAATAGCGTTTCCATGACAATCAAGTCAAGTCACTGCGTCATTGTGTGTCAGAGGTGTCAAAAGGAAACAGAAACGCGACTATCTTTTGACGAGTTCGGGCGAATCTAACGATTTCAATCTTTCATTTGTACATATTTTTTCATTCCTTTCAGGAATCATTTGATATGCTTATAGTGCATGCCATCAAATAGTATCTATACCGTAATTTTGGCTCTACTGCTGTATGACCCATACGAATACGCTACGCCATTACGGCGCTACCTAATAGGTCTGTTTTTTTTTTACAATGGAGCCAACATTACGGCATAGGATCTATTTGACGAAACGCACTCTAGCTGTTAAAATATTTTGTTAAGTGGCAAGTGGGCAAGACTAGTGATAAGTGGGTTAAAGAGTAGAGAAAGTATTGTTTCGGAAAAAAGATATTTAATAATAAAAACAGCCTATTAATATCCCACTGGCCCACTGCAGGGCAAATGTCTCTTCTCATACAGAGAAGGCACGAGCATTGATCACCACACTTGCTTAAGACGGGCTGGCGATTTCAGGCTTATAAGCCTGGCACATCGGTGAAGGTGGTGAGTAACGTCACATCTCGAGCATGGGAAGCGATGCTAACCACTGGGCCTTTTCTTAACCACTGGGCCATCACGATTTACGACATATTTCTCACATAGATATTTACGAAATATACATATTTTCCATTGAATTTTCGGATTTAATCGACCTAATCCCGGTCCAGGTTAAAACGACTAAGAACGAACTTTCCATTGGCTTCGCTCGCGTTATTTTAAATAGAATTTTCTCCCCCTATTAGAATCAGATAGAATAAACAAACAACCACAATATGAACTACGAGTAATTTTCTTTTACTGTTTTTGATATTGGTGAAAATTCATATCAATTAAATTCAAATTTATATTTATCTCTGAGTAAATCTTGCGCTAAGCACGACCTCCACAAATCTAACAAATCAGCGAATCACAAGACTGAGTCTGTGTTGTGTTGCGCAGATTGCTTTTGTTATCTAACAAAAGAAATCAGATGATTGAAGAATCGTGTTTGATGGATAGGTAGGTACCGATCCTATTTATAAATTGTATTCTAAATCTTGCACGGTGAAAACATAGTCAGCGACATGATTAAAGTACAAACAACGTCTTAGCCTCCAAATAATTGTCTACTTTGAATTAAGTACAGTTTTGCAGAACACTTTAAAAAAAAGTGGTTCTCAGCCGTCAGTGTTTTATGCCATTTTCTCACACTTTTTTTTTAACGTATTTATGTCCTTCATTAAAATTCATTATGTAGATAAATGCCTGGTTTTAAACCCTAGTGCGTTCTGTAGTGTCTACTACGTCATTTATTTTTATCTTCTCAAGTCATCACAATCCATAAGGGTCACATGGTCTAACCCCGAGGTCGTTGCCTAACAATAGGATATTTATTGACTTAGACCAAGTCAATATCGGCGCAAATACACAAATATCTACCCGATATAAAACTGCGTAAACGGGCAATTTATTTAGCAATTATTGCCTAAAACAGTTGCCGAGGACAAAAGTTGGGAAGTAATCTAGTTTATTATAATGTCTTCCTATCATCAGCCTATGGCAGGCCACTGCTGGACATAGGCATCTCAAATCGCACGTCATTTAACGCCATTCAGTGGGGTAATTACGTAACACACATACATTAACAATTGATCGTAATGCCTTTCATCTTGACAGCTCAGCCACGTCCAATGCGTGATTTACGTTGTGTAGCAGACGAATTTTTCAAACCTATGAAGCAATGGATTAGGAATTTCCTTCAAAATCTCGGGGTGTTATTGAAAGTGTGTTACGCAATTAGGGTGCTGGGTTACTCTCGGCCATATGCTAACAACCAATCTGCCTAGCTTTTTCCCAACTATGTTGGGGTCGGCTTCCAGTCTAACCGGATGCAGCTGTATACCAATATTTTATATGGAGTATCCTGTGTATCGGACCTCCACAATCCAGTAACTGGGTAATATGATACCCCTTGGTAAGACTGGTTGTCAGACTTACGGGCTTCTGACGACCCGTAACGACTGTCACGAATGACAGCCGAGACCAACGGCTTAATGTGCTTTCCGAGACACGGAGGAGTCTCGGCATGTATAGATGGTCACCCATCCACGGACTAACCCCGGCAAGCGTAGCTTAACCTCATAGATCGACCCGTGCGGCTGTTATAACTTAGCCACGAGCTCCTCCATATGCTAACAACCACCTTGCGAAAATTGTCACTCCGCCTAGCCTAAGGAGTCCGAGGACCTACATAGTTGCCAATTGCCACTCATTATCTTGTGGTATCTCTACTCTATCAACAATTGCTACAATCTTGGCGTCGCAGTAAGTCGATGTTGTCGTGACGTCATAGTTGACGACAATTAGTTGCCCGTGTACCTTCAGCTGTTATGTACCGCGACAAGTTTAGTTGGATCCCGCCACTCTTGGGACCAAAGTATGGCGGCTATCATATTTGTATGTTGACTAATTTGATTATGTTGGTAGCTTGTTTTAGATAGTTGGTGTGTTGTTTTGTTTTTGTTGGATTTATCTAATGAAGCTGTGTGATGTTTGGGTACCGATTTGTTGTTGGTGTTTATGATGTTTAATTGTTACTAATACAACTTGTTGTGTTGAACGTATATTCATATAGATACCTTTATGAATATGAGAGGAAGAACGAATTTTGTATGTAGGTTTAGGTCCGTTTACGACCTTGAGCGATGCGACTTTGTTGTAAACAATTTTCTTCACACGCGGTTGCAAGACGCGTGTCGCTTGCATGCATGTAACTTGTGGCCACGGGGTCACATACAACGGAATTTTCTAAAATTCCAATTCCTATGTACTCCCAGACAAATGCAGCGCTCAACTGAATCAACTCCAACATGCAACACAGACATAAATGACATAAGACTAATACTAGGTTTTGATTGCACGATTTGCGAGCAATCTGACGGCATGCAACTCCGGGCCTCCGGAGCCCACCTGCTTTGCAAGTCAATCCCACTTCACATTGCATAACAATATTCAACACTTTTGTTTTGGAATAAAACCTGAGTCAAACTGTGGAGAGCAACCTTTTGTTTAAACAGAGTGTACGAATTCAATTAAATAAAGCCCGGATTTCGTCTGGATGATTTTGTTTTTATTATCCAGTCCAGTCTGTCTGAAGGTCTCTTTGGTGGGTTTTTCGGCTACACTGTGGAACTAATTTTAATGAAAGCTTGGAGAGGTAGCTTTGTGCTTGCGATAACAACACAGCTAGGTAGTTGTTTTGTTACGAAAAAATATCAATTATGTTTTTTAGTTGTTACGAAAATAGTTGTTACGAAAATACACTCTGGGCTACACAACTAGATTAAAGCCGGCGCCAGACATAGTCACATCTGCTAGGGTTGCGGGAAAGTCCGAAAGGGATACCGGGACCTTGGCAACAGGCAACTAAAGGAACACGGGTGGCTTTTATTCAGTAAAAATCTGACACGTCCTTCCGCTTCGCCCAGAGCGGGAGAAGTCATTTGATGATTTCCCACCCTCAAAGACATAGTCACATATTTGAACACTTGTTTGAACACTGGTGAGGCACGGTAATAAATTGAGATCAAACTTTGATCAAATACCCAAACACCCATGCTTCACATGTGTTCAAAAAAGTGTTCAAATAAGTATTCAAATGTGTGCAGGCAGCAGCAAGCAAGCAGGTTTTAAAATATAAAGTTTAGCTATACTAAACTTTAAATGCCCCGACCCCCGTAGTGTTCCATGCACCCATAAGCACAATGTTTTGCGTGAGTTACATTGCGTGCAACTGTAAGTAAGCAGCGATTTTTCACTCCAATAATAAAAGTCGTTTCCCAGCATCTATTTTTATGCAATGTTACTTAGTTTTATGTACAGGATGCGTAGATGACCGTTTTGTTTGATGGGCGTTTTTACACCCT
Source organism: Lithophane leautieri (assembly GCA_949152455.1). Lineage (NCBI taxonomy): Eukaryota > Metazoa > Arthropoda > Insecta > Lepidoptera > Noctuidae > Lithophane > Lithophane leautieri. The sequence continues at coordinate 12,960,094 of OX424459.1, forward strand.
GTATATCCGATTTTTTTTTGTGTGTTTGTTGCATAATTACTCCGCCAATTATGAATTGATGTTAATGTTTCTCTTTTTGTTTTGTGGGTCATGCTTCAGAGGTGGTCCCATATAAATTTTATTAACTTTGCTTGCGTAGTTTTTAAGTTAGCTTCAATAATACGTATTTTTCCCATAACTTTATTTTCGGAAGTCAGTGGCAAAAAACAAAAATTGAAAACCAAAGACACCGACTTGTTATTTGTCACTTTTTAGTGTTTTTTTTTTAGGAAGTCGTTTTTTTTGTGTTGTAATAAGTTTTTTTGTTCTTTCTTCGCGTTATGTTTACCGCAAATAAACGTATTTTTTTTTGGTATCAGGACACGATTGACACAATTGTTTTATTATGACAGCATTAATTATTCTTCAACTTTATAGAAAGTAGATAGCTGGGTTTCAGCGGTACATTGGTTATGTATAACAGTAGCTCACAGACTAAGAGAGTACCTAATTTTTAAAGAAGGTACACAAATTGGAGTTTTTTGCTCATTAATTCTAAAGACAACTTTACAGTATTACTAGTGTTTTTATATTAATTTATTAAGTAAATCCCGAGAGAAATCATTGTTTTTTTGTGTTTTATTTTATTCCTGAAATGAATAAAGTAGTAGTAGGTAGTTATGCAAAACGAAGGCAGCGTACCTGTGTAAATTATAAACTCGCTTTAGGTAGTAAAACTCTGGCGGCGGTGACCTCTCGCGTCCGGCCCTGGTTCAGGCCATGGTACGGAGCGAGAGGGCATGGGAAGCCGTCACCTCCTTCTGCGAAGCAGTAATGCTCGCGAAGGAGGAGGCGGAACGCGTGAGGGAAAGGCAAAGTTTGCGCCCTCACGCCCCTAACCGCCGCCGTTGGAGACGCCCTGGGCGTCGGGAATCCCAGGCGGATTTCCGGCCACCATAGGCGCGGGCTTGCGGACGGCGAGCAACGGTCAGCTCGCCGTCCGATAAGGACCAGGCCCGGGTCGATGGCGCGTCGTGTTCCACGCGCGCCTCAAAGAGATGTCAGCAAAAATGACGGGGTCCAATAGGACCGATGCCTGCCAGGGTTGCGGGAAAGTCCGAAAGGGATACCGGGACCTTGGCAACAGGTAAATGAAGGAACACGGGTGGGTTTTAGTCAGTAAAAGTCTGACACGCCCTTCCGCTCCGCCCAGAGCGGGAGAAATCATTGGATGATTTCCCACCATCAAAAAAAAAAAAAAAAGGTAGTAAAACTCAGTTCACTGTAGGCATTTTTAGGCAGTACAATCAGCCTATGTTCCCAACGCTGGGACACAGGCCTCCTTAAAAAAATCCCTGTAAAATCTGATCTGAAATCTTGTAAAAATCTGACAACTAATAAAATACCCAGTACCTAATATTATGAAACAATTTGCTAACGCTGTTTAGCTCTCAGCTCACGCTGGCGTCAGGTATCCCCGTGAATTATGGCCCATTATAACTTCAGTTTGTTCAGCAACTTCAAGATTGTATGCAATTTACTTAGACAACGAATATTGGCTAAATATTTAATCAGCGCGCCTTCTTCGCTTCAAGCGACTGTTTCGTAACAGCTTCAAGTGCTGAAAATTTGGGACTTTTCAAGCCAAATCATTGTTGCATTGGTAGGATTAATAATAATAATGGCACCAAAACAAAACATTCGAATAGGTACTAAACCACCCAACTAATTCCATTTTACTCATATAGGTCATGAACGAATAAACATGTAAACATCTGACATACCACTGTTAATCTTCTACAAGATTGTTCATTAATTAGAAAACGCAGTAGATATTATAAAGTCAGCCAGTGGCGAGCTGTCACAAGTTACTGCAGTGGTAACGTGTCTGCAAGATACCATCGGATTCTCCATCAGTTCCCGTCATTGATTCATGAATTTGTGAACATGTTCTGTACAAAAGTCCAAAAGATGGTTGTCCAACTTTAGTCTTTTTTACAGAACAGTAAAGAAATTGACACAGGAAAGGACTCAGGGTGCCATTGTAAAAATTAGGGACAATATACATTTTGGCAATGATTCTATGATAAAAAAAAAATGTAATATGCATTAAGATTCGTTCCCCTCCTTTTTTAAACATAAACATATTTTTATTTTAGATCTGTTAGCGTATACATTATGTAAATATTATCTGTTTTTTTTTATAAATAAAATTTTAGCAATTACATAAATTGGGGATAGTTCAACACTTACCTTGATAAGATTGTAATATGAAATAGTAGTTCAATCAGATTACCTTTAATCAGGTGCCAATATTCTGTAGCAAAATCCCTCCAACATTTTATCACGATCTTAAAAAGATATAAGAAGCTGAAGTGAAGACTTATCGTAAAATACTTACATTGTAAATTCTTTGACGGGCGCAATTCCGTTAGGGCGATAACTGGGGGCTACCTGTCTTGTTTCCATGATTTATCTATTGGTGCAATGGGGACACATAACAAGCGCATTTGTTATACAAGACAGTAGTATGGGACCAACAATTCTTGTATGTATGGAACTTATAAACCTTCGCTTAGATTTTATCACTGGAAACATTGTTGTCGCGGACTTCTTTCCGGAAATGTCGACAAAGCAATTTATGAACCAATTTTAAAGCGAAGATAAGTACTGGGTGATTGGTGGTCCCTCCCAAGCTTAGATTGCCTTTTTTCACTGGGTATTGAACCATAGATAGTAACATAGATATATAGTAACCATAGATGCGTCTGCATCTATGGTTACGGGTGAATACCACCCACTCTATGTAAGTATAAACGACATTTTATGCTTAGGACTCCGGCTTAACGTGCTCTCACAGGTATAATTTTCTTACTGATACTATCCCTTTTAATCGCCCTGCATAACCAAACGATTATCATAATTTACTAGTTCCACACACATCTTAACAAATGACCATAATTAAATTATGCAAAACACGTACTTTGGCTGGCCATTACATCGTACTCGTAGGTACTAGAGCGGTAAATTGAGAAGATTTTGTTTTTGAGAATCCACAAAAGTATTTTTAAAAGATCGCCTTTCCCTTGGAATTGGCTCATTTTTTACTCGGACAATCTGCTTAGCCAGAACCCCACTGCTGCGAGACTGAGTTAAGAATATTCTATTTTCATGTAAAGGCTCTGCGTGGGACCACAGGCTCCACAACAAGGGAGGTGTTGGAATAATAGACGACCTTATCTGCCCCAGAATATATTACAAGTGAAACAAAAAATTCAATGAGGCAGTTTTAAATTGAATTTTATACTTTTTTAGGAAAACGTGGTGTTATATAATGGTTGGCTAAGTTTTGCTAATCTGTCAGTTTTGCGCATTGACCTTGGTAAAGTTCAATGAAGATTAACTTTGACCTTTGAGAGTCATAAATATGTGGGTAGTTTTATTACAGCACGTGTATGCTAGTAAAGTAATTAAAGAAGAAAGGCGACAGGTTATGTTTTTGTAATTGCTGTTGGAGCTAGCTAACCATAATCAACTGTCAAGAATGGCGAATACCAGGCGTTATTTTAATAACAACAGTTTTTTCATTAAAAGAAAAATACCTTATTGAAAGTATAATTTAAAATATGGTAGAAATACTTTCGGAATAATAAAACGAAATTTTGGAAATTCGGATAAATTAAGGACACAATAATGTACTGAAAATACATTAAAGAGACATTGATAATGAAAATGTGATGAAAATGATACTTTAAAGCATTTTCCAACAAACGCCTACTATTAAAATTTCGTAAAAGAAAAACTATTTGTCGGTAATGTTTGTCGGCCTAGAGTTTGATTAACGAGCGGGCCTCGCAACGTTTTGTCACTGATAGATATACTAAGACAAATAGTTTTCACCGAAAAAATACGAGCCTCCGAAAAGTTGTTTGAAATACGTGACAGAGGACGGATACGTGGCGCATATGTTTGATAGATAACAGAACTTGGAAACGAGTTTCTAAAATGACCTTCGAATATAACCTACTTATACAGCGTGTTTCAGAAATGACTACATTGGGTCGTGTAGGTATTGAAGTGTTGTATGGGAGAGCAGATTTTTTCGTGATTACAATGTTGGTCCTATGGAGAGTGTTTTTCAGTGTGATGGTCTGTGCCACACTCTTAAACACTTAGGTCTGTCACTTAGGTCTCTTACTCACACTTGCCTCATGCCACCATTTGTTGCCTAAAAAATGTTACTACGCAGTCCTCTGCGCGAAGTTCGGAATTGCCAAATTATATCGGCCGTATTGTACACGCTATATGTATTATTTACTAGCTTGGCCCCACTGTTTCACCTGCGTAAGTCTCGATCCCGTCGGAATATCGGGATAAAAAGTATCCTTTGTGTTAATCCAGATTATAAACTATCTGTTTGCCAAATTTCATCCAAATCCATTCAGCCGTTTTTGCGTGATTGAGTAACAGACATCCAAATACACAAACACACAAACTTTCACATTTATAATATTATTATTATATTATTTTTTTTTTTTTTTTGTAATGTCTTTGACATATCTCGGGACCCTGGGGTCCCGGGCCTTTGGAAGGCGTACGAGGGGCCGAAGCCAACTCGCAGAGGCCCGTTAGACATCCATAATGAAATGGGGCACCAACCGACGATTATCCCTGTTCGCCCTATGCAATGCAGCCAAGGACAACCCCCGGTTGGTATAGGGCTATTGCAGAATATTATTATTATTATTATATATATATTATATTATAGTAGGATTTTTTACTGTACACTTTTGTCAAGTTCATTCTACTTATTTAACTAACTATACAAATTAAATAAAGATAAAAATAAATTCCATCTACTTACCTATATGTTTTTTAACGAGTTTCTAATGAAGTAGGTACTTAGTCCCTGAGTTGTGTTTCCGAAAGTCTTTGCGGAAGGCTCTTTCCTGGTGACCTTAATGGCTCAAATAATGGCATGTTTGGGTGTAATAAGTAACAAAGTTATATACTACAAAGTTAAGCAGTCTCTTCTCACAGTTTTAGGGGAAAAGTCAAAGGAAGTCACTAGAAAACCATATAAATGTATGGTTTCTTTCATCGTTTGAACTAGATCTATAGCATATATATGATTAGTTACTATAATCATCATCACAATTTACAGCCTTGTTCCACCCACTGCTGGGTATAGACCTCCTCCCTTTTGTGCCATCCTTACCTGGTCTGTGCGAGTCTGTGAAGTCCAGGTCTTAACCAGGCCCCAACTTAGAGACCCAGGGCTCAGGGCAGACACTCAGGATTTGAGCCCCTCTCCCATCCCGACGTCATTTTGGAAATCCCACGTCAGGCAGATGCCTGGTCGGGGTAGCTGGGTGAGTGGGGCTGACCCTTAGGCTGACTGGGCCCTAGGCCTTGTAGGCCTAGGTGTAAATCCGGGGCTGGTCTGCCAACACACCTTCTACCATCTTTTGGCAACCTTATAGTAAAGGCTCTGTTCCAACTGCCATCACCACGTCAAGCCAAGTGTCCTGCCACCTCCCTTTCAGAGCCGCTACCCATATTCCAACATCTTGGACTTCAGTACTTTTTTTTTTTTTGTGGTTGGGAAATCATCAAATGTCTTCTTCCGCTCTGGGCGGAGCGGAAAGGCGTGTCAGACTTTTACTGACTAAAACCCACCCGTGTTCCTTTAGTTGCCTGTTGCCAAGGTCCCGGTATCCCTTTCGGACTTTCCCGCAACCCTGGACCTGGACTTTAGTCCTACGTCGGATTTCTGAGTTACTGACTCAGTCCTTCAACGAAAGGCCTAACATGCCTAGCTAAGTAGGCAAGTAATTACTTCTACTCAGTAAAAATCACTGTCTGCAAAATAGTTAGATGTTTTTATAAACAGCTATAATCCCGAGTTTGTAGGTAGTATTTGAGTTTAAAAATTCATCACTATTTGGTTTGCATAATGGGTACATTTACCTTACTTATTATGTTTTTAACGTTTATGATTACTTAACAACCAAAAAATAAAAGCATATTTTGAGGAAATATTTATTTTATGATATGAGACGCGATAAAACCCATCTGCGCTTGAGCAGTAATAACATTAAAATGACGCCCTTTCCACATTGGCTCTTCGAATAATATTTTTTATGACTGATTCTTAAAGAACATACAAGCACTAAAGTACCTTATCATCTAATGTTATTGAATCTCTAAAGCAGAGTAGCTGAAACGCATAGAAAATCTTTATGGACTGAAAGTAATGGCATTGGACATAAACCGATGCATTTCCAAAATTAAAGAAATATGTGAAACTATACAGGGTGAAATTGAATTCATGGGCATCCTCATACGGGGTCATTGTACTCATCATTATGAACAACTTTCACTATGGGAACAACGCTGAAATCGCGAAAAAAAATCAACTGTTCCCTACATTTATTGTTCGCATAGCTCGTCAAAATGTAGGGAACAGCAGATTTTGTTTTCGCGATTTCAGAGTTGGTCCCATAGTGAAAGTTGTTCATAATGATTAGTATAATGACCCTTTAAAAGGATGCCCATGAATTCAATTTCACCCTGTATAGGAAAAATAAATAAAACTGCGCATCTATTTTATTTTATAACTTTCTTGTGATATTTTCTGGAGTATCTTTATAAGCAACTTTACACACGTGTTTCAAGATTGCAAATCGGATTTTGACTTGTCTTCGACACGCGAAGCTCTCATGAGTGTAGGTGTCCCAGTGATTCCGAAACATATACCTGAGTAAACCCGCAAGATAATGACTGGTGTTTAGGCGTCGTCTTTAAATCATATGAGGTTGGAAAAGTGAGGGAGGGGTTCGTAAAAAATGAGATTAATCACGAAGGTGGGATAATGTGAAAATCACTAGATATTTTTCGTGCGATGAACTAATTTAATTATTTGTGTCAGGTAAAATATTTCGCAAACTTACACAACCCACATGACAGCCTGGAAACCTTTTATTACAAAGTGCTAAACTAAACGTATTTTCTTTCTTTCTTTTCTTCTAAAGGTTCAAATGCAATAAATACCGACTAAATTCTCGATCCTAACTATCCCATCATTCCTATCCTAACTTATATAATATTGTAAATGCGAAAGTGAGTTTGTTTAATTGTTTGTTACGCAATCACACTAAAGAGACTGAGCGAATTTAGATGATGACCTGGAATAGGTCATAGGATACTTTTTATCCCGATATTCCCACGGGATCGATACTTACGCGTGTGAAGCCACGGGGCGCAGCTAGTTAGGAATATTAATATTTATGGTTTTTCAGAATCTAATTTTCTGATATGTTTTTATTTAAACAGATTCTAAAAATATCTGATCTTTTCAATAAGAATAATAAAAAATACATGTGATGCTGGGAGGGGGGGAGGAAGGCTAGCCTTAAACCTCACGACACGTATCATCACCTGCCTAGCCTTTTCCCAACTATGTTGGGGTCGGCTTCTAGTCTAACCGGATGCAGCTGAATACCAGTATTTTACATGGAGGGACTGCCTATCTGACCTCCACAACCCAGTAACTGGGTAATACGATACCCCCTGGTAAGACTGGTTGTCAGACTTTCGGGCTTCTGACGACCCGTAACGACTGTCAAAGATCCACAAATGACAGCCGGGACCAACGGCTTAACGTGCTTTCCGAGGCACGGAGGAGTCTCGGTATGTAAAGATGGTCACCCATCCACGGACCAACCCCGGCAAGCGTAGCTTAACCTGATGGATCGACCCGTGCTGCTGTTATTACGTACCCACGAGCTCCTCACGACACGTATATTCAAGGGAAAGGGAGGGGATATAAAAGTGGCTTAAAAACATCACGTGATTAAAGGATGGCCCCTTACCCAAAAGCTGTAAGATTTGAGAGCATTTTACCAACATCAAGCAAGCAAAATGTACTGAGTGCCTCACTAATGTAATATCGATATATTTTTACGCCCGCTGCGGCACTATAGCAAGTATTGACAGTATCCGTACCCTCACGTTCTTGTATCCAGTAAGCAGAGTTAATTAATGAACTGTCAGTAGCTCTCTACATCGATATGGCGTTCGTGCGTACGGAGGCGCTTCCGTTTACTATTCCCACCTTGGATTCTTATTAGTTTTCCGTGTTGAATGTCAGTTATAAACTTATAAGACGATGATATTGGGCTATTTATTTTGTATTGTGAAATACCCAAAGTCTACTGTTTCCAAAGCTTTGTAAATTATTTTTTCTGTATGATAAATGTGTGTCGCGACTTCGTCCGTCCGTGGAAGTCTGAAAACAGGAAAGTTATTTCATAATTTAATACTAGATGTCACAGAAGATATTGGGCATATTAACTACATCCTATAGCCGTAACATCATTACGAATAGAGACAGCCAGGGAAATTAATTGTTAAGCAAAATGACACGCTACCCTAATACGGAAAATTGAGTGTTCAAGGAATGACAGATGTGATATACGAGGAATTTAAGTTGGCAGTATCAATTTGCTTACCAATCAATTTCCTTGACTTTACCTATAGGTACGTAATCTTATAATTGTAAAATCTGATGCATCTGATGATAATCTGTAGGCAATTTGATGAGTCTAACAAAATTTATAGAGTTATAGCAAGCGTGATGGTCATCCGGGAGTGCTACAGATCAAATTGGATGGACACAGCCCAACGTTAACTTAATAAAACTGGCCGCCCGCGGGAAATACCCATGATTTTTCTATATAAGATGTGATTTTACATATTTTCAGTTTGTTCCAGGTTCCAGCGATTGAATATTAAACACGTTTACGAGCATTGAAAAGTAAAATTACGTTAACAACGTCAAAGTATTTAAGTATTTGTAAAACATTAGGTGTAAAAACCGGTGTTGTAAACAAGATAGGTACAGGGTGGCGATTTAGACACCTGCGTCCGTCAAGGGGGTGATTCTACCTGCGTCCGTCAAGGGGGTGATTCTACCTGCGTCCGTCAAGGGGGTGATTCTACCTGCGTCCGTCAACGGGGTGATTCTACCCGGACTCCGTCCAGGGGTGATTCTACCCGCACTCCGTCAAGGGGGTGATTCTACCCGCACCCCGCCAAGGGGGTGATTCTACACACAACTTTTACCATGAAACTCATATCCCATTCGTCAGTCGAAAAAACTAATTCCTATAGGTACAACAGATTAAATCGTAAAATATGTGTTTCATAGCAAAAGTTGTATAGTACTCGTATGACAGGTAGAATATTTATTTCATCTCATCATTGTTTCATCATTTCATCAGGGGGAATCACCCCCTTGACGGATGCAGGTCACTAAATCGCCACCCTGTATAAAGATCACTATATTTTGCCGTTGACGGCGTACAAATATCAATAAAGTAGATATATAAAATTACACTTAAATAGATAGGTGACAGAATTGAAATTCCCATATCCAAATAATTATCATTATTTAGTAAGGCAAGAATGGGTATATGAAGAGGAATTGAACTGTAGTAGGTATTTAATCTGAATAATTATCCTGTTAGTCATGCTAAAATAGGACGAGACACCAACAAAATTACACGAGGATATTTTTGAAGTTATTTTTACCCAGGAGGAAAATGAACAAAGAATATTAAATAAAATATTTTGTTGCTGCAGACAACACACTGTCATCCAACAATCGCGGGGAGCACTGGCCTGACAGGTACGTGAAGCTATTGAAAATATTCACGAGTGCTTTTTTCCAAGCAAAGGCTGCGGTGTGCGATAAAACGGGCAATAATTGAATATTGTCCGTATATGTAAACATTCCGAATGGCCGTTAATTAACGGAGATAGATTCCGACACGGACGACTGCTGCCCTCTATTATTTAATTAGCTCACGTTTATTCCTCTTCAGTAGCTGAGGAAGCGGTCTCTGTGAAAGAAAACGATCGACGATAATTGGCTCGAAAAAAAGTTGATTGGAAATGTCAATTGGCCGGCCACCTCGGCTTTCTCACGATTGTGGGCTTTACGCCGCAAAGTAGATATATTTTTGTCGGTTATTTCATCTAAATTTTTTATACGGCCTAGGGGAGCAGAAGTATAAGTAATTATAGTTACTGCCCAATTCGATAACCATTTTGGAGATCTTGCGTTTTAATGCGTTCCAAAAACGTAACGTTAAAATGGAAAATACGATCATAATCACAAATTTACTTTGGGAAGTATATTTTTTTTTTTTTTTTAACTATTGTGAATTTGAGTACTATTTGGATCATATTTTTTATTTATCTGGCAGTTTGAGTACTATAGGTGGCCTAACCAAATGTCCTTTCTTTGGTATTGTTCGTCGAGTCGTTGAGCTCCTTAAATTTGGAGTTGAGCTGCACGATTACAGACAAATGCGTGCACTGACTGGACAGGTCCACTCAATCTGTGTGGTTCTTTCCTCAAAAGTCCATTTAAGACAAAAATCTACATGGTCTTCACATGATCTGACCAAGATTATGTCTGGACTTTAAAAGCGACTGTGACCTCTGAGTTTGTTTCGGCCGTTCTTCTCAGAGTAGTCAGATAGGAAACGCCGACCTCATCTAGTTTAAAAAATGTGATTGACGTGTAAAAGTTATTGTACAAACCTACTTACAGAAATAAAAATCATTTATCATTTATCATCATTTATCATCATCATCATCATCATAATTTATCATTTAAACACACGTCACTATGAAAGCGTGACTACGCTTTCTACTTGTAAAAGATAGGTGGCTGTAAAAACTGGTGTTGTAAACAAATATCTATCTATATCTACACATATTTTGTTTACACTCACTATGTTTTGCGGTTGACGGCGTACAAATATCTTTAAAGGAGTTATCTAAAATTACACTTTAGTAGGTAACAGAATTAAAATTCCTATAACCACTTAATTTGCATTAATGTACAATCATAATCATAAACACACGTCCCACACGTCACTATGCAACCGTAGTTACATTTGAACGCAATTGTACAATTCAAATGAGAGAAATGAAAGAATGAAAAAGTAATAATGTAGTGTTGTGTTTATGAATAGGAACAGGGAACTGAGTAGAAAATAACGGTACAGTCGGCGACGACAATCACAGCCCGCTGACAGTTGGCGATACCATGTGTGTGCCGCGACCCGACACTAATACAATATATTGAACACGTCAAGCTAGGAAATAATATAGAATATCGTGAAAGAATTATTCTGTATAATGTAATAAGAAAAGCTCACGACAGCTGATATATAATATTATACTATTTGGACATTGGACACAATGATATAAAAATAAGAAGTAAATAGAGAGTGTTGTACGAAGTTTTAATCTTCTTCAATTTCAGCAGCTGTAACGTTGATCGCTGTTTTTTTAACTAGTTATTTGCTAGTTAGTTAGCAGTGAGACTGCCGGCTAAAATAAAAAATAAAAAAAAATAAGAAAAAACCTACCAGTAAAAAGTATAATTATGTGGATAGGTATATTGAAATTATAATCAAAACGATTTAATTAAATAGGAGATTTTTTCTTTTCTTTTTATGGACTTCATTTTATTGTTAGGTATGTAACCGAGCCAACATTCAAAGACATGTGATATCTACTAATACTTTAGGTTGTTTGCATAATATGCTATATGTGCTAACAGTGAAAATAGAGAAAACAGATAAATATGTCAGTATTTTTCAAATGTTTGCTAAGGCATATCCATTCTAAATAATTTGTTTTGTTATTTCATTGAATTGGTGTAACAGAGCAATTCCTAACGCCTATAGGTAGCCCTTAGTTCATTCTAATGGAAAACTGTGAGTGGACCGAACGATATGAATTGTCGGCTATTACATAAAACATAGGAGTTTTAACATAACACACAAACATAATCTCACACCCTCTTCCCAAAGGGCAAAAACACAAAACGCCACCTGCTACGATCCTTAGATACGTTCGTTTTTTTTCATTTACGTTCAACAATAGGTAAAAATAAATTTAATTTATTATTGGTACATTAAAAAAGCAATATTCTATTCAAGTTTCAAAATTAAAATCAATTACAGAATGTCAATTCATTTGAATTTATTAAGGCATTTAAAATGTCGTCAAAAATATATTAAAAAATCTTGCCAATTTTGACGCTTATGTCATTAAAATTACTTGAACCACTTGATGGAAAATAAACGACCCACACAATGTTATTGTAATCCTAACTAATCCATACTAATATTATAAATTCGAAAGTAACTCTGTCTGTCTGTCTGTATGTTACCTTTTCACGCCTAACCACTGAACGGATTTCGATAAGATTTGGCAAGAGAATCCCGGGGAAGAATATAGGCTACTTTTTATCGACATACCACGCGTGCGAAGCCGCGGGCGGATGCTAGTATTATAAATGCGAAAGTGAGTTTGTTTGTTTGTTACGCTTTCACGCTAAAACGGCTCAACGGATTTGGATGAAATTTGGCACAGGGATAGACCGTGACCTGAAGAAGGACAAAGGATACCTTTTTTTCCCACGGGATCGAGACTTATGCGAGTGAAACCGCAAGGTACAGCTAGTAAAAAATAATTTAAGGTTATTTAATACCTACTTTACTCTTGCAAATTTTATATTCCTAACGTTTAAAGTTCTTTCACAGATTCGTGGTCACGAATAAACTCGAGCCATTTTCATTTCAATGTGCAACGTCGCGTAAACATCAAAAAGCATTATGAGACCAATCTTCTACTATGTTTATGGTCGAATTGTACTAGAGCTTGTGTTTTGTTTGACACCGAACTTAGGGCGGAACTCACCACTCAAACTGAACGCGATCAGTGCATCTAAACCGCGTTCAAGAACTGTCAGTGTCATTATTTAATCAATATGCCTAGCCTTTTCCCAACCATGCTGTGGTCGGCTTCCAGTTTAACCGGATGCAGCTAAATACCAGAATTTTACATGGAGCGACTGCCTATCTGACCTTCACAAAAGTGCTTTTCGTGCCACGGAGGAGTCTCTATATGTAAAGATGGTCACCGATCCGCCGACCAACCCTGGCAAGCGTAGCTTAACCTGATGGGCGGCCCGTGCGGCTGTTATTACTTAGTTGTTGTGGGAAATTGACACTGACAGCGCTTGAACGCAGTTTAGATGTGCTAATCGCGTTCAGTTTCATTGGTGTAATTGACACTTAGTTAAATAACTCGTGAACTCAATGTGATTCCGTCGTAGAGAGCAGGGAGCCGTACGTTTTATTCGTCGGGCAGTAATAACAAACACACATTTCGCTTTTTAAAGCTCTAAACAATCGGACTCGACTGAAAGGGTCAAGGGGCGTAAGTAGTGATAAAGAAAATATATGAGCGGCGTGCCGAGAGCCGAAACCCAGCGAATAGGAGCGTTTCTAGGGTTCCGGGTTCCCAAAGAGTGCCAACGGGATTCTACTACTAAGGCTCTGCTGTCCGTCTGTCCGCTCGTTTGCCACAGGGCTGTATCTTTTGACTTAGTAGCTAGACGCTTGAAATTCTCAGAGTGTGTACTACTATGGCCGCTATAATAATAAATAATAAAAATAAAATTTAAAACTAAAGGGAGTCCCCATAGAGAAACATGTTTTTTTTAACTAAAGTATTTAAAAAAAAAAATGTAGTGTTATTTATAGTACGGTGGTATGAAACCCTTCGTTTGCGATTCCGACTCGCATTTGGCCGCTTTTTTTTCACTCAATGCAATAAAGTCGTTTACCAACGGCCCGGCCGTACTAACAGTGCAATCGAAAAGGTCGGTTGTTAGTATTACAAACACGTTTTTTGTTGAAATAGGATTGTTTCTGTTGTTAATGTTAGTCAACTATTATTTTTAGTACGTAATCTTGTTTTATTGGTAGAGAGAGATTTAAGTTGGAGAGAGTTTATTTTGTTTTATTTGGAGTCACGTTCAGCTTTGGTCGTTTAGACCAATACGATGATACTTATAATAAATATTTTTTATTTAGGTTCGAGACTCATTTTTTTGAATTAACATCAAAATTACTCTCAAACCTGGCAGATTTATTAAATGTTATAATAAATCTGCTAGTTTCTATAGTAATTTTAATGTTAATGCAGAAAACTACATGCTATATCTACTTGTGTTTTAAAGCAGTATCTACTGCATATTTGCATAATCAGTCTATAATGTTGGCCTCCTCTATGATAGAGGGAGGCTATTTACTGTAGTGATTTTTATTATGTGTCGCCTAACTCCATCCGACATGTTTGCAGTAGTGGCTTCGTGCAGACAAAAACCTTTAACGCTGACCGATTATTCAGGTCTGACTGTCAATATTAAAAGGTTTGGTCCTTTAGTTAGAACATCTCTAGTTCAAAGTTGCTGAGAATTGAATAATACAGATATTCTTCAATCTATATGGTGCAAACAATTCGTCTTGAGAAATCTATACAGAAAATAATGTCGCTTTTCGTTGTTTTAAACTCTGCAAAGAATATTGTGCGATTTTAACCATAATTTTGACAATGTTTTTTTTTAAAATCAATCTTAAATATAATAAAGAAATTTCAATGTTTTGTCGAGTCATAAAAACCATGTGGAGCAGGGGCGAGTCGCTAGTATTAATATAATTATAATGCTTGTCACATTTACACCCCTTTTTATAATATACCAGTCCTATTAATGGCAGCCAAGTAAAACCAACTCGCTCTATATTTTATTTAGAAATCAAAAGACTTAGGTGTATTTTTAAAGAAACCACAAGTAATCATAAGTTTATTAAACACTTAAATAATTAAGTTTATTTAGATGAGATATAAAATAGGATTTATTTAATTTAATTATACATTTAATAAATAAAACAAAATATATATTTAATTCTTAAAAAATCCACACAAGAAAAAAAAAATCTTACCTCCATTAATAACTAAACCATTAAAATTCCTCAAAAGAACATTATAGTATTTGTTTCCTAATGTATCCTAAAGGCACTTAAACAATTTGTGAAGACAGAAGATCAGCATATTACGTTGAAAACTTACGAAGAAATGATCATAAAAGCGTTGTACTATTTTAAACGTTACGTACACTTCAGTACTCAAGTGTTTCAAGGGTACCCGTTTATTGGCTCGTATTTGTAAGGAATTGTCGTACGATTGTCAATAACGGCCCACACAACGCTGTTGCCGACAGTACTATGTACATTCGCAATAAAATATTAAACGTGATTTGAGTACAGTTGGGCCATCACGTTTTTCCGGCTCAAATTGTGTTTTCGTATTTTATACGTTTTGTATTATTTTGATTGAAGTTTCTTGTTATTATTTAATTATGATGGTTTAATTGAGACCTTATATAAGTTTCATATTCAGCAGTGGACTTATTTTAAACGTATTGTGGACTAGCTACCTCGTTGGTCTACTGGTCTCAAGCGCTGCTGATCAGCATGAGGGCCTGGGTTCGATGCCCAGGTCGGGCAAAGTGTAATTTTGTTTTTCCATCTGGAATTTCTCAGTAGCAGCCCGGAGTCTGGATTTGAGCCCGGTTGATGGCAATAGGCTCGCCCTATACCTACATAACTGGCGAAAAGTGGGTGCATATAGATACCTATACCTCTGCCTTACCCTTCGGGGATTACAGGAATGATGTTATGTTAGTTTTTAAACGACGTGTTTTGAACCATAATTAAAGTTTTAAGTAAAAGTTTACGACAACGTTCATATTTTAATTTTTATAGCCGTTGTATGTTTTTATGGAACACGCTTGCGGATAGGCGTGATTCATTCGCCGAAGTGCATAATTTATAACGTATTAACGTGACGCTTTTAATTACATTTTGTTGCTTCGGCCACGTCAATATTTTATACTTAGGCATGAAGGTTTATTATTCTTGGATGGAGCTACCTACCTTATTTTCAAACTCATCAAGATAATATTATTGAAGTTTAAAAATTGAAATACGATAGGTATTTAAAAATTGCAATTAGAAGATAGTTTAAAAATTTAAATACCTAACGTATTTTTTTTTTACTTCACACTTCTATGGATAAGTTGAGGGATTTTTTTTGAAACTTCATGTCATTTATATAGCCAATCCAACTTTTCCTTTTACTAGCGAGCAAACTGGCCAGTATGACAACTTTGTCATACTAGGACACAGCCCTATAAAATTAAGCCATTACGATGGTTCTACTGCCCTTAGTAGCAGCTGACTCGAGTTCTAAAACTAACATTATGAGTTTAATTGGTGTAGACCATTGTGGTACAAAAATCACATACATTTCGCACAGACTTACAGAACTACTTAGCCCAGATTAACACGAGCGATCTTTTTTCGCACACTGGATTTTCAACGCAGTGCTTAGCAGGGAGAGTTGAAAATCCAGTGCGCGAAAAAAAATCGCAGCTATAAAAAATCGCCTGTGGGTACGGACTTAGGCTACTTATACAGAGTCTATGTTTAAAGTAGTTTCTTTTGTCAATAGCGTGGCATTGCGTGGTTTCAATGTAAACAATGATGGGCTAAAGTGTAAAGCAGTTTAACAATAACAGCATAATCAAAGAAGGTCGAAAACCAATAACGTGTTGTAAGTACCACGCCTTCTTCCCATGGGGCTAGGCAGAAACTACAGAACGCCACCTAATCCTTACATACTCCTTTTGCTTCGTTTACGTTCATACATCTGGTCATACACCTGACCTCTCTGGAGAACATTAGTGATGTTCTTGAGAAAGGTTACATCACCAATAAGGTCACTCTGTGTACCTAGCTTAAATCTAACGAGACATTTGCTAAGACAGTCGACCACCGCTGAAAGCTAGTCGTAATTAGACAAAGGAACTTGCATTTCTGTTAACTTGGCAGTTGGTACTACTGACAGTCTTGAAGGTTATAAAAGATTCCACTGGGAAATCTCTATGTAAAGACTATTGTCAAGCATTGGACGGTAAAAAGCTTATCTTATTAAAATGATGAATTTATGGATATCATGTACATACATGTCCATGACGAAAGAGAGACATAAGGTTCTCAGAAATTAAAACCACTGTCGTTGCACTTGAAGACTTTATTTCAGAGTGCTAATGTCTGAATTACAGATATTTCATATCTAGTTCAGACACAGATGTTCATAATCTGATCATATAACAAAGTGTTATAAAGTGTATCAGAATACTTTTAAAAATGTTGTAATTTTTTGTGAACTAAAAACATGTTACTGTACTCGTAACAGTCATTCACGGTTTTCAACGTCAAAGCTGTATGGAGTGGAATTTCCGAACATTTCTCTGTCATGCCTGAAGTTAGTAAGTGGTGTGTCTGCTTGTAATCGCCCTCTGAGGTCCGTCACGTCCATTAGTTGACTGCACGGATAAGACCGAGCATCGTTTAGAGATAATTTTGAATAATTGTTATTGCGTGGCCGTATGCTCTAGAGATAAACAAAAAGTTTGAAACATGAAAAATTAAAATGTGCCTATTTAATTTATATTATATACCTATACGACAACATGCATTATCCCATTTTTCGTTTGTGCATTTTTTTTTCAAATTATAAGTAAATAGAGAAATATCTATTCTTTGTTCTAATTTATGTGATTAACAGTATTTTTTTTGTTTAACAATGTATTAAACATATATATATTATATAATATTATTTTTTTGTATTTATTTTAAGTCTGGACCATAACAAGCTTTTAAAGTCCAGGAACAAAAAAATAAATGTAGGTGAAGCTACGCTATAAATGTAGGTAAATAAATAGGTACATAGGTTGCTATTCTGGAAATACCTACAGAAAAACTGAATTGAGCAATGGCGACGAAGAACTGACACTCTCGACGTGAGTAGGTACACGCTTCGTTATTAAATTATACCCGTCACAGTAATTATTAAGGATTACCTCCTATATACCGGACACATGCCGCCATGTATAAATAGCTAGGTATAGGTAGGTATGCACTGAGAACACGTGTAAGTTTAAAAAAAATACTGTGAATTATCTGCTTATTGTTTTGTCGGTTTCTTTCAGACTGCTTGTGCCCGGTTGAGGCACGCCTACATAGGATTTAAACATAACTGGCGAAATGTGAGTGTACCTACTATAGGTACACCTCTAACTAACCCTTCGGGACTACAGGTGTGATATTATGTTATGTTTCAGACTGTGAACTGACTGTATTTGTAGTATGTATATAAAAATAATTTACATAACGTAACTGATACAGGTAAAAGGCAAATACAATTTTCAAAACAGAAAGTATAGATACCTAGATAGAGAGACTATTTATCTAAATAAATCCTTAAAATTATTTAGTTTATTCAATAGAATTTTCACAAAAATCTTAAGTACGTACCAAACATGTAAATAAAATAGAAAATCCAAATCTTTGAAAGAGATCAAATATTAAAGGGAACATAATTTGATTTTTAGAATCTCATGAAGGCTTCAAATGGAAAACCATTTTAATATTAAATGAGGGGCTGCAATTTTTAAGTAATATTTTATAGAATAGAATAGTTCTTTATTTGCACAGAAAGTAGGTACAAGTCAAATCAAAATTAAACTTAACATCTGTATAAGTTTAATTTTGATCCTTATACTAACTACCTTAACTAAGGCATGCAAACAGTTTTGGGCTATAATAATAAAGACTCATTTCTTATATATTATTAACACATTCAGTCAGATCAACACAAGTTTACCATGTTATGATTGAAATAGGAAATACAATACAAAATATCTAGTTTAATAAAATGGTATTATAAATTCGTCAAGTTCGAGGTCAATACAGTTAAATTAAAATATAAATGATTTGGTACAAGAATGGTATATGTCAATTAATTGGTAGAATGTCAATTAGTTGTAGAAGGCACAATAAGGGTTAGGGTTACACCCACATTTCGCCAGTTATGTTTAAAAGCCCCATGTAATAGGGGGCGAGACTTGCCGTCAACCTAGCACTAATCCATACTCCGGGCTGCTACTGAGAAATTCCAGATGGAAAATCCCAAAAACCTCCTGACTCAGCAGTAGTACTTGAGAACACTTGACATACTAGGCAGTCCGAGGCTTCAAATGGGAGACCATTTTATTATAAAATAAGGGGCTGCAATTTTTTAAAGTATTATTTAATAAAACGTCAGTCAGTTGTAGACGGCACATTTGCATTTTGATTGGATAACTAGACCCTGAGAAAGCTAGACTACGGTTCACTTGTTAGCATCAGCATTTTTAAACTTTTATTATTTGCATATATTTTGCAACTATTCATAAATTATACAGCCATCGCGTTAGCTACCGCGTTTGACTAATAAGATTGTATAAACTAAAAATTTCATACAGGTTTTTAACTAAAACAACGACCCATATTTATGGTTACTGCTTTTAAAGATTTAAATCACAAATATTCTTTTAAATTCTTGAAATAAATGAAGCGGCACTATTGTTTTGGAACTCGAGTTAATTATCTTTTTCTATGCACGTGTTTTTGTTAGTTTTTTTTTTTTCTTTTTTTTAATGTAGTTTTTCAAGAGGTTATGGGTATTAATAATATTTAAATCTTAATTCTTCTTTTCGTGTCGGTACATCTGTTGCATATACTCTTTGGTCCCAGTGGGTGACCACACTTATTACGGCGTCAGAGGCAAATTGAATTAAAATGCTTATCTATACAGGGTGGCGATTCAGACAATGGCATCCGTTAAGGGGTTGATTCCACCCGTCATACTAAACAACTTTCACAATGTAGTATTAAAATTAATTACTTTAATATTATTGTTTAACTGTTTTAATTGATTAATTTATTATTAACTAGCTGATGCCCACGACTTCGCCCGCATGGATGTCGGTTATTATATACTTAAACCTTACGCGAGAACCACTCTATCCATTGGTGAAAACAGCATGAAAATCGATGCAGTAGTTATTGAGTTTATCACGTACAGGACGACAGACAGACACAGCGGAGGACTTTGTTTTATAATATGTAAGGATATTTACGCTATACCCGATTCGTGAAAAAAAAATTATATTCCTATACAACATACAGCAGAGAGTAGACAGACTATTTCGTATGTATGAAGAGTTTTTATTAACGAATCGTATAATGTGTGTTTCATAGCGAAAGTTGTAAAGGTAGAATCACTTCCTTGACGGATGCAGGTTACTAAATCGTCACCCTGTATACAATTAAGTATTACACAACTAACTGTTTACACTCTCTCTCTTCAATCGGTCCCTCATTACTGAGGATCGTGGTCACTGGACCCCTTTAAACGGACCATCTGCCTCCATCGACTCCGGTCCAAAGTTGCCATCACCACCTGCTGAAATTTGCGTGAGGACGCAGCTTCTTTTACTTGGTCGGACCATCGTGTTGGCGACGGGCCTCGTGTTCTCTTTCCTTTGACGGACGCAGGTTACTAAATCACCACCCTGAATACAATTAAGTATTACACAACTAACTGTTTACACTAGACACTAAATTAAAAGACTGACAAAAAAAACAAGTTATTGCTTACTCGATTTTGCTAATAATCCAGTAGGTAGGACAAACAATTTTCAAAAACAAATTCTGCTAAAAACACAATTCATTCAGCAAACACATTAATGCTGAAACAACCTTCCACAGTTCATCCTTATTTTCTTTTTATGACTTTATTTCATCGCTCCACGGTGATTATAAATCCTGAAAAACAAAACATTGCGTTTCTTTGTTTGCGGTAAATATCCCAGCAATGGATGGGTGGTTTTATTGTTTTGGTATCAGCGGATTATAACGAAAAAATTAAATATGAAAATATTCTACGCAATGTAAGCTTGAACGGGTTATTTAATTACTTTCACCTGTCCTGTGTGTTTGTGGACTGCCTTTTTGGTCTAGTGGCCCCAAGCGCTACTGCTGAGGATAAGCTCCTCGGTTCGATTCCCGGGTTCTCGGGCCCGGACGATGGCAATAGGCTCGCCCCGATTATATGGGAATTCAACGTAACTGGCGAAATGTGGGTGTAATAAAGGTGCACCCCTATCTAACCCTTCGGGAAATACAGGTGTGAAGTTATATTATGATGTCATATTCCACAATTTTTTAAATAAAATAATCAAATAGCTCTGCTACATAAAGAATCTATAACATTAAAAACTATTTATAACATTGTATTCAAAACCATATTATTATTTCCCATATTATATTAAGTTTTCTCCTGTAAAAAGTCTAGATTTTGCTCAATATTTTCCACGTGTGAGTTTTATGTAAGTACTTATAGAAAATATTGTTAAGCTTCACTGCGTCAGCAACTTTATTGAGTTAACGTTATAAGATGACGCGCTACAGTTTTAGTTTATATTTTAATACTTACAAATACATTTATACCCAAAAAAAATATGTTGCCCGTAAATATTTAAAATTAACAACCTTATTATCTCAGTGTAATAAATAAAAAATAATAATGGAAACGTACAAAAGTTAAAAAATTATTTGTGCTCTAGGATATTTGCCTTGTATATTTACAAACTAATCCCTAATAAAATTATTATTGTCAGTCATAGAGAGATATTTTGCTTTTGTGTTGCACAAAAATAAAAAATAAACAAATCTTTTAACCAAATGTCAAAGGTACCAGGCACATATGAGCAAAAAAGGCACTCCGGGTGCGCAATAACGTCGCCAGTGACGCGTGAGTGCGAATCACTCGTCTCTTAGTTCATCCCTCGCTCCGTTCATGTGTGTCACGCAAGTTATACATCGCTCACTCCATTCCATTCAGTGCCTGCGAGTCGTTCACGCGAAACGCATTTAGCATTTTTATGAATCGGATGATTTTGATGCGCAGAATATGAGTGAGGAAAATCTACCGTCGTACGAGTATATGTTGTCCTCGTCAACAAAATGGAGTACAGATTTACGGAAGCTATATTCTTAATTTTATCACAATACCGCTGGACTTTTTGAAATAAACATACAAAGACTGCGTTTACAAGTTTCTGTTATGCAATAATCTCATGAAAGTGCAAAGTTTGTTGAGGAATCTAAAATAACTGAGTAGATAACTAAAGTTATTCGTCAGGATGTCGTTAAAAGTTTTAACAAAGAAATTATAACTTTAGCTGAAGAATTTAATAGGTCAAGTTAGACTTGCCTAACTTTACCGCAAATTATCTTGAAAATGTATAGATGCTTGAGATACTTAATGACTCGTGTTAATGGGACTGGTCGTTAGATATTACACTAATGTTGAAAGTGCGAAATACCTACCAACCGTGCTAGTAGAGTAAAATGGATGAGATGATTTAATTTTGTGGCAGAGCAGGTGAAAAGTGATGTTGCTTCTTGTTAACTTGGTTAATCATGAATGCAAAAACTGGAAATGGATAAAAATTTAACCCAAATTTCGTAATAACCTGAGCATAAAGCATAGGACAGTAAAGGTAGCTCCCGATCCTAAAGAAACACAAAGTAAACATCGCAAACATCAAGTTTATATGTCTGTGACAAGCATGTTTGGTGACTCATGACCTTTCAGCTGCAGTGGGTCAATGCTCAACACTGTAGTTCATGATACGTATGCCCCAGTTACCAAGGGTCTGCACATATTTGTACACAAACTAGCTTTAACTGCTCTGTTCTTTTCTGAAAGATACAATGTTAATTAACGTTTATGTTTCATTGGCAATTTTATCTCGATTTTTCTAAACATGTTTCGTCAGTTGGGGTGGTGGAAAAGGCTTATTGACACTAGTGCCTTGTTGCTACAAGGATCATTTGGCGTTTGAATTTGTTTGTTTCAGTCCCGTACTAATTCAACGAGATGAACATTGTGTTCAACTGTATTAAAAGAAGTTTTATTTATTTATTTTTATTATCCTCTCTTGTTTCATGACTTTGGCAGAATTCGACATCGGCTTAGCTTGCCATGTATCATTACATATTATAACACAAAGTCCTCCGCCGCATCTGTCTGTCTGTTCGCGATAAACTCAAAAACTACTGCACTGATTTTCATGCCGCTTACACCAATGGATAGAGTGGTTCTCCAGAAAGGTTTTGGTATATAATAACCGACATACAAGCGGGCGAAGCTGCGGGCATTTGCTAGTTAAAAATAAAACAAAATAGACGCTGATAGGGTGGCGCTGTTGGTAAACATTCTGTTAATTTGTTTTGTGAAACAAATAACAAAGTTTATTGAAAAAACAAGATGGCGGCGTTCGTTCCGATTTTACTCACGCGCCAAAAAGTCCTTGTACAGCTTGTACCTACTTAATGCAGGTTACTTGTAAAGACTTACTAGCATCAAGTACTGCTGTGTATTGACATTTTTCCAATGACAAGGCTCTATGACCCTATGACAAATCTATCGAATGAATTTCTAAACCAGCTGCTGTAGAGAAATTCCTAAAAAAACTACCCACATTTCCTAAACAAATATTATGCCCTACTTTTTGAGAGGCTACCTATATCTCTGATTACGACGCTACTATCAGATTTGTTGACAGCAGGATCATATGATCAGTAATTGTTATTGGATACAGGTACAACAACGTCGAATGAAATCACTTGACACGAGATTTATTTGAATAGCCTTTCAGAAACCGAAATAAAACTCGGAACTTTTTGCTCGTCACGACCGTTTGCGTCTACAAGACCAAGCGACAATCAACTTCCGTTTATATGCCAACCAAATAGGATTTGACTTAAAACGCTTTTACGCTTCAAAGCGTCTGACGAATTTTATTGAATATTGAATGGGATGTTGACTCTTTAGTACCAAAGTGCCCGGGCGGAAATATGACACACCAGATACACAATCAAAACATCATTGAAAAAGAAAGTCTCGCAATGTAATTTACTGTAAAAAAATACGAGGTGGAACAAATGGTTCGTCTCGTGTCTAAATTCTTATCTATCTAGATGAAGCTTTAGAGAGGGGCTGTCATGTCTTCTGGGACAGAGATGACACACTACACAACCGAACCTTTTTTTTATTTTACTTATAATAGGGCATAAAATCCCTATGTGTTTTATGTGATGAGGAAAAATTGGTCAGTTTATTTCATGAAAAAAATCCCTTCATATCAAAACGTCCTAAAAGCAAATGGTCCTATTAACAAAACGACCCATAATCAAAACGACACTTTATCAAAATGTCCTATTAGCAAAACGACCCATAATCAAAACGACACTTTAGCAAAATGTCCTATTAGCAAAACGACCCATAATCAAAACGAAACTATAGCAAAATGTCCTATTAGCAAATCGTCCTATGAGCAAATGGTCCTATAAACAAAAGAACGAAAATGGTACAGTCATACCATATCACACATAATAATATTTGTTTTATTTTGGAAAATTGATTTATGTTTTTTTTTTATTTCTTCTTTTTAAGGGTTTTTTTATTGGTTTCGCTTAAATTTTCAATTTAGAGGTAATCAATCGAGTCTAGTTACTATAGAATTTGGACATTTCTGAGATGCGGTTAGAAAGCTAAAGGAGAAATAACCGGCAAATAGGACGTTGCATACTTTTCTTCAGGCCGCCGCCAGATTTGCTACTTTGCAAACTTTTAACAGAAGATCTTACATTGTATAAACATTTCTGTAAAGCTAGGGTTTCTTAAGACTGCGGTAGCCGTCACATAGCTTCCGCAATTTACCGTCGAATGACGTCACCGAAACGTTATTTATACATATGTATAAGTTGGTGTGTTTCCCTAGAGAGCGTTTTTTGTTACCGTAAATTCAAACCTCGTTTCCATCATCTGCATGACGGCCGTCACTGTGGTCGTTATATGGCGGCTACCGCTCTTCTAGGAAACCGTAGGTTTACTCTGCCTGACGTTGCAGGTCCAACACAGGTAAGTATGAAGTTGCCTCGTGCGTATTGTTAACCGATTTGCTAATCAAAATTGCAATTAGGTCAAGGTAAATGTATTGGAATCAAACAGTGTTATATTTATTATAACTAGGGATTCGCTCCTGCTTCGCACGGTTTTTAAAACGTGATAAAATATCGAGATTTATATACACATAAACCTTCCGGAATAAATTCTCTAAACGATGGTGAAAAACCTCATTAAAATCTTTTGCGTGGTTTAGAAGAACAATTAACGCGGACATACAGAGAAATATGAAAAGCGACTTTAATTTAGAATATGTATATAGATGCTTCATTTACATGTAATCTCATTCGAGTTTAATTGATACCTTTTTAATTATGATTTTATATAAATCTCACATCACCTTTGTGTTTATTTAACAATTTTTTAAATTTTATTCTTATCCAATAGTTTTCCTGACCTAAAATAAAAGCATATACTTATTTTTATTTTGCGGGAATGGTACGTTTTATAATCAAACCTGATCAGAAATTCAAGCTCTCAGCCATTGCGATAACTAAAGCTGTGCGCAGAATATCTGTTTAAACAAAGTAGTGCTGCAAACACTTGCATCAAATCAGTCCTAGGTGACAAAATGTGGTTTCTGAACAACAAGGGTCCTATTTTTCAAAAAAATGCAAAATTGTCATATTTTCACGACAGTTTTTTTCTTCATAGTTTTAGTGCTTTATCTATGCATTATCCATACATAATATAATACAAAAAGTTATTGCTACGACGACGTTTGAGAACGAGTCTGATGCCGAAAATATAGTTTTAAGAATTTTTGTCCGTTTGTCTGGATGTATGTTCCGGATTGGCGCAAAAACGGCTTAACGGATCTGGATGAAATTTACCACACAGATAGTTTTTAACCATAGGGCACTTTAAATCTCGGTAGTATGTTCCCGTGGGATATTTTCTGACATTCACCGTAGCGAAGCCGCGGGCAAAAGCTAGTTAGACAAATAAGGCCCTAAAACTATGGAGAAAAACTTGTAAAATTGATGCATTGTCAGATTTTTGCCTGTCGGTTTTATTAAGTAGGCCCCTGAACAAAACTATTCTGCTTCTAGTGTACGCACTTCTTAGTCATCAGAATGAATAATAAACATTTGTCATCGTTTCGCTGGCTGCATGAGTTGTCCGTTTTTAACAGGATACACGTAATGTGGTCATAATTCATTGTGTAACTACATTCCCTCTGACACACGGACTTAGTTATTTGAAAAGAGAGTTAGTTTTCGCATTACATTTTCTGTTCACGTTTATTTACGTTAGAAAGTGGGCCAAGGTCAAAATATCATAGCTGTACTTCGTCTTTTATAAACTTTAAACATATCCGTCACAGACTGATTGATTTTGGTTCCTGGGACACTAATCTGGATTTCCAGCAATTAAAAAAATGAAAAAGAAGCCTCGAAGTGACCTCAAAACATAATAACGGTCATAGTGTTCTATCGAAAACAGAAACGAGATAAGAGATACAAATTCCTACAGTCACAGACTGCTCACAGTTCCTTTTAATCAAACTCGACTGAAACAAAACACTGCCGAAGAATGAACGAAAATGGAATATTAAGATCTTTCCCAGAACTCTGACGTATATAATATATGTATTGTATGTATTTACGACCACAAAATGTATACGATAGGGCTAATCTTTAAATTATCCATCGCAAACATTGTGTAAGTATTGTTTAACGTTGAACTAACTTTCAGAACTTGTGTGGTAAATATATTATTAGCTGGTAACGGTAGGGGTAGATGGACGACTTTTAACTACATTACAGGCATTTATAAGATGCAGGACGATTAGACAAAGAGAAATATGAGAGAAATAATAGAGAGAGAGATATAAAAAATAATAGAGGGGCTAGTGGATAAATAACAACAGCCGCACGGCCCAATCGATGGTAAGCTACGTTTGCCGCGGTCAGTTTGTGGATAGGTGACCGTCCGTGCCTCGGAAAGCACGCAGCTATTGGTCTCAGCTGTCATTCGAACATCTTCGACAGTCTTTACGGGTAGTCAGAAGCCTAAATGTCTGACAACCAGTCATCCCAAGGGATATCGTGTTACCCAGTAACTGGGTTATGGAGGTCAGATAGGCCATCGGTCCATGTAAAATACTGTTATTCAGGTGCATCCGCTTAGGCTGGAAGCCGACCCCAAAATTTTTGTGGAAAGGCTAGGCAGATTGAGTGAAAGAAAGATATTTTTTGTGTCGCAGATTGATCAAGTCCATGGAAAAAAATAATCAACTGGAATAATAAAGAAATTTAAGATACAAACAAAATAGATCTACAATCACGAGCATATAACAGAAATAGTCGGCAGCTGCTCGTCATGACTGTGTCGAGAAGGCTTCCACTCAACATAATGCTTTGCTATGGGGGACCGCCAGCACACCTCTGATTTTCAATGGTCACCTGAAAATGACATACCCGAAACCAGACAGGTTTAAAGTGTTACATCGACGTGCAAACTCTTACCATGAATTCAGAAAATGATTCTAGAACACGCGTAAAACGAGAATGAAAGACGTTTGGTCGGTTATGGAAAAAAAACTGTTTTATACAAAAGTGCATATACGGTCAATATTGGGAACAGTTTTTTTTTTCAATAACCGATAAATAATTTCAAAGCTCGTGTATTGAATTTGAGGTATCATTAGTATGCCCGTAAATGTCCCTTACACCGTTGTATAAATGGAAAAATAATTGGAAGCACGTGCACATCAAACAACAATGGGTGACAAACAGAAGGGCGCTTTTAACTAAAAATGATATCAATAATGTGTGTGATTAATAACTCTATATTTTGATGGCTGGCAGTGTAATTCAATTTTATCAACAACTAGCTTCCACTCGCGGCTTCGCCCGCGTGGTATGTCGATAAAAAGTACCCTATGTCCTTCCTCAGGATGCCATCTAACTCCTTGCCAAATTTTGTTGAAATTCGTTCAGTGGTTTAGGCGTGAAAAGGTAACATACAGACAGACAGACAGACAGAGTTACTTTCGAACTTATATAGTATGGATTACATTTACAGTTTGCTTTTTGTTACGATATTTGAAGTTTTCAGCCACATGACTGATGGGATTTCCATCGGCAAAAATTACGAACTTCCATACAAACTTTCATCCCCTATTTAATCCCTTCAGGGGTTAATTTTCAAAAATCCTTCTTTAGTGCTTTCCTAAAATAAACCAGGAACTCTTTTGCGTCTTACTTCAGGGGGCCTACCACCACCGCTTACGGCAGTATTATTTAAATCTTACTTCGTGGGGGAAAGAGATGGAGCTGTACGTCCTATAGAGCTTCATCTCTTTCCTACACTGAAGTAATATTAAATAATACTGCTGTACTCGGTGGTGGTAGGCCCCCTGAACTCGGCGGCTTAGGCTCTGCATTGACTGATTGAGTGAATGAATTTATGATCTTTAAAACTAATTTTCTATCATTCTGTCCTGACTAGGTATAGTTTTGTTCTAAAGTGGCGTGTCCTGACGTGACCTGTCTGAACTGGTAGGCTTTTCAGACGTTAGGCGTCGATCCACCTGCATTCTCCCGCTTTCTTACTGTTTGTAAAACAATAAATTTAGTTCCATTCACTTGGGACGGTTCTTCTTATAAAACTAAAGAGTTGCTTCTCACCCGTTTAAATAACTTCTCTGTCTATTGTAACAGTGCTAATGAAAAACTTTGTGGCAACTGCTTAATGGATTTTTATAACACAAAGTGGTTTACTTTAACAAGACTTGTACACAAAATCTCAGTAAAAGATGCTTTTTAGGGTCGTCATTAGGAAAACGTGTTATGGGTTTTGGATAAGTTTATATAGCAGGTGGCGTTCTATAGTATCTACCTAATTACGTGAGTTTATGTTTGTATATATAAATATATAAAACTATAAAACTTAAAATAATAACCACGAAAAAAAAACGTCTGGCTATCTCAAAAGTTTCACCAGTCAGGGAAAAAAATTAAAATCACTAAAAACGTGCAACAAGCACAGCTGACTTCTTAAAGTTATCAAAATACGGCAGTGCTTTTGACCCTTAATGTGACTATAAAATCAAATAATTAAAATTTCAAAGTTTATCCAAAAATAGTAGGTAATGTCGTGTATTCCTAGCTAATTAAAATTTAATTGCATTAGAAAAATATTTTAATTTGTTTTCCGAAGTTTTATATTGCCTTTGAATCCATTGTATGTTTAAACAATTTTATCACTCCATCAAATATCTTAACGAACGTCATCGACATCCCGTACCGTATCTGCATAGTTCTCGTAGCGCGTAGCCCGTAGCTCGTAGCCGCTCGTAGCAGTCGTAGCTCAGTCAGCGCGTGCGGTCCGTGGAAGTCGGCCGTCGCCGCGCCGCTGTCCCGCGACTTCGACGTCTACGCAACTTCACACAGAACATTTACGATTGATCACTTTCCACAACTCCATTAAGTGTTTACTGTTCCTTGGAAATCATTATTACATGTGTTTAAGGCAAGTACGAATTTTAGAGTTTCGAAAGTAGTTTAGTTAAGTATTTAATTAGCCGATTTTTTTTTAAAGGTTATTAGATTTGTCTTAGTTTTTTTGTATGAGATCTAGGCAGTTTTTTTTTATAGACTGTTGCAAGTTAATTTTACGGGTTCTTATAAAAAATAGAGGTCAACATGCCATTTGTGACCTCTGAACGGAAGGATAACACTCAATTCACGGAAGCGTTAAATATTTTATCGCACTTTATGGTTTTTGTTCTTCGGATCCTATAAATGTTTAATACACTTTTAGAAGGTTTGTAGTTATATCAATATTATAGAATAAGACACATGAACATTATTGCAGTGGTGAAACACACTTAGTTTGGCCACTTATCACGATTTATTCAATTATATAAAATGTAGATAAACATAACTGGCGAAATGTAGGCGTACTTTATATCCTACACCTCTGCCTACCCTTTCGGGGACTACAAACGTGATGATACTTTATGATGTTAAATTCCATAAAGTTGTAAATAAAATAATCAGTAACTGCTCCTATATAAAGAATCTATTGATCGGTGATATAACATTAAAACTATTTATTTATTACATTTTATTCAAAACCATATTATAATTTCTCGTCATTTTGCTTAAACAATTCACATAGTCACTGACACCTTTCTAAACTCCGTGGGTGGTACATAACAATGTTCAAAACGACACGCAATACATCACAATTACATTAATGATGACTGGCACATGACATGACACCCCAACTAAAACAAATGAATTTCGCATAAGTTTTCTCAAACGGTGAACGGTTACACAAAAACGGCTGTCCTAATACAAAGCGTTATTTGCCTTCATAACTTCATAATGACAAATTCTAGTGAAAATAACAGTTACCTATTCATGATGGCAGTTACAATATGACGGAACCGCTTTCCTAGGAAACTCAAGCTTTACAGAACCACGGAAAACATATTCCGATCTCCTTCAATTTTTATTCGAACAACAAAAATATGTAAAAATGTTGTGTGGAGTACCCATAAAAACTGAGACACAGCTGTGCTGAGAATCGGATGATCTAAAAAGTACCCTATGTTTTATACAAGGGTTACGGAGTCACACAGCAGCGTAAAAAGTTGGTTTTATATTCAGATCATGATTGAACGGCTAGTCCGTTCTTCACTTCAGCTTTCGTTAAAAACACTGGACGTGATCTCGTTTAGGGGTAAATGATTAGTTAGGGATCAATCTTCTCAGCATTACGGTTTTTGGTGAATTTTTGTGTCGAAGTTACTAGTTTCAGTGCTGCCCGTTACTTTCCGCTGCTGGGCTAAATTAATAGACGAACATAATTAAATCTTAGTTAGGGAATCATCGAAGTCAAACGTCACAATTTTTATACAAAGACGATCTTTACTCAATATTTAGTTTTCTAACGGCAAACCTAGGAGAGCTAGAGAGAAAACGTCAAATAATCGCAATAGTAATCGTACTATTTTGTCACGATCGCACACAAGTACTTAATTATTTTCTCTTCTTCGTCATTAACCTTCACCACAGCCACTAATAGCGCCCTCGAGAAAGATTGGGTTGCGTATTTTTAGCCGAACACATGGCTCACTCAATTATTTTAATTATACACAAACAAACAACACTAGGCCAACGTCCTTCCTTGGAATTATGAAACAGGAACACACCAAACTTGCTCATTATTTTAATGACTACTAAGCTATTCTGCTATAACTATCCAAATTAGTTCCTTAAAAGGAAAATATACAGCCTGCAACCAAACCCCTGTACGATCCGTGAGGGTGTTGTTAAGAATCATACAATCAAACTGAGAATCTATTAATGTTTTTTTTTTAAAGAAGATACTATTGCACCGCATTTGTTTTCAATGGGGAATTTTACCGGGTTATTTATTACATGGGGTGCGGGCGGCGACCGTTTAGTGGGTGTCTACAAGTCATAACCTCTGTAGAAAATTTGCTAATTTATAATGAAATTGGGGTAATTTTGGTACTAAAAAAGTTTTTATATTCAATTATATTCTTTTTAAATTATTTTATGATAGTGTTATTGCAGTGTTTATGTGTCCCTTTCAGATCGGACAGGGTTTCTCTTACATATTGTATATCATCAATTCAAATTACGCTGAAAGTTGAAAATTAGCAGCTTTTTGTGCGGGTCAAAAGTTACATAAAGCAACCCACAATACACAGAACACTTCGTAGTAAATCTGGGAGTAGATTCACTGTGAATACTGAGTTCTAAAAGAGAAATAAAGTCTTCAAAAGAAAAGTTCTGAATTGAGTTCGATACTGAAGTACGGAATCTGTCTGATCAAGATGAAGACTCAATTTTAAAACTAGAAATACTGTCAAATGAAGTACGTGAAAAGGCACCAATTGGTGCCTTTTCGGGCATCCAAAACAGACTTATCTAACTTTAGATGCCGGTTTTAATTAAAAGTAACTCTGTATAAAAATAGAGCAGTGGTCACCCCTTGGAGTACATGGCCCAGTGGTAGCAGCCAGGGCTTGCGAGTTGTAGGTCATAGGTTCGAACCTTGATAGGCGCTTTACATTGTGTAAATTAATACACCATCACTGAAGTGAAGGAAAATATCGTGTGGAAGCTGGCATGTCCAAGAACCTTAAACTTCGAAAACATGTGACATCTACCACCCGGCACTGGGCACACGTGGTGGATTACGACCATCTCCTTCTCACAGAGAGGAGGTATCCCAGCAGTGGAAAGATTATAAGATGATTATGCTGTGTAAAATATTGAAAATAATAAATATTCAGATGTGTTTGGCTCGTCGACTTCAATAATATTGGGAAAAGGTTACTTATTACGTAAGTCATGGTTAAAGTCAAATATTGGTCCTTAATTAGCCATAAATAAGGGAAAGTGAAACAATTATAGGGAATTTATTATATATATTTAGTAACCTATTCCGCTTAACTATTCTTCATGAGTCATAAAAAACCCTGTAAAAAATCGACACGTGTTTCACCTCTCAACGAGGCATCCTCAGGATGACGATTGACTAGTTGCAAACCAGAACACAACGTGTTGCCACACCGAGCGCTGGATGCAGAGTGCGTGAGTGAGTGAGTTTGTGTGTGTTTCTCAAGTCACGCCTGAATCAATTAACTAGTAGGACTAAAATATCAATAATAATATTGTCATGGCTGTAGTAATCGAGACAATGTTAACAACTATAGTTAAACATGAGATAGCGCGCTTTACTTCCTTTTATATTCGGTATTTATTTTTTCTCCTACAAAAGGTTAAAATAATTTATTAATAATAACTTTAAGATTTAATACTCACTCGTAGGGTTTTGAGAGGCTCTGTAAATAAAAAAATGAAAAATCTTTATTGCAGACTACATGATCCAAATAAAACACAATAAAAAAAAAAATTGGTACTTACATATTAAAATTAAATTAAAAATTTAAATCAAAATCAATATACTATGTCACAGGTTTTCCTAGTGCAGTTACAAGTATTCCACAAAGGATTTATCTGATCTTAAAAATATAACACTATCTTCATATCTTTAAGGCGCCTTTGTGGAATAGAAATGAACCTACTGTGGAAAACTCAAAGGAATTTTCCCCACCAACGTAACCCTAAAAGAAGGGAACCTATTTCAATTCAACTGTTCAAGCACGAACACTACAGAAATGTGGATATTTCTTTTTAAACTCGTTAATTTTGTAGAAGTCCCGAACAGTAAGTCACAAATCAGATTAAAATAATGAAAAAGTAAAAGTATCGAGTGGACGTGACTTTTTACTTTGCCCATTAAGGCCGCCGGAGTGATTTACTTTTTCTTGTTAGGCGTGAATTTCATAGAAATGATTAATATAATGTTCTAGTTAAATTCCATTCGAGGAGTCATTTTTCATTTGAAATAATTTATTTTGCGAACATGTAGGCTTCCTATGTTGTTCTGCGAATTTGAAAATCTGTGTTTTGGTGGCCTTCATTGCCTGGAATAACATCGTATGGAAACCTGGACATAACATAAATATTTATATAACTAAGTCAGTCCAGATTTCCTCAGGATATTTTCCTTCACCAATGTCAATGATGTCCTAGGTCATATGAATTGAAAAAGCCACTTGCCCGGATTTGAACTCAGCACCGCGAAAAAACTTATCTAACAATATTCAATTGACACAAACTGATGCAAAGGTCCGTAGTTTAAATACTACTCTCTTAAATTGTAACTGTGAACTCGTTCCCAACACAATTAAACAGAGTTTAACTGCAGAGGTTGACACCAATTTAAACTGTAGTTAGCCCCTGTGGAACCTGGTCTGTGGTGCACATTACTAATGCACTGATGCAATGAGCACTACGAACTGCTGGTATTCTTTATGAGTAATTGAGTAGGCTAGGCTCTGTATGTTTAGTTTAGTAACAGTTCTGTGAATAATAAAGCAATTAATTACGGGTGTTAGGTGCATGTTTTTATATCGAAAAAAAAAACTTAATTTTTTTAAATTTCAATTTTTTAACGTAACTGTAACAAAATGCAGTTTGAATACAATCGTAGAGAAAATTATAAAATTTAGGTATTCAAAATACATAGGTTGCTTATCTACTAACTTTGAACCAAAATAGTTGTTGGTTGGTTCATCATGTTACTACATAAGTATGTATCCTGGCGTGTAATAATCGGAACATAAGAATTTTAAAATACACTAAAAGGATAGACGACTTTGTTCTAATTTTATAATTTTATTTGATTCAAATGGTTTTGAATCGATTTGGTTCCAGTTCGAGATTAAAACTAATCAGATATTCCAACCCCGTAGAACACATATAAAAACTTATACAATCATGAGAACTTAAATTTTATTTCAAAAAGAAAGCATACCTACACAGTAGGTACCTTTTTTTTTTTTTGATGGTCTGAAATTATCCCATAACTTCTCCCGCTCTGGGCGCAGCGGAAGAGCGTGTCAGACTTTTACTGACTAAAACCCACCCGTGTTCCTTCAGTTGCCTGTTGCCAAGGTCCCGGTATCCCTTTCGGACTTTCCCGGAACCCTGGCAGGCATCGGTCCTACCGGACCTCGTCAATTGTGCTGACATCTCTTTGAGGCGCGCGTGGAACACGATGCGTCATCGACCCGGGCCTGGTCCTTATCGGACGGCGAGCTACCCATTGCTCGCCGTCCGCAGGCCCGCGCCTATGGTGGCCGAGAATCCGCCTGGGATTCCCGACGCCCAGGGCGTCTCCAGCGGCGGCGGTTAGGGGCGTGAGGGCGCAAACTTTGCCTCTCCCTCACGACACAGTAGGTACATAACAATATTATCAAACAGAGATGTGATGGAATCATACAATAACTAAAACTACAAATCATTAATTATGTTTAAAAAAAAATGCTTGTAACATTCAACACCAGTGCATTTTATAATAATGTTAAATGATAACATTTAAGCTATAAAATTATACACATAGGAACTTAAATGTGGCTAATGATATGTCTAGTTTTTTTTTTAATTATCTCAGATTCTAATAATTTTTTAACATAAAGCATATCCGATAAAAATAATAACAATTTTTAATTGATAAAAGTCATAACGTCAAAACAGTTCAATAATAAAAAGTTGTAGCTATTTAAAAAATGCAAAACTTTTTCTTTATTTTTTCTCAAAACTAGGATTTCTGACTTATACCACTTTTCACTAAAGGTACAGATTTTATGTAACAAAGATGTGTAATAAAATTTTCGTTATTAGTTATCTTTCTGAGGCGTAAAAGATCTCCAATTCCACATGTTCCTAAACGAAGGTTGTGAACGGTTTCTAATTCGATTACGTTCATGGTATATTGTTGCTCAATCGAGCTCATCGAATGATGTCTGACACCCAACGTCGGACGATCCCCTTACAACGACAGGCCTACAGATAATATTACGTAAACTGGTAGGTACCTACATACATAATTTATTCAGATTGTTGTAGGAACCTATAGGATACGTACAGAATTTACGCAGATTATTGTAGAAATATATTTTTTCATTCACTAGTAGAATGTCACCTCAATGGTATCCTGGTGGTGATGGTGGTTCTGGTTTCGATTCCAAGGTCGGGCAAAGTGTTATCGGGTTTTTCCTATTTCGAATTTCTTATAGGTTGATGGCAATAGGCTCGCCCCTTATTACATGGGACTTAACGACCTCAAATTTCTTAGCATGATCCTCCGTTATGCTAACAATACTGCAGCATTAGTTTTGAAAAAAATATATGTTAAAGTTGTGGATTGATGCTAGGTCCTATGTTTGGCGAAAACACGATTAAGTACATAAAATTTTCTCGGTAGAAAAAAATTCCAAAAAATACTTCAAATTAGATCATGAAACTTTGCATAATAACTGAACTATCTATTAAGCAGATCTTATGTTTTTTTTAAATTTCCATTATTTTCACCGTAAAAAGCAATTATCTAAACTTTTCGAGGCTTGAGAGCCGCTAGCGCCCCACTCCGTCTCGCTCACACTCAGATCGAGAGTAGTATGGTGCGAGCGAGATAAAATTTGAGGTAAGGTACAGCCTTAAACGAAACTGGCGAAATGTGGGTGTACACCTCTGCCCAAGACTTCGGGGAAACAAGGGATACACTAGGTAGGTACCTACTTTAAACCCCAGATTGTTATACATTCATCTTTTTCTTCTAACTTATAGAGGCAGATATCATGAGAGTTGACAACTTAATTTTTGTGGTAGGTTATTTATATTTTCCCCCATTTTTTATACTTGTACATATTATTATTATTTTCTTATTTATTATACTTGTAAATATTTTTATTATTTTCAGTCTATTAATAAATTATGTAAATACGTGTCTATAAATAAAATAAAAAAGGTCAATTTAAGTTGGTTGGTAATAAGCAATTCAAAAACTTGCACACCATTTATGTAACACACTTAAAGATTTGAAGGAAATTCCTAATGCATTGCTTCAAATGTTTGAGAAATTCGTCTGCTTAGCAACGTAAACAACGCAATGAATGTTGGGTAACTGTCAAAATGAAAGGCGTTATATGTGTGTTACGCAATTATGCCGTAGGTATTATTGTAGCTATTAAGAATTAATACCATCATTACAGCCGATAGACGTCCACTGCTGGACATAGGCCACCCCCAAGCACCGCCACTTCCACCGGTTCTGTGCTTCTCGCATACAGCGGATTCCCACGGCCTCCACCAGGTCATTGGTTCACCTTGTGTATCCATCCACCGCTACGTTTTACGGTACACGGTCGCCACTCCAGAATCTTTCGGCCCCATCGGTCATCTGTTCTACGAGCAATGTGCCCTGCCCACTGCCACTTAAGTTTGGCAATACTTAATTAATACCAATATTCCAAAAACTGTGATTATACCAACATAAGCATAATTCAACGCCCTTCAATATCCCAACATTGGTTGTTCAAGACTTTCTTCAAAATGATTCGTTTCTAACTGCAATGTGTACTATAAATCGGTTCAGTTCTATTTCTTGAGAAACCTAGTAAATCTTGTGTTAGGTTTCTCAAGTCTACACTTAAATGACAAATACTGTTGCAGCAATGAGAGGCTTAGCGCAGCGCAGCGAGCCTTGTAGATGATGTGGAAGGTTGACCATGTTGCTTCCATACCTACGGCTACATGGCAACATATCTACAGGGTGACATTAAATTCATGGGCATCCTCTTAAGGGTTCATGGAACTCATCATTATGAACAACTTTCAATATGGGACCAAACCCGAAATCGCGAAAAAAAATCAGCTGTTCCCTACATTTTGACGAGCTATGCGAACATAAATGAAGGGAACAGCTTTTTCCTAAGTGTTAATCCAGGTTATAAACTATCTGTGTCATCGAAATCCGTTCAGCAGTTTTTGCGTGATTGAGTAACAAACATACAAACTGTTATATTTATAATATTATTATTCAATAAATATATTATATTATATAGTAGGATTTTGCACAACATGCGACATCAAGATTATTAATTGCTTTTGCAAGTACCTACGTGTTCATGAATATATCGTTTTACTATTAGAACAGTTAATCGTACATCACTAACATTTAGCGTCGTTAACGTTTTGAGAGTAATCAGTGACGTCAGAATAACAGCCAGTGTTACCATGTTATATATTTTCGGGTGTTACCGTCTTGCGAGTATTCATTTATGAAAACTGGTGATTCATTTGCATCAGTAGTTTAATTATTAGTTTTTCTTGTTTGTCTAGTGGTCGCATGGGTTTGAATCCCAGGTCGGGAAAAGTGTAATTGGGTTTTTTCATAAGGAATGTCTCAGTAGCTGCCCAGAACCTTGATCTGTCCCCGGTTGGTGGCAATAGGCTCGCCCCCTATTACATGGGACTTATGGGCTTACAGCTCTGCCTAACCCTTCGGGGATTACAGGCATGATTTTATATTTAGTTTCAGTAGTGTAATCCAAACTGTTTAAATTTGAGTATTATCGATATTGTTATCAATATCGTTAAGTTTTCGTACAACATTGAAAATAATTGCTTAAAATCTTAGTTTTCTGTTTCTTTAAACCTTAGAACAATGTATGTCTCTCCGAACTATCAGTAAACATACTAGTACTTATGTTCTGTATTTCTGTACAAAAGATATAATACAGAAGGAATACTGACCATTTGGCCCGGGCAAAATTCAAATACTTACTTATTCCTGTTTAGGTTTCCGAACGATTCGTTTTAAATGAAGTATTGTTTTCGCAAACGGATATTTAATTAGAACAATTTATTTTATACGCTATAATTGTTTAATTTTGCGTAATTGACAATAAACGCTAAAATTACCCTTTTATTATGAGAGGTTTTTGTCGCATAAGCTTAGTAAGGGTCGTTCTGTATCTCGCCTCCTTGTCTATTTTAAATATTGTAGTTTAACGGGTCCGCCAAGGTCGCAAAATACTCGTAAAAACCAATGCATGCTCTTGCATAGTTAATGTATCTACGTAGAAAATGCGTTATTTCTGAAACCTTTCCAAAATAGACACCGCAAGAGAAAAATGCCCTATGGTGAGGGCATACATTCGTATATCTATTACAGTCGAAGTCTTACCAAGGGGTATCGTATTACCCAGTAACTTTTTTTTTTGTGCTTGGGAAGTCATCATATGACTTCTCCCGCTCTGGGCAGAGCGGGAGTGCGTGTCAGACTTTTACTGACTAAAACCAATCCGTGTTCCTTCAGTTGCCTGTTGCCAAGGGCCCCGGTATCCCTTTCGGACTTTCCAGCCCTGACAGGCATCAGTCCTTATCGTCCTTATCGGACGGCGAGCTATCCATTGCTCGCCGTCCGCAAGCCCGCGCCTACGGTGTCCGGGAATCCGCCTGGGAATTACCCAGTAACTGGGTTGTAAGTTATTCAAATATTGCTTGCTGATCCTTGATGTCATTCGTAGATCTATTACAGTCGTTACGTGTTCTATGTTCTATGTTATGGGTTTGGTTTCCGCACTTAGTCCTTAAGGTGGACCATTGTGCGTGGGCCATGGCGGCCGTTTGGGGGTTATTCCAACCAGCCCACCTCCCTCCAGAAGTTTGCTATGTCTCCTGGCTTGTACAGAACCTCTGTGTAAGATCTGGGTGACCCGAGGGTTTCGGTTCTAGTCTGGGTGACGCCCGTGCATTCAAAGAGCACGTGCGCGACGGTTTCCTCGGCCTCCATGCACGCTCTGCATAGAGGACTGTCCGTTATGCCTATTGTGTGGAAGTGTTTGTTCAGCGAGCAGTGTCCTGTGATGGTCCCCGCCACCAGACGCAGGCTATTCCTGTCCAGGCATAACAACCGCCTGGTTAGCCTGCCATCCAGGGATGGCATAGCTTCCTTGGACTGCCTGCAGCCCGGTACCGAGGACCACCAGTTCTCCGCTTGGGTATGGGTGAACTCCTGGAGCCACCTGCGTATTTGATTGAACGGGATGGGTACGATGGGCTCGGGCCCGCAGACCGACGCGCTAGACGCTCTTCTAGCAAGCTCGTCTGCTGCGTCATTGCCCAGCGATCCACTGTGTCCCTTAATCCATTGTAGCGTCACTTTGTTGCAACCGGAAACCGTTACTCGTTCTAGTGCGTTGTGACATTCTAGTGTAAGCTTCGAGGTGATATAATTCTTCTGTAAGGATTGGAGAACCGAAGCGCTGTCGGAGAGTATCCGTATATGGGTGCCCGTAACTCTCCTGGCTTGTATAGCATAAGCTGCTTGTATGATGCCCACACACTCTGCCTGATAGACGGTGTTGGACATTCCCAGCGGGCTGGATATATTGATGTTGAGGTCATGTGAGAAGACTCCGACTCCTGTGCCGGAGTGGGTCTTCGATCCGTCGGTGTATACTCTCATCTCTTTCGGCCCTGAGTAGTCACACCGTTCTTCGGTGAGTACTATACCGTAGTGCCTTTGAAAGTTGTGTGTCTTTGGGGCTTTGTCGCAGGGTGATGCCATCATTGGCTGTCGCTTGACCGCATCCTCTTTTATGCGTGTATGCTTAACTCTGGAGTCTTTGCTCAGGATTCCTGATAAGTGGAGCCTAAAAGCAGCCAGGGCCGCTTCCTCTCGTACGATGAGGTGCAGAGGCGGCAGTCCGAGCATTGCCTGTAGGGCAGCAGTGGGTGTGGTTCTCATGCTGCTAGTGATTGCAACACATGCAGAACGCTGCAGTTTTTCGAGGTCTCTTTGGGCTGTGCTCAGGTCTGTCCTGGGCCACCAGACCAATGAGCCATATGTGATGATCGGTCGGATAACCGTGGTGTATAGCCAGTTAATGACCCTGGGGCTAATTCCCCAGTTCCTTCCCAGCAGTCGCTTGCACTGCCAGAGGGATACCGTGGCTTTTGTGATGATGTAGTTAGTATGTTTTGCCCAGTTCAGCTGTTTGTCCAAGAAGATGCCCAGGTACTTGGTTTCAGTCGATAGGCTCAGGGTTGTCCCGAAGAAGCGGGGTAGTTGTAGTATTGGTAGTTTCCTCTTTTTTGTAAATAGAATCAATTCGGTCTTTGTTGGGTTCACCGTAAGTTGGTGTTCATTGCACCATTCCTCTACTATTTTCAGAGCTTGGCGCATGAGGTTGCATATAGTGTTTTCATGTGTGCCGTTGATTATTATGGTTATATCGTCCGCATAGCCTACGGTGAAGTAACCTTTGTCATTTAGTACTCTGATGAGGCTGTCTACCACCAGGTTCCATAGAAGTGGCGAGAGGACACCCCCTTGGGGGCAGCCCTTCGCCACAATGGCCCTAGTAGTGTCATTCACGGTCACCTGTACCGCCCTCAGTTTGAGCATGTTGGTGATCCAGCCACTCAGGGTCGAGTCTACGCTGTGTCTATTGAGGGCCGTGGTGATGCTTCTGAAACTGGTTTTATCAAAGGCGCCCTCAATGTCAATGAAGACGGCCAGTGCTGAGCATTTGTGGTCCACTGCACATTCAATCTTGGAGATCACGCTGTGTAGCGCGGATTCTGTTGATCGGCCGGTGGAGTACGCATGCTGTTGTTTGTGGAGTGGTATTGCCCGGAGAGGTCCGTCCCGGATGTGTCTGTCGCAGAGTCTCTCAAGGGTTTTGAGTAGGAAGGATGTGAGGCTTATGGGCCTATAAGCCTTGGGTAGTGTGTAGTCAGTTTTTCCAGGTTTGGGTATGAAGATGACTTTCACTTCTCGCCATGCAAGAGGAATGTATGTTAGTGCTATGCAGGCTCGATAAATCTCCATTAGGCATGGTGTCAGATGGTCTACCCCCCACTGCAGTAGGGCTGGGAAGATGCCATCCAAACCTGCAGACTTATATGGCTGAAAGGAGTTAATGGCCCACTTTATTCGGTCTACTGTTACTATATTGTGGGCTCTAGACCAGTCTTGATCCGTTGGGGTCCGTTCCGGATCCGCCTCCCACGTCCTATCCTCTAGGAGTTTGCATTCTGGGAAGTGGGTCTCAAGAAGGACCTTACTAGTTTCCTGATCGTCAAGCGTATATGAGTTATCGGTTTTTTTCAGCACACCAAGGGTTCGGTCCTGATCTGTTGATAGGATTTTCCTCACCCTTGCGGCTTCGTTGTTTGTCTCAATAGATTCACAGAATTTTCGCCATGCTGTTCTCCTGGCGGTTCTGATTTGCTTCTTGTACGTGTATTGGGTTTCTTTGTATATCTCCCAGTCGTCCGGGAGTCTGGTGTTTTTGGCTCTGTTGAAATTCTTGCGTAGCAGATCTCTGAGTTTACTAAGTTCTGCGTTCCACCAGGGATTTTTTTCCCCCTTGGTTTTTGGCGCTCTTAACTTACAGCATGCATAGTATGCTTCGGTGAGGTACTCTGATAGTTTTGCTACGGTGTATTCCAGTTGTGCTTGGTCTCTTAGGGCTACGCTTGATAGGTGCCTCGCTAATAGGGAGGCTAGAAGGCGTTTATACCCTGGGACATCGGTGCGCCTAGGGTTCCGTCTCGGTGCTGGTTTTCTTGTTATAGCAGTTAGTGTAAAACGGATCCTTCTGTGGTCTGAGCAAGAAGGCTCGTCCGATACGTGCCAGTTTGTTATACGATCTGTCACGTTTTCAGTAGCGAGTGTTAGGTCAATAATCGTTTGTCCTCGGGCTGTAACCCAAGTGGGTTCAGAGCCGCGGTTTATAATGTTGAGATTAGTGGAAAATAAATAGGTGGATAGTACCTCTCCCCTGGAGTTTGGTGCATCGCTACCCCAGAGCGGGTGGTGGGCGTTCGCATCGGTTCCGATGATCAGGTCTAATTTGGCCCGCTCACAGTGCTGTACCAGGTCGGCCATTTCTTTTGGCGGGCAGTCCACGGCCTCGCCTGGCATGTATACCGAGGCCAGTACAACATCTGGATCACTGCCTTCGGTTTGGAGCCGGACAGCTGTCAGGTCTCTGGAACAGAATTGAGTGAGTGGTGTGATGGGAATGTCTTTGGGTATGTAGACGCAGGTTCGTGGTTTGTCTAAGCCGTGTGTATCGAGGATTAGCTTACCTCCGATGTTACTGAGTCCACATATTCTATTGTTTCTGATCCACGGCTCTTGGATCAGTGCGATGGTTCGGGGCTTTACCTCCAGTGCCCTGCGCAAGCTGGCCGTGGCAGTCTGGCTGTGCTGGAGGTTGGTCTGGATGATGTTGAGGGGTGACGGCGATGGAGAGGAGTTAGTCGGAGATGGATCCATCGGACAGCCCCTCCACTACCTCCTCCCGGTATGCCTCCGTCTGTGGTCTTCCACCCGGTGATGAGGCGAGTAAGCGCTCGCTCCAGCCGGGTGATTCGGGCAGTGGCTCTATGCTTTCGTCGGCCATTGCTGCTCGGGCCATGACCTCCTCGAGCTGGTCGATGTCGGTGTCGGTCGTCTGTGCCGTGGTCGGTAGAGTCTTACCGTCTGTGTCGTCAGTCTGGGTGTCAGAGGGTCGGGTCGTGGGCCAGAAGCGCACGTATATCGACCCTAACAGGTACGATACCCGTCGCTCCCGTCCCAGGACCCTTTCGGCTTCCTCCGGTGGCAACCCTAGCGTGAGGTACGTCCCGCTATTGTCGCCACCGACGGTAGTCGCCCTGTAGAGTGACCACCTGCCAATGTCATACCAAGTATTCTGACGAGTCAGAATACTGTGGAGCCTGGCTACGTCACCTCTGTAACGAGGGACGAAGAGCGAGGCTCGGACACGGGTGGGCACGTCAGTCTGCTTCATCACTGTCAGTTTCAGGTCAGTGTCTGGAAGTTTGATCTTTGGCACATTTTGGGTCAGCCAGGTCAGGGCAGTGTCATCCTCACACCACATCTGCACCGTGCCTTCCGCTACCCGAGGGTATCCACGGAAGGCCGGGAATGGTGTGGACGGGTCTGTGTCCATCAGTGCGTCCTCCAGTTCGGTCTTAATGTGCTCGGCCTCTGCCTTAGTCAGGTCCCTACTGGGGTGGGGAAAACAGACTGCTACGGCAAGCCGCGCAGGAATATCCCTTGTGGCCCGCGCGTAGGTCCTCTGTCCCCCCTGAGCGGAGTCGACCCTCACGCGCTTGGCGTCCCCCTGTAACGTGCTCGGCGAGGCCGTGTCATCAGGGCGCACCCTCTTTGCCGGCCCTGTACCGCTTGGTCCAGGCTGCGGCTCTGAGGTGCCTGGCTGTGTATCTTTTGCCGGCATTGTCCGGCGTGAGGATCCGGCGCGCTTACCCCTGGAACGTCTAGGTCGAGGCCGGTCCGTGGTTATGTCGGTGTCGGTGTGTCGGGGTCGACTGGCGGCCCCGGCAGCCTCTGTCGCGTGCGGAGGCGCTTCGCGCTGGGTTGCCCCTTCGCGTTCCTGCCCCCGCCCGCTTGGGTTCGCGTCCGGCCGTTTTTCGCGCTGGGTTTCCCCTGCACGGACTTGCGGTCGGTCGCGTGGATCCGCGTCCGGCTGCTTTGCGCGCTGGGTTGCCCCTGCGCGTACTCGCGGCTGGTCGCGTACCATCTCTTCGGCGTCCGATCGCGCTTCGCGCTGGCTAGTGCCTTCGCGGGTATTGCGCTTTCGGTCGCCTGCTTTCGTCTCCCGGGCCAAGATTTTTCCGCGCTTCCTCAGCGGGCGTACTTCATCAACTTCAACCGGGAGAGTGGTAGAGCTGCCAGGTCTGTCACCCTTCCCTGTCTCTGTTGGTCTGTGCTGGTCCTGGTCACTGTCTGGGTAATTGATGCTGCTCCGCACGATGCTCTGTTGCCAGAGGCTCGTGGGAGGCATGCTTCGTGTGGTCAGTTCTGGCGCGTGCGTCGCAGCCGAAGTCGTGTCTATGGGCGCGTTATTCGCAGCCGAGGTAGTGGGTTTGGGCGCGTTAGTCGCAGCCTGTGTGTTGGGCGCTTGGTCAGCTGCCGGCCGCGCTGCAAAGCGCGGCATAAGATTGTCGATGCTGCAGTTAGGGCCCCCTCCCATAATACGATGGGGGCTAACCGCCGAAGCGGTGTGGGATTCCCCGGCTTGGCCGGGACCCACCTGGGTAGGTTTTACACTATCCTGCATATTCATTTTTTTGGGGGGGTGGGCTTTTTTGGGATCGAGGTTACCCATCCTCTGGGACCGACGGGATAAAGGGATAGGAGGGAAGGTGTTTGGCGGATTGAGGGTATGGGTTGTGGGGGGACACCCTAGGTCTGGGAGTTGGCCTAGGGATTTTAGGACCGATGGGATGTGTATGGATAGGGTGGGGGTGGTAGGGTTAGGAGATAAGTACACACTGCTCCCCACCAAACCACGCGCCCCCAGCACAAGCCGACCACGAACTGTACAGGTATTCCGTACAAAGCGAGGCCAGCCTACGACCGGGAGCACGCAGTTCAATGCGCAGCCGTGTGTGGGAGAGTACGGGGAAGGGGTATGGGTTACCCTAGGCCTGGGATTTGGCTTTCGGGAACTTCTCTTGTCCGGGATCCTCCGAGAGGATGCTCCTGGTGCAGGATCGGCCACCAGCGGCTAATTGCAAACCGCCGGCGGCCGGTCCCGCAGCCAGGAGTTGGGCTATCCGCAACCTGCCCACCCGCTCGGTTGCATGAGAAGAAGTGCCTGACAGACCGGGTCGCCCCACCACGAATGTACGTATACATTTGCGTTGGATCGATCCAGACTCTCCCGAGACGTTCGTGTCGTTACGTGTTGTCAGAATGCTGAAAGTCTGACAA
This sequence comes from Lithophane leautieri, assembly GCA_949152455.1. Lineage (NCBI taxonomy): Eukaryota > Metazoa > Arthropoda > Insecta > Lepidoptera > Noctuidae > Lithophane > Lithophane leautieri. The sequence continues at coordinate 13,005,091 of OX424459.1, forward strand.
CCAGTCGTACCAAGGCGTATCGCATTACCCAGTAACTGGGTTGTGGAGGTCAGATAGACAGTCACTTCATGTAGAATACTGGTATTCAGCTGCATCCGGTTAGAACACTCCAACATAGTTGAGAAAGGGAAAGGCAAATTGATATAGGGTGCTCCAAAATTCTGTATTTCCCACGCTTTTCTGAAAAATGTTTAGTTGTCAAAAGCTTGAGGGTCGCTGCACATAAGTTATTCAAATATTGCTGATCCTCGTTTTCAAAATGGCCGCGCAACTTGAACTCGATTGACGTAAATCCCTAGCGACCTCGACGCTGTTTTATTTAGTCCTTCGCCAAGTATCGGCAAACTGAGAAATAAATTGACGCCGCCGCTGCCGTTGTTTGTTGACGGAAAATTATAAAAGCCAAATTGAAATGTTTAATTTTTAGTAAATCAATACTGGGGGCTTAAAACGGTCACTTTAGCAGAATCAAAATATGAAAATATTATATGAATCATTGTAAAACTAATACTCGTAATTCATAATACAATAATTATGATCTGCGTGTAATTCATATTACGAAATAATTCATCTGTTTGACAGTTTTCTATGGAGACTCGTACAATGGTCCACACATTATGAATTGCTTGTGTGACAAATTAGAGGAATTGCCAATGACAGCTGGAATTTAGGAAATGAACTGCTTTTAGAGGAATTGCTAATGTGGCCGGTTTAGGCCCCCTGGACTTCAGTTAGCGATTTTTTTGAAGAGTTCCTCGATGTCTTCGATGTAATTTACGATAAAAATCTTGATTGAATTTGTTTCAGAGACCATTTTTTTTTAATAACGGGCTTCAATTTTCTAAAATTTATTGCTGCGAATAGGTAAATATTTACCTAGATTATATAACAAATAACCCTTGAATAAACAGGGCGTGTGTGTTGCCAAAACGTCACGAGATAACCCTGAAGTGAGTGGCACATTAACACATCTTGCGTCATTTTGCCACGAGAGGGCGCAAGAATCACTTTGGTATAAAAATATAAATGTAATTTTATTATCAGCTGCCCCTTTTTATAATGTTTTGAAGCTCAAAGAAAAATGACTGAGCGGTTTCCGTTTAGTAAAAAGGGGGTTAAAGAAGTGATTAGCCAATTCCGTGTTTTTTTTTGAACGAAGTTATTATTTCAGTAATGTTTAGTTTGCCTGATGTAATGTAGCCTGATTTTCATAAATTACAAATAGGTACATCTTTGATTAACTACTAGCTGCTGCCCACTGCTATGCCCGCGTGGAATCTAATTCTTTTTCTAAAATAAACGTATTCTTAGTTACTCCTTATAACATCATGCTATCTGCCATTGAACGTCTCGTCAAAATTAGTCCAGCCGTTTCGGAGATTAGCTGGAACAAACAGAAAGACGGATTTTTTTTTTTTTTTTTTTATTATATGACCCATCGATCACTAATAAAGAATTAGGGATCGATGTAAGTACCATATACTTTCATAATTATGTATGAAATAGTAAAAATCTGTTATTTTGACATTACAAGTAGACAGTTTTTTATTTATTTATGTTAATAAGGTGTCGATTCTAGGGTTCCAAATAAATGGAATCTTTTTATAAAACATTTTTAAAGCTGTTCAAGTCCTCAGGTACACGAACTTAAAATTGAAAAGCTTACCAAAACTACAGGCGGTAGTTACATAAAACGGGAACAATTTGTATGAAAGGCGATCCGTTTACAAAAGCGCCAGCTGACGATCAACTCATTTGCATCCACTGTCAAAACTCCCAGACCGGAACCCGTTTTGCAAATCCCGAATATGTATTAATAGAAAGGGATGCGAGGTAGCTTTAAAATCCTACCCTAATATAAATGGACTAAACTAGAATGAATGCGAAAGTGAGATTGTTTGTATAGTTATCTAGACCTGCATATAAACTCGTATAATCAGCCCATAATGTTCCTACTGCTGGGACACAGGCCTCCTGTCGGTGAGAGGGAGTAGGCCGTGACGCGGGCCCAGTGCGGCTGGGTAGATGTCACAGTCTTCGAATTTTTGGTTCCAGGATATGCCGGTTTCGTCCAGATGTTTTCCTTCACCGTATTGAGAACAATGTGAAATAATTTATATATAGTAAAACGCCTAACAGGGTTTGAACCTATGACCTACAACTCGTAAATCGCCGCCGTTACCACTGAGCCACCACTGCTCTCGTACGTACGTATGTATATGGTATGGTATATGGTCTATAGGTGTATGATGTTCGACAGAAAGTTCTAGTTTCATGGCTAGATGATGCATGATAAAAATAGAAACACGATAATTTTAATGAAAATATTAAAATGATATAGAAATTATTCGTAATTTTTTAGTTATTTATCACTATCTATTATTATTATTATCACCTGTTGTTCGTATGGTTACTGAAATGCCAATATTAGTAGTTTTTGATGTGAAACATCTATTGCGGCGCGTCAGACCGGCTTTTGGCGTGGCGACGCGGCCTCCAACAGCCAACATACAAACCATTTTTTTTTTTAAATAAAAATCGGAATATTTTCTATTTGATTATGCCATTATTTATTTTCTATAGTAAACCATCTTTTCATGCGTGATATTTTCTATACAAAATAGGCGATGTTTCACATCTTTTAGGCGACACGGGACGGCTTAATTATTTTATTTGAATTGTAAGAGACTGTGCTGGTGGTGTGCTTAATATGAATAAATACATAAATTAATAAATAACTAACCGTGTCTTTTATGACACACCATAGGAAATAAAACCAACTGGCATAGACGTAAATGCATAATAATGTGTTACCATTTTAATGTTTGCTTATTCACTAATTAGAAAACTTAATTATTCATATTGCATCGAATATTAAATTATGTTTTAAGACTAGTGTAAAAAGCAGAATGTACAAAATAATCACTAATTATTACGAAAAATGTCTTCTGAACAAACGAAAGAGTTAATAAACGAAATACGAAAAAGTTAAGCAACAAAAAAAAAAGAACTTCGCAATCAAAAGTTCAGAAACAGCACTTAGAAATTCTATTTAACAAATGGAGGTTCCCAGACAGACTGACCGTTGTTCAGATATCATCTCGTTAGCAAACAGCAAACATTTACATAATTAGATACTGTATTATCGCCATGATTTGGGATAAAAGAGGTCCTACTTAAGATTCTAGTCGTTTGTAAGAGTCAACTAGCGAATGAGGGTGAAGGATCGTTGTAAGCGATTGCTTGCCTGTTCCCACTTATTTTTATTGGCATAAATCGTACCTTACAATTCTTTGATACGTGATTCTATTGGTGCCTTTTTCTTGTGTCGGGTCTTTTTTTTTTGCTCACTGTCATTACATACGATGTTACTATAAAATGTATAATAATATACACTCAAGCAATCAATTAAGGTTTCAAGGACATTTTAATTAGATTCGGTGTTAAGTTGTTAAGTTAAGTTAGCCTATCGCAGTCCACCGCTTTTTTTTTTTTAATGGTGGCCTTTCATCGAATGACATCTCCCGCTCTGGGCGGAGCGGAAGAGCGTGTCAGACTTTTACTGACTAAAACCCACCCGTGTTCCTTCAGTTGCCTGTTGCCAAGGTCCCGGTATCCCTTTCGGACTTTCCCGCAACCCTGACAGGACTTTCCCGCAACCCTGGTAGCTTAGCGGTTAAGTCAGCCTATTGCAGTCCACCGCTGGACGTAGGCCTCACCCAGGCTGCGCCACAACACCCTGTCCACCGCCTTCCGCCTCCAGTCTATCCCGGCCACCTTCTTAATATTATATATACACTTACTCATATACAGTAAGAACACAATACCGAATACAATATCTTCTATGTTTGTATGAAAAACAAAAATAATAAAATCCACAATCATAATAAATACAGTCAAAAAATAAGAATGAATCTAAATGCGAAACGAAGAAAACACAGAGACCATATTGATCGTAAATATTGACAAGCGCAAAAATTAATTACGGTCTTAACAAATGATTTGTCTATCTACAGTGCCTTGACTCTATTTTACAGCCGATGTACATGTAACAGCGTTTATACATCGCCTACCATTAGTTAATGGACTTTGATTGCACCCATGACAGTGAGAAAACATGACACGTCTAGTAATTAACCCTACTACGCCCGCCATGACGCGTTTCCATTATTGAAAAGAGGCTTTAAATCATCATTAGGAAGATCGTAGATAAAGTCTTCTTTTGTTTTGGTAAAAAGGTGTTACCTGTTTTTGTTATAATGTGAGCTTTTAAGTCATGAATGAGACATTTGATTGTAATCTGTGACAATGAGCTCCTTCCTAATTTCAGATTGAATGGGTGTCGCACATGTGTCACATGATTATGAGTCAGTATACTTGGTTTAATTGAATTAAATGCTTTGAGTTTGTGAACAACGAGCCTAAAACTACACCTAGAACATTTTATAGAGAATTGACATGGCTATTTGAGTGTTACCAACATTGACATTTTCATACGTATAAAATGAATTCATGTTTCATTCTGCATGAAAGAAATATCTAGCAGTGCAAATAAGAAAAAGGTACATTTTCACACCGCATACAACGAAAACATAACAAGGTCGAAAAACGTAGGTATGTGGCTCATATACATTTTCACATTTTTCCTTCCATTTACGGAAGAAAGAAGATTATGAAAAGGTACTGACGGGAAAAACGTGTGTAGGTATCCAAACGCTTGAAGCTACAACCGTATACCTAGATAGTACGTAGAAGGATGTAACATGCGGATAAAATGAATATAAACAAGTTTTGAAGTTTATTACAGTCTTGCACTAAAGGACAACATTCTGTCGTCAAATCAACTAATCGATTGCCTGATTTTTTTAATAATTGAAGTGAGATAGAAAACTTTTAAATTCACAGCCAAACAAAACGGCTATACAATAAAATTAAAATAAAAAGAGGTCTTCCATCAGCCCCGTTTGTTTTTAATTCTTGCGAAAATATTTTCGCTTTTGTCGCCTACGCAGGTAAATATTTGTCGTAGCCGTTTCGCGCCCTCATGAATTATTAACTGTACTGCATAAGCATAGCTTCGCGATATTTATTCAAGATGCTTCGGTATTGCTTGGATTCCTGATAAAATTCGTGTAACAACATTGCCTTTGGCTGTACTCTTTACTTAAAGTATAAAAAAAGAGTTCTAGAGAAACTAGTTAACTCAGTCTTTTTCGCAGGAGGATGCTCAGAAAGCAACTATCACTGGAAATTAATTATTAACAGCGGCTAATGAAACCACACGTACTTTGAATCGGCAAATTCGATTGGCAAACGAAAGTTTGATAATTACTGGTCTTTGAAACAGGACAGGAAAATTGCCTTATAACTCCCAGAGGGCTATATACGCAACTATAAACTATGTGGTAGGTATTAAACATTTTATAAAATATGCTACACAGACACGATATAAATGTGAGTTCACCACGCCGTCCCTCGAACCACAAGGTGACGCCAAATAACACCCAAAATTTGAAAATGGAATTTACTTTTCCCCGCAGAGCGACCGCAGGTTCGAACTTTGAACGTGGCTAACGTCATGAAAAATGTTGCCTATCTTTTTTAATACAGCTTTTTCCAATCTATGGCCCGTCATTGAATTTTCTATCACAAAGGCAACTTTGCTGATACATTATCTGCAGTTGTTTTACTGTTCCTATCTGTGTTTATCTCTATCCCGGAACTTTAATGTTAAATGGATTCACTACTAAGTGCCGGAAGAAGCAGGAATTTTCAAGTCAAAGGTTACAAAAAAATGAAACAGTGGTGTAACTTTGTTTTAACTGTGTTAACTTTCTTGGAACAATTTTTGTTTTTATTTCAGTTAATTTTAAACAGGTGAAAACCATTTCACATCTTCCGATGCCCAATAAACAAATACCCATGCCCAATATGTAACAAATCAAGCTGTAAACATTAAAATCCTAAGGTCCATAGGACAACGTTATCCGCCCATTGACAGCGAACAAGATTGGACAAGTAATACGTGTAAATAGAGCTTAGACTAAGACCGAATTCGGGTCAGCGATCAGATAACGGTCGGAAGCAGAGAAAATATGGATCCTTTATGAAACTCTGTGGTCATGAGTAACAGATCCAATAATTTGGATAAGATTCTGTGATACGGTAGGAATAAATAATGCTTATGGACGTCTATAAGGAGTCTTATGTTCAGCTTACCGGGGACCTACCACCACCACTGCTATAAGATAGCAGGTATTATTATAACAGTACATATCTATACTCCATAACTCTATACATACATACAAATAAATACAATTTAAGTGTCTGTTTGAAATGTCAAATTAACAGCTTTTACTAAATGCTTAAGAAAGTGAGAATAAAACAAAAAAAATTGTTGTCTGTATATCTGTTTGTTCCGGCAAAATGGCTGGACTTTAACTGCCAGATAGCTGATGTTATAAGACGTAGCCTGGCTACAATTTTTTTTTATAATTACAGACTGTATGTACGTATATGTACGTTGAATGTATGTACGTTTTCTGATCCATTTGTTTACAAGTGTTTCATCAGATACTTTTGGAACGGGCCTTGGGTGATTTTATTTTGGAACGGGCCTTGGGTGATTTTATTTTGGAACGGGCCTTAGGTGATTTTATTTTGGCACTGAATCGATGTTACTGTTTTCATTTTGATCATGAATTACTTTGATCTCAAACTGAGCTACAAGCAGAAGCCACGGCAACTTTAAATAAGAAATCGGTTGTATATTGGCTATGTGTCCTCTACGTCACCAGGGAAATCTGGCATCTAACCTAAATATAAAAACGAGATATTGGTAACTCTATGAAATAAGGTGGAGTTGTCAAAGAAATACTTATATTTCATGCTACGAAGGGATAGTTTGATTTATCTCTCACTTCTTCTGGTTTAATAACACACAAACATAATGCACTCTGCCTGTCTAATGGTCGCAAGCGCTACTGCTGAGCATGCGGTCCTGGGTTTGATTTCCAGGTCGGGCAAAGTGTTATTGGGTTATTCCATCTGAAATTTCTCCGTAACAACCCGGAATCTGGATTTATGCCCGGTTAATAGCAATAGGCTCGCCCCTGTTACATCGGACTTAAACAAATCTGGCGACATATGAGTGTTACTATAGGTACACCTCTACCTCACCCTTCGGGGATACAGGCGTGATGTTATTTTAAAACATACATTTTATATTATTATGTTCATTTGAATGGTTAAAATGTTCCGCAGAACGATCCAAATATAAGTCCTACTGCAATTATATCAAAACATTCACGTAATCTGGAACTGACTAAATAATATTGTTAAAGGAAACAGAACAATGAGAACCCTTCCTTATTACCGAAACACCAATAACGATCAAAGGAACTGTATTTGCTATTTGGCAGAGATACCCATCGGCAGCATTGCTTTAATCGACACTTCAGTATAGTACAACTATTTTCTTAATGTCTCTCGAGAATCATCGCATTTCCGAATACAAACGAATGCAAATTTTCATGTCCATAAATTATTAGATTTATCGTGTATTAGAATTTAGAACTAATAAGTAGTTTATTGTTATTTGATGATTTATAACAAAACAAAAAAAAGGCTAATAGTTTTACAGCTCTACTTTCGTGTGAACTAAACGTGTAGCTGTAAAACTATTTTCCATAAAACATTTCCTCCCATTTTTTAAATAAATTACATTGATTTAAAAACTCTATATACTTCCAAGTGGATTTAGAGCGTCCGGTCTGCACCAAGTGCCAAAAGGCAGATGATAGAAATACGACGACTGACGAAACACGAAGTTTGCCGAGGGACATTAAGAAAATGTTGTACTGTAGATAATTATGTAGTTGCAAAAGGGAAAGGGATGAAAACATTTTGTTGTTGGCGGTACCCGTAGGCATGATAACTTAATTGGGACCTACTATTATACTTATGTATGCCTTTAACCGGTAGTAGATCAAGTGATTGTTCGTTCCGTTTCAATCTAAATAAAACAAACAATCGGCATCATCTTCCCGCCCTTGTCCCATGTTACTTGGGGTCGACGCAACACGTTTTCTTCGTCCATTTTCCCCTATCAACCGTCACGCTCACTCACAAACAGAACAAAAGAGACAAAAACCGGTATAAATTAACTGCCCAAGAAATTAATTCACAAAGTGCAGTTGGTGCTCAAAGCAGACCCTTTCCATTCGCACACGATTCAGCAGAGTTCGAAAGAGTTATTCATTTATCTATGGCAAAGAGGCCAGAGGCGGTAGTGGCGGAATTTTCTTTACACTCCGATGCTCGATATTTCCGAGTCACGGTACCTAAAAGTGGTAAATTGCTCTCCACATCTGGTACGTATTAAAGGTGAAGGAAGTGTTAAAGAATCACGTACCTATACACTCCACAGACTGAGCTGAATTTTAATTGAAAATCCCTGTTGTTATGGTAATAGGTCTACCGATGGATTGCCCTCCAAAATCTACGAAAAATGGTCCAGTTACAGCACACGGCCACAATGCCTAAAGACGATTTAAAGAAAGCTTAATGTTATTAATCTTTTTAACATGAAAATACAAAAGTTACAATAAGTAAGTAGGTATATAGATTTGTATTAAGCGACTTCTCTTCATGTAGCTCTCCCTCTCACAGAGAGGAGGCCTGTATCCCAGCAGTGGGAACATTATAGGCTGATTATGCTATACTTCATAAGACTACTGGTCTAAAATAATCAATCATGCAGTACAATCATTAACAATAACCCTTCTTGTATCTTTCGTTAATACTTCTTATTTACACCTTTAATTAAAATTTTAAGAGCCGTGATAGCCAAGTGGTGTGACCGTCAGACTGCCAAGTCATAGGTCTCGGGTTCGAACCTAAGCCACGCACCTCTGACATATCGGAACCATGTGCGTATTGTATAATTATCACTTGCTTCAAAAACGGTGAAGGAAAACATCATGAGGAAACTTGCCTATGAGATATTTCTTGACGGCATGTGAAGCCAAGTCAGAGTCGGTTTTAAAACTCTAACACCAGGTTAGTCACTAACCACACGAAAAGAAGAAGATTTAAATTTTTGTACTGGCAATTAAAGCCAGATAAGTATATCGGTACACCAAATACCTAGAAACATCAGTTGCTATGTCTAGAGAATTGCAACAAAGATTTTTAATGATGAATAACAATTCATAATATATTTTCAATATGTTTTTTATCATTTTTCCTTTCAAACAGAGCAACTTGCCATCTTATCTCTTCACCACACTTGGTTGACTGGTAGACAATCTCCTAAGCCTATCAGTCAACAAAGGGTGGTGCCTTAGGACTTAAGGCATTAAGTCTGAATTTTTACCTTTTTTGTGTTCGAAAACTTTAAATAAATAAATAAAAGACAAAAGAAAAGCAGCATCCAACTTGCAGTCGACAAAACAAGGGACCGCTTTGCCGACGAATGAAGTTGGAAAATACTAAACGAGATTTGTAGTCACCGAGTCTGGGGACATGTTCTGATACGAGAACTTTTGATTGGTAACTATCTAACATAGCTATGTAGTTTTTAATCTAGAAACCTTCTTCCCTCATATTGGTTTGAACTACTTGTGACAGCATGTCGTTGTAGTAAAAATTTTAGCGAGGTGGTAGCGTGCTGACTGCCCAAGACCTTGAATGCTTTTTTAACCCCCGAAAACAGAGGCGTGTTATAAGTTTTCAAGAAAGACATTATGAAACTTATTACGACTACACATCTGTCGCATACATATCTTTCGAGCGTTCTTATAAGGGCGGATCAGGATGACGTGCTATCCTGGAGTTAAGATTTAGTACTTAGTCAATGCTGAATCCAACAAAATGTGGTTTTACAACATCAGTCCAATGCATATTTAGGAGGGAATGCACCCTGGTTGGCATGATGTACATTATTCTTCGTAACCCACATTTTATGGTCTTGAAACAAAGTCTGAGCGCTAAAAGATTCCAGTCCGCGTTCCCAACATGTCAGTGACCAGACGGCCACATTTAGTGGGTCCGTCAAGCGGCGTACTTTAAACTAGATTAATGATCGGTCGTACCACGTTAAGCTGTCGGTCTCAGCCAACATTAGAGGCGTTTGCCGTCAAAGCGTGTCGGGCCCGTAATGCCCGCTGATTACTTGGTCACGAGTAAGTGGGGAATTTTGGGATTACATTTAGTAAGAGCCGTCAAAGCTCCTGGCTGCGCTGTGTCCTTGAGTAAGTCTTTTGTCTTTTGATTGTATTCATGCGAATATTAAGGGAATAACATTTTAAAATCTGAAATGAATTGTAGCCGTCAAAAACGTTTCGTTTATGATGAAGAAGCACCGTGGTTAAATTAGATGAGAGAGATTTTTATTCATGAAATCTATCCGTTTGACTTGACATGTCAAGTCTCAGAATGGCACTGTAGTTTCGGGTTTGGGCTTAAAGTATCATAAAGAGTTAAACTATTCAGAGCTGCAGCAGTTTGATAAAAAGGGAACGTGTCATAACTGCTTAAACTGTCAGTCAGACCAGCCGCGACTGAACGACGAAAATACGCAAATGTAGGATTTAAATAAACAGCTAGATTATCCATAAAACTGTTTTCATCTCCAAGTTGGTAGCCACTAGCTAGGTTGTGAGAATGTGGACTAGAAGCTTTATACTTAATGTGTCATCTTTTATATCATCGGATCCCTACTAGGACCGTCCTATGTCTAGGAGCATAAAGTCGTGTATAAAATAAATCGATCCGTGTTGACAGGAGATTGGATTACACACTTTTCTCTGTTTACCCTCCAATATTTTTATATCTAACATTTTTATGTGGTGCAAAATTTTATGCACTCTGTGCGGAATGGAGCTCCGGAAGACAGTTTGCAGCGTCTGCGTCATTTGTTACATTTTTGCTTAGCAAATTCCAGACTTATAAGTTTTTAACGGATTTTAAAGTACAGGTAGTTAAAATTTCTTACTTGCAGATAGTCTAGAAGATAGCAAATGATTGACAATGTAAGTGAACCATTATTCCTTTACTTTTTACGTTTTTTCATCTACTTGAAATAAGGATTAGTTTATTTATTTGACGTGGTTTTTTATTGAATCTCTATTTTTTTGTAGGCTATATGTAGATACTTATAGCTTTTTGGAATTCGGAGCAAAGCAATCGATGAATTTCCATAAAATTTTTGGGTTAGTAAGTTCTGAAAAGGAAAATATTGTGTGAGAAAATAACGAAAATATTCCGGTTTTTACTGCCGGTTTCCTATCTCTAACATCTTTGGCCAAGTATTGCCTGTTCATACAACTTTCCTGAAGAAGGATCTTAAGTTTAAGAATATTAAATGCAAATTGTTACGCGTTTAAGATAATAAAGTATAAAATTATCCTTTTTACCACCAAGCTGGGGTTTATGCGTAATAGATGCATAATCATTTCTACTTTAAACGACGTGAGGTGATCGAAAATGAGATCTAAAAATAAATGAGGTAGATAAAATATAACAGATAATTCTTTAGGAATAATTAATAAAGTCTTGTTTTTGTCCGTGCAAACTCCAAAACTACAATTATGGCGGATGAAATGTGAAATTTAGCGAACATTTTTTTTGGAGAAGCGCCAATTCGATCTCCATTTTAGATAAAACTATAGGGGCTATTTCATTTATTAGCTCTCAAGATATTAAGTAAACTTAATTAAGAATATTTTTATTGCATTGTACGGAAATCCTATATAATGTGAGATCAGCTTATATTGGAAATGTATAGCTTGAAGTGTGGCCTGTGAGGTACCTATAAAATTCGGTGCTGGCAAAAATGTGTTGCTATTCAAATAACGTTTCAGCAATTTGTAGCCAAATCGTTTGACTAATTATACCGATGTTCGTGGTATTGAATTCTGATATATTTCTCTTTGATCCTATTTCTTTGACTAAACTAGTATCTTAGCTACGGCCTTGGGCAAAATTTGTTGGAGATAGGTAGTTTTACATTTATCGGATTTTATAGAACACCCTTATAAAAGTAAAGTAAAAGATAACTTGCCTGTATCTATAGAAATTGGAACAGTTCAAAAAGATTGAAAAACTTTCGCATGAGTCTTATCTTTTTTGGACCCAATGTTTTTATTGAATCATCACTTTTGCGCTTGTATTGAACAAATAAAGTAAAAGATGAGCGTTCATACATTCATCTAAGTTGAGCGTAACTTATTTGAAATTTTGTTCGAGGAAAGTTATTTCGAATGTTTTTTTATGGTGTTGTGATTTTAAAAGGGGATAAAAAGGTTCTTATCCTTAATAATTTGTTTCATTTTTGTGAGTGTTTAAGTACGTGAAATAATCGCTTTATTAAAGACCTAGCTGCGCTCCCCGGTTTCACCCGCGTAAGTCTCGATCCCGCGGGAATATCGGGATAAAAAGTAGCCTATGTACTTTTCCAGGTCAAGCTTAATGCTTAACGGATTTGGATGAAATTTGGCATAGGGGTAGGCCCTATGCCAAATTTCATCCAAATCCGTTAAGCCGTTTTAGCGTGAAAACGTAACAAACAAATAAACAAACAAAGAAGCTGACTTTCGCATTTATAATATTAGTTAGGATTCGTAATGGGAGTACTAACCATGCTAATCCTAACTATCCTTGCTTGTTTTTTTGTTACGCTTTCATTCTAAAACGGCTGAACGGATTTGGATGAAATTTGGCACATGGGTAGACGATAACTCGGAGATAGATTTAGACTACTTTTCATCCTGGATCACAGACGAAATTGCAGGCAACAGCTAGTTTCAAATAAAGATAACTTTTTTCATAATCATGATTTACGCAATATCCTGTTACGCGTACATAATATTATCAGTGGTCACATAATCAAAATAGTAGCTACCCACTATCTAAAAAAGAACAATATGTACATTATCTAGATAAACACAAAGCGGAACATAAAACTAGACGCCATCAAATCACATGGGTTATCGTCCAATACCGACTAAAATCGCCCACGATCGGGAATTATCTGTCCGAGGTCAGTTGAGCATGAAATCACTGACAACCGATAGAAAATACGTACCTATATTAGCAAACAGATCCGTTATTAGCAGGACGAAGCTCATTTCGCATTGATAACAGGTCGACATAAGCCCAAACTAACGTACGGATGGCCGCCGTTAACCGAGATATTAGGCCGCGGACGCGATACCACACTAACACCGGTATTACGAAGCGTAGTTGATATACTTATCAAATAAACAAGATACAGAAGGCTTCATACGAAGAGCGAAGAAATCAGGCGCACGCGCACACATAGACGCGCGTATGGAGTTCTCAAACGAATGCCAGTCGCGCTTGCACCTGAAGCGTGACTATGTGTGCGTTTTTACTCGTTGTACGGATAAAACCATAGATACCTGTGTATTTGTAATTTTGCATACCTTATGGTAGGATATGGCTAATGAACACTATTGTTTGTTTAAGACCTTTTCTTTGTACCCATATTCGCAAATTAATAAATGATTATGATTATGAAAATTTGACATGTCAAAATTAAATTATGGGTTCGGTGTTTCCTAACTGAGCTCTGAAAAGAAAGATCGAAACACTCAGAGGTCAGTCTTTTTTGAAGTCCAGACATAATCTTGGTCAGCGCTTATGAGGACCATGAGGCTGAGATGGTCTTTTCAGGAAAGTACCATACAGATTTGAGTGGACCTGTCCAGTGAGTACACATTTTTATCAGTAACCGTTTAGCTCAACTCATAACTTAAGGAGCAAAACCTTCCTAGAGTCGACCTTCTGCACCTATCTACTTGGTGGCTGATACCTCCGTCTGATAAAGACGCCCTGACGTTAACGTTACCCGTTTTCTAAGACGGTTCATTGATAAGACGACGCCTCGGTTAAATCGAACAGGGTTATGGATGGGAAAATGTAGCGTAAAAGTGGGCTGATACGGTCAGGTAAATAAATCTGGGAGTTAAAGCGTTGAAAGTAAAAGCCGGTATCTTGGATAAAGAGTTTCCATAAATTCATAAGCTTATCAAAATGTTTAATTAAAGTGAACTAAAATATTAACTGAGCTGCGAATAAGTATCATAAGACAAACACTGATATCGTTAGTTTTAATTAGGTATAATAACTTAAAATTGAAATTTGAAGTTGAGCCATTTACTTGCGAACTTGCACAAAGTTTGGAGTGTTTTAATTTTAATTAATGACTACTATCAGCTTGGAAGCTAACAGAGAATACCTAGAATACCTTAGAAGTTATTAAAGAAGACACTGAGACCAGTATTGTTTAATGTAGTCTTCAAGTCGCGAATGAAAAGGTACTAAAAAAAAAAAACAATCTGCCTGGCCTTTTTCCGACTATATTGGGGTCGGCTTCCAGTCTAACCGGATGCAGCTGAATGCCAGTACTCTGCATCGAGCGACTGCCTATCTGACCTACACAAACCAGTAAAAAGTACAAAAGTTGAAGAAAAGTAGAGCGATCTGTATACGCGTAGGCGCACAAAGAGGTGCTATAGCCTGTTTTAAATCAAACATCTATAGGAACACCGCATCAAACGCTCACAAAACTATGCGTGGTTTCAAGAACACTGATAATTCATTTCGATTTAATTCATTCCTCGTGTTATTCGGAATTACTAAAATAGCTAATGGTGCCGATTCTGTTGTTCACAAACTAAACTAAATTTAAGTTCATTGCATTTATCTTTCTATTTCATTAAAAAAGGACAGAAGATAAATTTTAGTTTAGTCCTGTCAAATTAATCAGCGCCTGACGTAAATTGACGTAATTTTAGTAGGCAAGTTTTTAAATCACGACTTAACTTGTATGGGCGCTGATTGAACTAACTATGCGATGCATTTCAATACTGGAGGACCTCGTGGCTAAGTAATAACAGCCGCACGGGCCGATCCATCAGGTTAAGCTACGCTTGCCGGGGTTGGTCCGTGGATGGGTGACCATCTTTACATATCGAGACTCCTTCGTGCCTCGGAAAGCACGTTAAGCCTTTGGTCCCGGCTGTCATTCGTGGATCTTTGACAGTCGTTACGGGTCGTCAGAAGCCCGACAGTCTAACAACCATACCTACTGACAAACAGTAGCTATAAAACAATTATAGAGAGAACAGAGG
Organism: Lithophane leautieri; assembly: GCA_949152455.1. NCBI lineage: Eukaryota > Metazoa > Arthropoda > Insecta > Lepidoptera > Noctuidae > Lithophane > Lithophane leautieri. The sequence continues at coordinate 13,020,249 of OX424459.1, forward strand.
TAACGCTTCACGATGCAACCTTTTTCTGATAGGGGTAAGTAGAAGCTACCGACAGCTGAAAGTCTAGTTATACCATTCTTACTCCTAGCTTTTAAAAATGTCCATCTACATTGTAACAACGCAACAAAAAATAGACGAAACCTTTTAGTCCTGAATGTAGTAAGTAGACCGCATTGAAGTGGTGCTTCTGAACCTAAAATAGACTTCGATAGAATTGTTGGCATAGTGTTTGTTTATGTTCGAAATCGTCTTTAAAAGCTCAACCTTCCACGCTAATCTAACTGGCAGTCGACGGATTAGCAACATGTCTGTCTATAATACTGAGTTCTGCTCGTTCTAAGGGTAAACATACGTGAATATAAAAACAAGATAGTTTATTTAAAAAAAATGTGTATGGATAAAATTTAGGTAAACATAAATTCACATGAACATGTACTAATTAGCATGCCTTTCTAATTACATGTACAGATTGTATTTCCTGATAATTCAGGCTCAAATAACCATTCATAAATTACTACGATAAATGAATTATTATATCTGGAAACGTGCACACGCGAGGTACAAATGGAGGGAAATGTGACGTAATTTAATATGGTGATTACGCAAATCTATTTCCTTACATTGAGTTAATGAAAAGAAAAATTTAAGGAACCGTTGCTTGGCATTATTGCAAATTAGACTTTATTCACATTATTTATAGCACTTTTTCAGACTTTTGCCTACATGCGCGGCCTTTTGTCTGCTTTGCTTAAGAAAAAAAAAACAGAATTCGAATCTAGTTTGCAAATACATTATCATTATCATTTTGCATCATAGGTAAGTTAAGTTTCTTGGACCTAACGATCTCACAAAGGCGAATCAATGTAGCTTTAAGGTCGCAAACAATTTTGCACTGTACTGATTTTTTGGTATGTTTTTAGTACCACTACCTACTGTAAAACCAAGTTGGTTCGAAAGACCTGCGCTAACTGCGTGGTGCTCGAAGACAAAATCCTAATAAATCAGAACACTGCATTTTTTTCGACCTTAGATCGCGATTTTTGTGTCTACAAGGTGACTAGCGAAAAACAAAATCATTTTTTTTGGGATTATCGACTCTAGGTTGTTTATTTACTTGTAGTAGGTATCAGTTTAGAACGTGCCAAAGCGTTACCTTAACTTTGGCATGATGAAAATTATCCAGGTTACACTTACATTCATTATTATTATGTAACGGGTAACCTAACCGGCCGTTTAGATAATATTCAATACCTCTCAAAAACTTTCTGAATAGTCCAACAATATAAGAGCAAAACTTCGATGAAAACTTTACGTCAATCAGATAAGCAGTGTTGCATAAAACGGAGAAAAACAAACAAAACAACCGTATATTATATTATTATGTTGTATAATATTTTGAATAGTTGCCAAACTCTTGCTTTAATAACGTATGAATCATTCGCGTATGATTGTTATGGAGAGTTGAGGATCTCCCGCGACTTGGATAGCGTTAAAAATAGGCTAATCCTATTATTAGGTACATAACTATTGAATCGCAGATATGATTTCCATACACAAGAAATACGTGTATGTTTATCGTAGAGACAGGCTCTCGCGAAAAAAAAAATCTGCTGTTCCCTACATTTATGTTCGCTCGTCAAAATGTAGGGAACACCTTTTTTATTTTCGCGAGTTCAGGTTTGGTCCCATAGTGAAAGTTGACCATAATGATGAGTACATTGAAATCTTAACAGATTTCGTGTTTGAAAAGATACACTTTATACTGTCAGTCATCATTTTCTTCAATACAAAAAGAACACTTTCTCGTCGAAACTGGTAAAGGTTGGCAAAGAAAGTAAATTATTCCGTTTTATAATTCATGTCACGTTGTCTTGTGGTTTTAATCAAGGCAAAAGTTTAGGGGAAGCGTTAATCTACTAATGTTAGATTAAGGAAGTTCGTACAGTCCTGAGCTCGTATTCGATTGGATTTACTCTTTGTTTCAAATCTTTTTAGGTACCTATATATACAACGTGTAACGGAATAAACGCAAGAGCTCATACACCCCAATTAGAATATTAAATTATAAGACTAAAATAATATCTGTAATTTTATTTAATTAAACCACACCTTAAATTAACTATTTTGTTTAACGCGCACTACACATAGGATAGCTATGAGCGTATATACGGTTATGCATTTAAATAGGCTTTATTCCTTTGAGATAAGGATTAAATTTCCTTAAATAAAATATCTTATTACCTTGTTATGACGTAGTGGTTCTAATTTCAGTTAAATAAAAGATGTTTTCATGAAAAATTAACATATACAAATAATGACGGAAATCGATTCAGAAGCCGATTCTGAGCAAACTATTTTCAGGTCTTGCGCTTTTTCTGTTACACGTTGTATATATCTACGTGTAGGGTTTCGTCCGAATTTTTGTGGACGTAACTGAACCGTCACACTCGGGTTGTTCTTTTTTTTAACCACCACCTGCTGGTAAGTGATGATCAAGCCGAAATTAAAGTAACTTTCACCAAGAATCCTCAACCACAGAGGAACTCGATATCTTATCTCTAACTCCCGTACACAACAATGCTTTTAACATTATTGTTATGGCGACAGCCAAGCGGACTTAGAACAATCCCTACCACCAACCAAACCGAACAGAAAATGTTGCCCCCACTGGGAATCGAATCCCAGACCTCTGGGTCCGAAACAGTCGGTCTAATCAGTTGGTGACACTGAATCGTGTATAAAATTTTTCCTTCTAACGCGTAAGCCCACACCCTCTTTTTTTTAAAATTACTTTATTGTCTTTATGAACGTGTAAGGAGAATAGTCAGCTGAATAGGTGAGCTGGTAGGATGGCAGCATTGAACATTGCTGTTTTCATGACTAATATTTTTTCCAAAGAGTGTTCATTGTACTGATTACTGTTTAAGGGTAATGGTCCCCTATTTCAACAAGGCCAGTAGTGTGAAGGCCTTTTAATATTTTTAGAAAAAACAAAAGCTCGCTTACGCTTATTAACGGCATTAAATGTTTTGGCACGAAACTATGCTTAACCGGACGGCGTATAATGAGTATGTTATTATGCATGTTACGTATTTTAAGTAAGTAAATGGCAACTTGCTCTCTAGAATATAAAGTGACTTGGTCGACCTATTACGAGCCAGCGTTTTTACTGAAAAATTACGAGAAAAAAAAAAATAACTGTGTTCCGTAGCTCTCTTCAAACCGAATAGTTTTGTAAACTAATAAACCAGTTCCATTTTGTATTTTTCAAATTCAACATTGGCAAACTGTTGAGAATAAAAGTTTGCCTGAATTGTTTTTTAAATGATAAAGTGCTGCATTCGAGGTCTAAAAATGAATTACTTATTGGCAAAGAGAAATAGGTACCTACTCAATATCTTTATTCTAAGAAAAATAAAAGAAAAATTGTTTATTCTGCATAAACAAAACGCACGTTTAAAAAGATTATACTTAAAAATATATTCTTACAGGTTTTAAATATTTGCATGGAGAAAGATGCGGAATAATGAATGTGTCTAGTTCACTATAGGAACTTAGCAAAACCCTTGGGTGCAAACTTTTAATTAAAATGGAAATGGTGTGGAAATTGTGACTACATTGTTGTGTTGGGTTCCCACCTGTGAAAACTAATAAAAGAGGTAAGAGTAAATAAATTAATTAGGAAAACGAGAATCTTTAATAAGTTTTTTTGCATTGGATGTTTTATGGACTGTAAAATCAATGTTACCAAAAGAAACTCCGTTTGCCTATCAATTTCAATTATATTTATTATCTAGTTAAACTCGAAAACATTATTGTATTTACATAGTTCATTAATTATTCTCCTCATTAAATCACCCCTGAGCCCTATTATCAAAACGACGCACCAGTCTCCGTTTCACGTCGCGACGGCGTATTATTTCAAATCGCGTAAATCCTTCACCACGCACAAAGTACCAAGGTTCGGTGCTCGTCTCGTTAACTAACAACTGGTGGAAAATTACCAGTTGAGCCGGCTCGTGGCGGAGGCACGAACAACCGCCATCATTGCCCATTAACCCCATAATACGTTAAATATGCTAAGGAGCTCGCATTCACGAATAATAGTGGCTGAAATCTTCGCGAACTTCGCGTCACTCCGCCGTATGTTTGGTACTTTGCTAATTATGTAGTCTGACGTCATGAGATTCAGATGTGGTCGCGTTGAATTAAGTTTTATTTTAAACTGCGGTTTTTACTTGCTCTATGTCTGTCAGAGATTTAGTTTTATTTTTCAAATAATTTTCGTCATTGTTGACTACAAAAAGCAATCTGCAGTGCTACTTCGTTAGTGCAATTTTCGATTTCTTGCATGTGGTTTATCTATTTTATAATAAAAACTTTTCACTTGACCTAATTGAATAAAAAAGCGTAAAAAGCTTCATACTGCATGGAGATGACATTAAATGCTGCCACTCGCTTCGGTCAGTTTATCCGATTGCCAATTGTCCAATCAATTGAACCCGTTTCCAACAGCCGCAGTAATGTGGGGCCAAAATAAAATAAAATGCCTTATTTATTTGATCGATTGACAGATTTAGTGGAAGGTGACACATACGTAGTGCCTACATGCATTATGAGACGAGCTGTAATACAGATTGATGATCATACGACTGCCTGAAATATCACTCCACTTTGTTAGGCGCATGGAGTACTGCGCGTGTCAAAAATCCGGGCATGCGGGATTTAATACTAATATCCACTTACACGGATCGTGATCAACCTTTAAAGGGCATTTTATCCTCTCATGATGTGACACAATTAAACGATAGGCACGTCTCTAACCTTTGCCTAAGTACGTGAGCAACGCCTATCTGTTATGCGTCGGTTCAGTGAGCAGCGATTCTTTCTGTAATGAATCAATCCACCTAGAGGCAGGTTTCAGCGCTTGCAGAGTTATCTTAGAGATGAATTGAATAGAGCTTACTAAGGCTTATTGTAGGGACGTTTTATCACAGATAAATCTGCTATTTAATGGATATTTCATCTCTTAAGCTATTAGAGTAAAGAGTTAGTGCGAAAGTATTCTCATCTTATTTTAAATTTAAATTCCACAGACGTGGCTATAAACCGATGATAGTGTAGATAACTCAATAAGTTCAATTGGATTAAAATGTGGAGTTATCTATCTGCCCGGTGTGCTTGGCAATATTCAAGGAGTGCTATTATTTGACCCACTTTGCGCATCATACGAGTGTGGCGCGGTGAAAATTATTTTTTATACATATTTCTACATTTTCTTTCATATCTATTATTGTTTTTATTTGCTGTGTAGTTCAGTATCTTTATTCATTTTCATATAAGTAGTTTACACTAGCCGCCAGAAATCAGATTTCAGTTGTAGAGTTTGTTATTAACTAAAGTGTTTTAATTTTGATTTTCTTCGTTAAATTATATTTTTGGTCTCAGACTTGAAATTATACATATAAAACTTGGTGTTGCTAGCCCTAGTCCTGAAAACATAAAAAAACGAACAAAGTCAACACAACAAATTAGTTCCAGGGAAGGTATAAAGAGTTAGTTACGCCTCTGCCACCTTAGGGGCAGAAAAATGAACTTTTATTTATTTAAAAAAAGCACAGCCACATCACATAATTATATTAAACTTATGATAGAAATAATCTTAATAACTAAAGGACTAATGTACATGACAATTACGGCGTACATAGCATTGAAAACTTCGACAATATCTAGTATACTAAACTAAAACCAAAATAACAAACCAGGAAAAAACTAAAATAGACTAACGTAAGTAAAAACAAAAAAAAAACGAAATTAAAATAAAAAATAACTTGGCAAGGATATCGTGATTTTCTATCTAAATCCGGGAAGCCTGTCGCTGAATATACCTAAGTCAGGCGTGCTTAATAAAGTATTATTTTATTCGCTGCTCATTCGTATGACTGGAGACTGTAAACCTAGATTGGTTTTTATAAAAGGTTTATCAAATACCTTTTAAATTTCTTTGGTCACAGAATAGTTCATTACTTAGTAATAGGTAACTCTGGGGTGTGCATTATTTAACTTTGAGTACAGGGCACAAACCTCATCTCTTAGATATTATGTAGCTTGTAACTTTGAGCAGTGGACGAAGCTTTATTTTTCTAGTTTCAAAGTAACGCACGTACGTACTCTTATTACGTCACAGTGTGCGCGTCGTACATCATTTGCATGGACTAATCGCCATCTTGCCCCAAGCTAAGAGGGGCTCTCTAGGGTAAAGTTATTAGTGTTTTGTCCATCTTCATTCCGCAGGCTCACTGCCCGAGTCTTGGACTTGACAACCGTTTACTAACGGTTGCTTGACCATATTCCGCAATTTGAATTTGAAAAAGGAAACAGATTTTCCTTTTTTATGTTCCAAAAACGGTTTCACTAGGTATTTTAATAACTGCCAAGCTTTTGGTTGAATTGAATTTTTCGATGCATGAGATTGGATTGTGATATTTGGACCTATTTTTTTCGGTGCAATATTAACAATATTTGTTTCATAATGTAAAAACTCTTAAATGTTCATTGATTTCCTAAATTTTTCATCCGTCTGAAATCTGGTGTTGGTTCTAATGCTGTTCAATCTTGTTTGTTAGGCCATGTCTCATCTATCTGCCCAGACTCCCGGGAAAATGACGCAAACGACATCAATCAAGTTGACATATTTAAAAAATGATCACTATTAAGATAAATATTCTAAGCAAAGTAGGTTAATATGACCAGACCAATCTAGTAATGAAACAAAACATGGATAATTATCAGCTCATAAAGTCTGCGAGTAAAAAAAGTAACCTGAGAGAATTAGGTCACTAGGATAGTCGAGGATCCACGACATTTACATTTACAACTAGCTGCGCCCCACGGTTTCACCCGCATAAGTCTCGATCCTGTGAGAATATCGGGATAAAAAGTATCCTATATCCTAATCCAGGTCATGGTCCACCCATGTGCCTAATTTCATCCAAATCTCTTTAGCCGTTTTAGCTTGAAAGCGTAACAAACAAACAAACCAACAAACATTTCGAGGTCACGTAGCGGACTCAACAACTCACTTTAGTATTTATAATATCAGTTAGGATTATCTTTAAATCTATCTCCAGCCAGCTGAGGAGACTGTGGAGTGTCTCCTTTAATTAAAACCAGATAATTACGGTTTGTGGTTCAATCTCATAAAGTTTATACAGGATGTAAGTAAGTAGGGTACCATGAAAAATAATGCATCCTTTTAGACTGCCGACCCCAATATAGGTGGGAAAAGGCTAGTTGATGGTGATGATGAAATTGTACCACAGCAGGTGGTTCAACGTATCTTTGAAGGAATGAAAATCTCTGAACATACACGAGGATTAAATCGATGAGTATAAACGCCCTCTGTAGCGCTGGTTTCCTTGATCCATCTTCCTACACCCTTTATAATCTTATCTCAAGCAATTGTGGCATCAGACTGCACATTGCACAATCACATTGCGGTTTCCAAATTGGCACCAATAGCAATGGCGTTGATTAAAGCATTATCATTCCGAGTTCATTAATTGTCGCGGTCAACGCTTTACATTCAATGCTAAAATACAGATCTATTATGTCTTATTCAATAACAGCCTTTAGGTTTAACTTGCTAGTATTAAGCTATAAGATATCGTTTCTGATCTTCAGCGCAGCTTAGCCGAGTGAAGTTGTTATCTATATATTTGAGTGCATTTGATCCGTATGCCAATTCTCGTACAAAAAAAACAATAAAAAGTGAAAAATAACTTTAATTTTGGAAGTCGCACACCGACTTCGGCGATTAGAAGTCGGTTGTTTTTTTTTGTAAAAAGTTTTTAATTTTCTATTTTTAATTGTTGTCCCTACCCCACACAAATTCGAATACCACTACCTGCTATGTAAATAATAGTGACGGAGTAACTAAAAACATCATCCATATAAACTTAGTGGGAAAAATACGTAATATTGAAGCAACTAACTACGCAAGCAGAGTTAAAAAAAATTATATGGGACCACCCCTCTAATTCATAATTGGCGGAGAAATTACGTAACAAACACACTCAAAAAAAAAAAAAACATACAGTCGAATTGAGAACCTCCTCCTTTTTGACGGTTAAAAACGTTCACATTCAAGTCGCAAACTGTCAAACTTGTCAAAAATGTTGGTAAATTGGTTGTATTTTTGACAAATTGCGAATAAGAGGTGAATGCGAACGTTCTTAAAAATTACGGGAATAGCTCAATAATTACTGTAGTGGCGGTAAAATACATACTTACTTAATTATAAATTCTGAGACAAAAGTATCTCTACCTATACTTATTTGATATAAGATTAGACATATAATTAAGCCTTTTTTACAGTCTGTTCAACCGATTTTGACTTCTATTGCGTTGGTGGCATGACAAATGGCAGCTGCAGTAGACAGTTGGTATTGTGTAACCTTTTTTGCTTTTACGGCCATCCTTATGCCTACGGTATAGAAGTCAAAATCGGTTGAACGGACTGTAAAAGGGTTTGTTTACATGTCTAATCTTATTTCAAATGGAGAATAGGTTCTTGTAGGTAAAAATTTAACCCGATTATACCCGAAGCTTCATCTTTTCTGCGCTGACCGGCCGTCGTCACGTACTAACGCGCTTTAAATTCAAGTATTTAGATCTACATTTCGGTTCAGGTAGAAGACAACATCGAAAGTCTATTGTAAGGTCACAGCCGCTTTAGTTTGGCAAATCTTCGGGCTATGTCGGTTACCTTGGTTCTCCAACGGATCTCTTGATTTCTGATTCGATCACGTAGGGAAACCTCAAGCATAGCCCTCTCCACTGCCCTTTGGGTGACTTTCATCCCTTCTAATGAGGCCCATTGTGAGCGACGACGTTGCTTTAGTTTCTAGTACGAGTAATATGATAATCTATCAATTATTTCAACATCATGCCCTGTTTTACCGAAGGGTTAAGCAGATATGTAGTACACCCACATTTAGCCAGTAATGTTTAAGACCCAAATACCTTAAAGACTAAGACAGAATTAATTAATGAAATCACAAAAACACTGAACTTGGGAGCTTGGTTTTGGCCGTGCTTCCCTATAACGTCTAAACACTACTTCTACCGCCCAAAAAACTGCGCCCCCACCTATACTCGGCGCTTTATAGAAAAAGACGAAGCGCCGTGTCACGTATTAGATGTATTGTAAGACCGTCGTCGCGTATTAGCATGCTTTTAATTCACCAAGTATCTTCATCCTACAATGGATTTTGGTACCTACAACACAAAATCGAAAGAAGAATTCAAACTAAATCGACTAATAAAAAATTCTGTGACAAGTCTCTCCTATTTTCTAGTACAAAGCTGCAAGGCACCAATTTAACCCGACTATACCCGGCGCTTCATCTTTCCCGCGCTGAGAGCCCGTCGTCACGTATTTGCGGGTGTTTAATTCACGACTGTCCGTGTCCGCGGCATGGCAGGGTTAACGAGTGTACCTGCTTCTGACGGAATTCTCTTTCTTTTATATATTTTCTGAATAGGAGAGCCAGCTGAGTGATTAAATATGCAAAGCTGGGCGAGTTTAAGTGCTAATGAACCGTGTGATTCTTGCTTTGTTTATGGATTTGCGGGTTATTTGTTGGTATATTCCAGCGGTAGTACTTGTTGAATTGAATAAATATTTTTGTTCTAGACTGCAGTGTTTTATTAACATAAATAAATGCTGAGCGGAATAACACTTCATTTGATTAAGTCTCACTATATTTATTATTCAACTTCAAAACCAGTTTTTGTTCAGTTTATATTGTTTCTATCGTAGTTTTGTCTATACAGGAAAACGAAAACATGTATATTTCACTAAAAGTACTTACGAATTCCCTTTCCCAAAGCCCCGTATCTCCTAAACAGAGAGAAAACATCGCGGTCGTCCAATTTCGCCTGATCCGTTGCGTGGGTAGGCCTGCATTAACGTTGCGGTGGGTGGCCCGAAAACCTCGCCAAATGAGCACAAATGCACGGAAACTTCCACGCCTATTTACGGAAACACAAATCCTAGAAAAAGTAAAGAAAAACTCCTTCCCTTTACGTAAAAGGAAAATGCTTTGCTAAGTGCCCGTTTATTTATACCTGATCAGCAGTTTATGTGCCTTATTATCCGTGAAAAGATTTCGCGCGTCTGTGTAAATAAAAATCTTGTAAGGTTTATTCACATCATAATTAGGTTATAATGTTCCCATCCCACTGCTGGGGCTCAAGCCTGCTCTCTTGGAGCGGGAGTGGGCTATAATCCACACGGGCCCAGGGCGGGTTGGTAGATGTCACATGTCTTCGAATTTTTGGTTCTAGGATATGCTGGTTTCCTCACGATGATTTCCTTCACCGTTTTGAGAGCAGTGGTGATATAATTATTTACACAAAGTAAAATGCTTGCCTGGGTTCGAACACTTCGAACCCACGACCGACCCCGACCAGTGGGAACGGCCACGACTCGTAAGTTGGCGTCCACAGGGCCACCACTGCTCCCACCCTTTTTTTTTTTTTTTTTTGAGGGTGGGAAATCATCCAATGACTTCTCCCGCTCTGGGCGGAGCGGAAGGGCGTGTCAGACTTTTACTGACTAAAACCCACCCGTGTTCCTTCATTTGCCTGTTGCCAAGGTCCCGGTATCCCTTTCGGACTTTCCCGCAACCCTGGCAGGCACTGCTCCCACCCTGCTGGTACTGTTTTTCACATAAATCAAGCATAGTATTTTATGGATGCGTGGGTAGTCGCCTACTTTAGTACTGTAGGTACTGTCTTTTATTGTAAGTATCTTTTCAAAGTTCATCAATGACTTCGTTGTCCAACAAGATCTTCATTGAGTTCAACTCTATCAATCGATATTTTTTTATCTATGCCTACATTTTTTTTCAATTTTTTTTATGAAGCACCCTAATCGCATAATGGTCGACATCGGTTTTGTTTGCCAAGTTTAGAAATAGAATAGAATAGGCAGAGTGTCGCCAGTTTAAGAGGTCTAGAGGATAGAAGAAAGTGAAAAAAAAATCGAGACGTGTCGTGGGACACCCGGCTGGAACGAAGTACCTTACGCTTTGAAAAAAGTATAACATTTTGACTGTCACAACACTTTGGTTACCTACGTAACAAAATTTAAATATGTTAAACTTATTTCATTCTTGGTCTCATTCGCCAAATGTACAGAGAATAACGTGGGATATCGTTCTAAATACAAGAGACCCGAACAACGTTCCTTTAAAATATTCCCTATCAATATTCGATGCTTGCTAGTGCAAGAATAATGAGGTAAACCGCCACTTTTTAAATTAATCTCCCTGGATGCGATTCATTTTCAACTACTAGATTTTATGTGTACCATTTTCATTAAAAAAGCGTTTGAGATTTAAAAAGATTGAGTAAAATGTTTACTGCTGTGTGCAGTCAAGCTCAAACCAAAGCTTAACGCGATGAAATATAACGTATTTTATTATTGGAGCCGCACACTTGCAACGTATTGTACGATTTAGAAGTTGGCAACAAAATATAGCCAATAAATAGTTTCTGAACCATTGTTGAGTCTGAAACTTTTTCAAGTAAGTAGGTAAGGTACTTATCGACGTTTCTCATGATAATAAAGTCTCCCATTTTCTATCCATACTTCTTAAAAAAGTGAGTTTTTCTCTGCTGAAATTTGTTCATTGGTAAACTATTATATCTAACCGAGGCAGCAATAAGTTTGAGACATAGACAAGATTATAGAATATTTTTCCTTTCGCACACATATCATGTTTATTTTCGTGCCAAAATTATTTCTTATTCTTTTTAACAGCATTTTCTCTACACATTCACACACCATACATAAAACGAAACACAAATTGGACAATGTGTTCACGTTTTTGTAACCCCATGTTGTTCAAATGTTCAGTGTAAATGGGCCGGGCTGAGCAACGTACAATGTTTTCGCCAGATATATCTGACGTCTATTCAATGTTGTCATTTGAAAAAGAACCCATATCATCTTGCGTCTGACTGGCGGACGCGAGAAAGGCGTTTGTTTATAATGACCCTTGTCACACCATTTTTTCTGCCTGCTAAAACTCATAGTAGAAACTAAACGGTTAAATAATATTTTTATTTTGTTTCAGATGTACGTGAAATTATCGTAAAATAATAAAATTAATAATCACAAGCGTAGCAGACGTGAAAAATAATAGTGCCTATATTAAAACATAATTTAGCATCATTTAATTAAGTGCTAAAGTGTACGTTCCATTATAATTAATGATATGATGAAAGATGTGTAATTAGCGAAGGAAAATCTATGAAGCGAGTGTAAAATGTGTGTGTATTTAATCAAGAGTGTATCAAAGTGCTTAATCTAGAGTGTAATGTTAGGGAGTAGGGTGTAATTTTGTGTGAGAGTGTGTGAAAGAGAGGGAAGATGTTGCCGGTGCCTCAGGATCGTATGTCTGGTCGGCGCAGCAGTTCCATTGTCAGTCGGACGCTGCTCGGGCGCCGGGCCTCCGTGTACGTCACCGGCAACCACCAGGATCCTGCCAAGGTAAAAATAACAATATATTTTTAGTTTTGTTGATATCAGGATAATATAGGCAAGCACTATCAATGCGACGATCGCTCACTGATTGTCACATTAAAAAACTTTTAAAATGACGTTACAAAATTAAAGTAGGTAAATGACCGAAGAGAGGCTAAAGCTGAATCCCACCTTCAAAGCAAATCTAGTCGGTATTTTATCCACACATGTGCTTTTGCTATTCTTTCATTGATCGTTCAATAACCCAATTAAACTACAACAAAGATACAGCAAAACCCACCAATTCAAATTACCTTATCAAAACCTCTAAATTTGAATTTGGCGTTCCTTATTAACTAACACTAACTAATATGAGCGCTCATAGTTTTGTTATCGTCACAATACTGCCGTTTGTGTGAACAATAGAAGGCCCGCATAATTCAGAATCATGAGGGTAGTTTGATAAACGCAGTGTATGTATGTACAACTCGTGGCTAAGTAATAACAGCCGCACGGGTCGATCCATCAGGTTAAGCTACGCTTTCCAGGGTTGGTTCGTGGATGGGTGACCATCTTTACATATCGAGACTCCTCCGTGCCTCGGAAAGCACGTTAAACCGTTGGTCAGTCTGTTATTTGTGAATCTTTGACAGTCGTTACGGGTCGTCAGAAGCCCGAAAGTCTGAAAACCAGTCTTGCCAAGGGGTATTGTATTACCCAGATAATGAATTGTGGAGTCACATAGGCAGTCACTCCATGTAAAATACTGGTATTCATTTATATCCGGATAGACTGGAAGCCGACTCCAACATAATTGGGAAAAGGCTAGGCAGATGATGTATGTACAACCATATGGACAGGCACAAATATTTATCTTTAACTTAAAAGAGTGTCATAAGAGACTTGACTACTGAGCACACTCACAACATTGTTTAAACGTAGGTACTTGCAAGTGAGCTGCAACTTACTCACTTCAAGTCACTAGTCTGTTTGTTTGACTGTACTTTTCTAAGAGTAGTTATTGGATCACTGGCTTCCTCAATGAAAATACTGGTATTCAGCTGCATCCGATTAGAATTGAAGAAGAAGAAGAATATAATAAAATTTATGTAGGAGAGGGTTCAAAATGAAAATGTCGCTTCTTCTTTTATTAAAATCTTCGAATCCCCTTCTTAGAATTCCAAATTAAATCATTCACCTTTCACTCACTCACTCTCAACTTTCCCTTTCACTCAACCCTTCGTTCATAAACTGAACAGTCATTCCGTTCAGAAACTCTTGCAATTCTTTTAACATTTCTTAGTAAGTATCTACTATAATTTAAACCCTACATTTATTTGGACACAGTTCGTGAAACACAATATACAAAGAAATAAAAAGAGTGAAAATAATGTTTCAACAATAATGTGTGCCTCACGGCTGCGCCAAAAAAGTTCATTTCAGCATTAATGCCAGACAAACGCTGTCTTACGCTGGTTTTCTAATAAACTCTTAGGATTAGACTGCAAACCGACCCCAATATAGGGAAAGGCTTGGTAACTTCAGTATTTTTTACGTACTAATGTGACGGATGGGGTTTACGTGGGGTGGGCGATCACGGTGTCACGGGTTTCGGTAACAGCTGAGTGGAATTTGCTTTATAAATCGGTGGTACGGTACGTAATGTTCCGTTAAATGTAGAGCTAGGTATTTATATCTACTACTATACCTATTACCCAGTCTTTAATAGCAAAATAGGCTTTTGTCCCACAAGACAGATAAAACCTCTCCTGCTGCTAATCGAGCACTTTTGCTCAGTGAGAGTTGGTGGGAATTTCAAAACATCTTCGTCCAGGTCTTCGTCCACCTTCTCACATTGTTTACTTCACCGTCAGTCTATGCCTAAAATAGAAAAAGTAGCATTGAGGGTCTGTTTAAACCACGGTTTCAACCCTCAACCCCTTTAACCTTCGAGTCGACTGTGTATAATTGCCTATATCTAGCTGTACATACGTGTATATTTGGCTACACGACTCAATTAGCTAAACGCTTATCAATCTGGATTATAGATGTGACTTAATTGCCGCGTGGGCATACATCTGTACGCACTGGATTAGAATTATCTCTCGCTAAATATATAGAAGATACGTCATGACGCTTTTAATATCTATTTATAGGAACATTCATAGCTTAAAACATTGAGAACATACATGAAAACATGCAAAAAAACAGGAAAAAAATAGTTCTAAGGATATTTTTATCGGATATGAATAGCCCGATAGCATTACAAATAAACGTAGTTACCATAAATTTTCCTCACAACTTTTTCGTATACAACTTTTATAGGCGTATCAAAGAAGTGTGCTATTCTATAGGTACCGATGTATAGGAGTGGTATGAATGATAGTGCTCACGAAATATAAATGTTTATGAAAAGCGCTACTACTCGTCAGATTTACGAGTAAAATACACTGTTTTGGAGCCGTTAGCACATAGTTACCGTGCGTGATGTTACTCAACGATTTTAAGTCAAAATGATTGATGGAATTGATGGAAATAACCCGGTTTATCGGCACTTTAGGAGCTTTTTATTCGTTGGTTGATAGGTATATGTAAATGAAATAACATATGTTAGAGCTACAGCTTTATTAGCATTATTATTGCTCTATTATACTCAAGCATATTTTCACAGAACTTGTATAGCGTGAATGCATTACCATTTTCGCATCACAAATTCCATCAAACAATTTGCGTGTAGTTATGGCGGCGTTACGAGCGTAGCTGGCATTGCGATACACAAACAAACACAAACACATGAGCTGTATATTATTACCAGCTTGCGTACGATATTTGTTAGCGAGATATAAACGGGTACGCTACACTACCTATAGAGGCGCGCGTTGCCTCCATTCTTCCATTCATCCAACGAACAATGTCTTATTTCACGAATATGCTAAATTTAAATGCTCACTAATTACACACTAGGGATGTATTTTTTTGGGAAATTGCAGAAGCTTTATAGAATAACGTTTTTACTGCAAGTTTTTTTTAAGACTCTGCAGTCATCCTACATTAGGCCATTTTTTATCGCCGAAATACGAAATATCATCATATTAACTTATGCCCGCGACTTGGTCCGCGTGAAATTTCTTGTTCCCCCGACCCCCCGCATCATTCGCTGCGCCTGCGCTCTTCGCGTTCTTCCCGGCTTCTTTTTCTTTTTGCGCGACTCCTAAGAGTTTTAGCTATTAAATAGCCCTCCTCAAAAATTGGGCTAACAAATACAAAAAAATTTTTTCAAATCCGACTGGCAGTTCCAGAGATTAGAGCGTTAAAAAAAAAGCAATACAAAAAAAAAAACTTCAGATTTATTATTAGTAGGTATATAGATGGATATATAGAAATCATAACCATGTTTCTGATGTTACAATATAAATTGGTTAATCGCATTCCGACTTCTACTAATAATAATATACTCTGCCACTGCAACGTTTATAAAATAACAAAAGTTTAGCTAAAAACTGAGTTACATATTTTCAAAATGCGGTCTTTTTTAAATAAATATGTCGCATAGCACAGGTAAAATCAATTCACAGTGGCAAAACATTAAGATAAATTCTATCTATGATTTCTTGCACGTAATGACGTAATATTTTCCTGTCGTTATATAAAATTAAATGGTCTCAAATAGAGTTTTTTGCATTCCAATTTTCTCGATAATACCTTTAGCGAAATCACGCAGAAGTGACACTGAGCTCGCAGCCACTTTGAAAAGGGTACGAATGCTGTGGAATTAAAATACCTGCTTACTTTGAATATAAAAGATCTACCTGAAAATTATGGGAGCGAGGAGGGACGGACGTATTGAGAAGTAGGTACCTACTTGAATCTACGGGGGACTTTCGCATTTAGAAAAGTCTGGAGGATTAGAAATAGCTAACTTATTAAAAATAGTTTCTGGTAGATTTAGAAACTTTTTGCTGGAACTTCAGGGTAGGTACTTATTTTTTAGACTTTCAATGTAAGTTACCGTTTCTATTCCAATATTATTGAAAAAACTATTAATTTGTTTTCGTTCTCGGACTTGGCACTGGATTTAGCGCAGACCCCTAACATAATATTTTAATTTACAATTTACATATCTTGGACAAAAAAAACGGTTCTAAATTATGGTATAAAAATGCACGAGATCAAAAAAATGCAGCAGTCAACTCATTTGGAAGTCATGAGTGTTTTCAAAGCAAACAAGTTGAGATTTCAAACGTGAAAATAACCTGCTGATTTACTTTTTTTTTTACGCAGAATACCTTTAAAAATTGAAATTTTATGCATTATTTGGATAGTAAAATGAAGATGAATTTTCTTTATTGTTTGAAACATAATTATGTAATTTAATCATTTCAATAACATACGTAATTCAGTAGAGGCTTATCGTTTCCTGCATCGCTCAATACAGCAAATTGATTCAGATTCGAATCATAAATTCATGACGCGCTCCCAAACGGTTCATGTTAAATTCATAGAACTAATTAAAATAAACAATACACATTATATTGTCAAATAACGTTGTATTGTGTTAAAAAATGAATATGCATGTGGTCACCCGCGCTGACCACCCTTAATTATTTCCACAAATACATTTTATTCCCACGTGAATTTCAGCAGTGTATTTTTTCACAAAGTTTTCGTGCACTCTCGTGTGATTTCGTTAATTTGTAACTATTAACCGTTGATGAATATGGATGAGGTGGTTTTTATGCTGCGTAGCAGTTTTCGTAGCAGAGAAATTCGTAGCACCGTAGACGTTCGTAGCCTAAGGTTCTAACAATGCAGGCGCATCCTGCGATAAGGGTATTTTGTTTAATGTTATTTATTTTCCTTAAAAGTATGCAAATACTGTTAACGTGCTGCCAACTCTTCTCTCATTCGTCTCTTCTATAAATTTCGTAACGCCGCGCTAGAAAAATACATACTATGTAGATACAACGCATCCCAACTTAAAAAGCATTTATCTCCTTTATTTCCTTTTCATAGATGAGAACAGAATCCTAACCTAATTATGCAAAATTCGTCGCCGAAAAACAAAATCTCTTGTTCAATAAATCAAAGTGACAGACGCGTTATCTGAAAGATCTAAGTTTAGCCTACTTGAAAGCTTCTGTTTTTCACACAGAGCACGGAATCGGCGCAGCGGCAGCCACTAGAGATGGCAGCATCATCTTTCCGCCCTTGAGCCTTGTTACTTGGGGTCGGCGCAACACGTATTCTTCTCCCATTCTCCCCTGTCATCACTATATACCTTTTCTTTCATATCAATTCTCACGCACTGCATCCATCTTTTTTTTGGCCTTCTTCGCCATCGACCAACATTTATATTCATCACTCTTAGTAACAGTGTTGTGGAGGTCACATAGGCAGTTGCATCCCGTTAGACTAGAAGACGACCAGAGATGATGAAGACTCTTTTTTAACCGACAAAAAAAAAGGAGGAGGTTCTCAAGACGACACGTATTTTTTTTTTTGTTTTTTTTTTTTATATATGACCACGCTTAACTTTTTAGTGAGTAGTCCGATTTGAAAAATTCTTTTTTATTGGGAAGGGTATACCTCGAAGTTGGTCTCATTTAAAATTGGAAACTCCAACCAAATCCACCCCTAAAGGTAGAAAAAATGGGGTTGATTGATTTTTCACCAACTGAATTTTCAACTGTGAACCGATTCTGTTGAAATTTCGCACACATACATAGTTCTGATGACACAACCACTCATCATCAACTCCAGGTCTTTAACCTGGAGTAACCCCCTGGAGTACCCTGGAGTGGATGGTAACTCAAAAGCGAAAAATAAAAAGTTATTTATTTTTCACTTTTCAGTTCTATTTTCGTCGGTTTAATTTTTTGTAAAAAAGTTTTTTATTAATAGTTACATGCGTTTCTTAAAAGAGTGATGAATAGAGACGGCAGTACTAATAAAATTCGTTGCGGAAGTGCGTTGAACGCACAACTTCTGTCACGGACGGCCTTCAAAGCTGTCAGTTTTTAAACATCATTTGTATCGTAAACGGTGACGCGATTGGTTTGTATGGAAAGTGTTGACAATGCCGCCTCTAGCAGTGTCTGCCGAGGAGTGTCCGTGCTCTGTGGTCTTTCACATAAACTTTCAGTGTGCGGACAAGTAGGTAGTGTTTCGTAGGGTTACATTACTTCCCCGATACTTTCTCTGTTCATTGACTGGAATAAAAGACTTTTATTGGGTTTTAGATATCCTGTAATGCTTTTAGTGGATAAGAAAAGGATTTTAGTCTGTTGTTTAGTGGGATTGGGTCTGCTTCGAACCGACTTGGCTAATTCGTAAGAGTATTCCCAGCTTTAATTAACTGGTAGAGAGATAGGACCAATGCAGCGGTCTAGCTGTTTAAAGTAGTTATTTTGGTTCTGGAATGGTAATCATTTATCTTATTGTTACCCGACTAAGGCGAAGAAAAAAGGAGGACGAAAAGAGGAGACCGGTATGTATAAATGTATGTATGTATATATGTAAATACTCGTATGTTTATCTGTTCCCTCCTATCTTCTAAACCACTCATCACAATTTGACAAATGAGGTATCGTTGGAAGCGTCTTGATCGTCCGCTGGTTATAGGCTATGTGACGTCATATTAAATTAAAAATGGCGCTCTCTAGAGGACATTAAATCAGGAACAAAAAAAAAATATTTTGTTTAATCGTACCATGTTGGGCATAAAATAAAAGGGTGAGCACATTTCAAAAATATGTATCTATATTATAACCCCAAAAGATTTTTTTTTTTAAAGTAATGAAAACTAATACCCAACTACGACTAAAAAGGTATAAACAAGACACCACAGACAGTCAAATTAAAAATACGGAGTCACACGTGTTAGGGCTTAAATCGAACAGAATACTTGTGACTCCGGATTATATGGTATAAATTATGAGAAACACAATGGTATAAATTATGAGAAACATCTACTTAATAAAAATCTTAAATTAATTTACTGACAGACAACGCACAGCCTAAACCATAGTTCATGTCATATCTTATTTATCTTTTATATACTTGTTCTATCTTGTGAATGTGAGAATGATGTATGCTTCGTGGAATGTAGGCTTAGTGGACTGTAGATTTGTTGAACATTTTCTATTTTGTTAAGTACCTACCTAGTTGAAAAGCCTACACTGCCCTCCCATATCTATTAACACGGTAATTCGAAAATATTGTGAAAGCCAACTATTTTTAAAAGAGTAACCGTGTTGTTTCTTACCGTCTCTTCTCCTTATTAAACAACCAATTGGAACCGTGCTCCTAGCTTGTGACGATTCATAAGTGCCTATGTAGGTTTATGTGAAAAATATTTTGATTTTGGACCGTTAAAACACAAGAGTTCCTTTTAGAACTCAGGAAGGATTTTTGAAAATTCACCTCCTAATTTGGTTAAATGGAAGTTCGTTATTTTTTAAGTTAGAAATAATGAAATTGCCGTTTATTCTCTTTATAAGTAAAAATTAGTTGTATCATCGTTTTTTTTTATAGCTCATCAGACGGCTTGTAGAAATTACAAGTGACAAACTATTGCATTCTTAAGTAGGTACAGTACGACACAACTTAGATGTAGCATAAATTTGAAAATTTGCATTCATTCAATTCAATTTTACGAATGTATTTGGTTATATGACTTTACAAGTTATTGCGTTTGCGTAAAGATCTTTTTTAGCTAAAGCAGAAATAAATATTGGAGATTTTGAAGGCGCACTCAGTTCAGATATTGATCGGTTTTACGAATTTTGCCGATGCTACATCTAAGTTATGTCGTACTGTACTTACAAAGGTATTTAATATACCCTATTGTTTTAAAACATTTCATAGTCCAATAATGTTTTTCACTACTTAACTCCGACCAATCCCCGTGTTTCTCTTAAATTACTCTTCATTTCTTCAATATTATTGTTTTGTATATTTCATAGGAAGGGAGGAAGAGGGAACAGGAAAAAACAACTTGTTATAAACAAATAATCTACTCTATTTAGCGGCGATAACATCTCGGAGTTCATAACGTGTTTCCCCCGAAATATCTCGTGAATAAAGCTGCGATAACCATAATCTGAAGTTATACAGGGTGTACATTTTTAAACGAAAGGCATTTTGAAAATAAATCCTTGAAGAAAAATTAGGGCTCAGTATATTTCTGCGCATTCCGTGTTTGCTTATGTTGATGCTGTGCAAACCAGGCCCCTTTTTACAAGCTTTATATTAGCTTGCTCTGTTTGTATGTGTTTCTGGTTACTCCAAGGGTAGTATTATGAAGTATAAATGCCATCATTATTCCACTGCGAAAACAGGATGGTGCTAGCGGCCTTGTCTAGCTCGGTCTCTGTCTCACACTGGAAAAATAGTGGCATTAATACTTCATAATACGGCACCAATTGTCATCCATTTTTCAAGCACTTCCTGGCATCCGATTGAGCTAACTTGACATACTTATATAACTATCGAGACATTTTGAAAAAATTATACCAAGAAGCTGGTTTGCTGATGGAGTCAGAAGTTGGCCATAGGAATTCCTGAATCGAACAAGATAGTACCATCGTGTTTGGACTCATTAACCAGTGCTTTGACACTAGGTGGTGTTCAGGGTCTGATGATGAAGCCGGAAGGTGGCAATGGGAAGATCATTTTTAGTTCATTAAAAGCTTGTTTTAAAAAAGATTTATACTTATATTTTATAATTTTGCGTCTCCTCTGTTATCGTACAGCGCACGTCAGAATTTTATTTTTAACCGACGAAATAATGTACGGCATTCTCAATTCGACGCGTATATATTTTATTTTCATCGCCTTGATTCGACCCAAACTTCTGGAAACAGACCCTGTTTCATTAACTCAGCCTGTATATTTATAGGTTTTCCACGTAAACATTGAATCATCACTATTATTAAGGTTTTCTTGCTAATTAATAATGATTCATGTATATATGTAACAGATAAATATCCAGGGATAAGGAGAATGAGTTTGCTACTCCATAAATAAATTATTAACAAAAATAGCTGTGAATATATATGTCCATACATAACATAACATAACGCTTATAATCCCAAAAGGGTTAAGCAGACGTGTACCTGTTGTACACCTACATTTCGCCAGTAATGTTTAAGTCCCGTGTAATAGGGGGCGAGCCTATTCCCATAAACCGAGCACAAATCCTCCTTGCTGCTACTGAGAAACTTCTGGTGGAAAAACCCAATGACACCATGCCCGAACTGGGAATCGAACTCAGGACCTCATGCACAGCAGTAGCACTTGCGACCACTAGACTAACGAGGAAGTCATAATACTCGTAATAACAGTATATTTCCATGATACTATGGTATCCGTTAAAAAAATAGGTTATCATCTCTGGTTCTGAACATGGGTGTAAGAAGTGTCAATATCACATGAGTCGTCAGCAGTAACGCTTACATGCTTATAAATTTTGGAAAGATATAAAATGAAAATAATTTAAATTACCCGGGATATTCTCTACTCCCAAAAAGAAACGATGTAGTTGATTGAACCACTGCTTGCGTCCTGCGTGTTGTGTGTTAAAAGGTGGACCTTTTCGACGAACGTTTAGATGCAGGCAGTGGCGGCACTGCAAGAGTGAAAGAGAGAGGAAGTAAGGTCACCTTCGCATGACCTGCTATTCCAAAGATCTACAGTGTTCCTGAAAAATAGAAGTCAGAAAAGTTATTTTTATCCACTTTGCTGTGCAATGAGCCTACTATTCCATACATTACATTAGAGACATGAATGAAACTAGCGGAATGAGTTTATTACATAATTCAGCGTGTCCCGCAGCCACTTGACACCGCTACCTACATTATTAAACACCCCGAATTGCCTTACACTGGTGAATAATTCATGACTATAGGAACCCTACATTATATGGCAGTTTCCGAACGTAATTTTATGTATGAACTAATTAGATTTCTCCTAGTCAGCTGATTTGTTTAAAGGCCAGCATACATGGTCAGTTTTATCTTTAAATCCGTCTGACCTTATCAAAATATCGTAATGGCCCGATGGACATGGTTAAGGCCTCGCCTCGCATGCACGAGATGGTGGGTTCAAATCTGAGCAAGTCCCAATGTGACTTTTTCAATTCAAAATAATGTACTTTCTAAGTTTATCTTGGAAATCACTGATATCGGTGAAGGAAAATATCGTGAGGAAACCTGGATTTATCTTACTTCCTACTAATATTATAAATGTGAAAGTTTGTGTGTTTGGATGATTCTTACTTAATCACACAAAAACGGCTGAATGGATTTAGATGAAATTTGGCAAACAGATAGTTTATAACCTGGATTAACACATAGGATACTTTTTATATCGATATTCCCACGGGATCGAGACTTACGCGGGTGAAACCGCGGGGCGCAGGTAGTAAGTAATAAGTCTGAAATTCCCGATCTGCCTTGAGCAAGCGCGGTGAACAATGTGCAAGCCATCTCTGTATTAGATGACTTTGCGGTGCAGTGGCTAATAGGCTGGTATTATTTATTATCAAAATCTATGAGTGGCTGAAATGGTAATCGGCATGGTCCTGCGCGCCTAGGACGGCCGGAGCGGTAGCGATAAAAATTGTTTCATGTATGTGCAGCAAGTGCACTCATCCAGTCAGACGGATCTGTCGCACGATCTGTTCAGACTCAGGACCTCTCCATGTATGCAGCCTTTATAATTCTCCTAGTTGGCTGATTTATTACATTTTTTCTTCGCTCAAGGGAAGTTACACAAACAGATTTGTTTGTTGTAACTAAGGGTAAAGCTAACGTATCAAAATCTCGTTCTGAATATTAATTCGGCCTTCACATGAATTTGTTAAGCCTTATCTTTTGACGGTTAGGTGAAATACTTTGTGAGCTGAATATATTTTTCTTGTTAGTGCGGGCCTAGTTTGGTGTTGGTGTACTTTGTCGTTTGGAATAAAAACCAGCCAAGTGCGTGTCGAACAGCGCACAATGAAGGGTTCCGTAGTTGGGATGAATTTATCCCAAGTACAAACTTAACATTGTAGTTGAAAAACTTTTTCTCCCATACGGAATCTATGGGAAAATATGTTTTTGCAACTGCAAATGTAAGTTGGTCGAGTATTACTCAGTAATTTGTAGAGCCTAGTTAGCTGTGATAGTTTTCCTTTTAATTTCGTTATATATCCCTACTACTGGCGTTAATTTTTCCACATATCCAAAACAAACCATTCAGCTGGCAAGGGTCAGGACACTTGACTCTAACAAATTAGCACTTTAAAGCTTCGCAAACGGAACGCTGAAACCAAAAATGGTTTCCATAAACTCACAATATTTTTGAATGACCTTTCCAACGACACCCCACACCATAGGATAGGCGAGAGAAAAAAATGAAAAAAATTTACCTCTTTTTCGACGTGATTTATATGTATAGTGTATACCCATACTAAATTACAGCTTTCTAGAGTACCAGCGGTCTCTGAGCTAAGCCGCGGAAAGACAGACAGACAGACAGCCAGACAGACGAACCTGGCGAAACTATAAGGGTTCCTTGTTGACTACGGAACTCTAAAAAGTTAGAGATAAAACAATTTGATGTTGGGTTATGTTATGTTGCGGAAATTGAACCGCAAAAGAAAATTCCGTGACCTTGGATACGTCAGCCTTTTAGAGCTGGTATCAATGAAGAGCCTAAATAAAAAAAAACAGTAGCGTATTAAACAGAAGAAAAGATACTGACAGATCTATTACTTTACAACAAAGTAGCGCAAGTTTATAAGTGACCGCTTTATTTTACGCGGCAGAATAGACGAGTATTTATAGCCACACTTCCAAAGTGGTTTGTCTCTCTTTAGCTTGGATTTACCAAAAATTTATAAATAAAAATAAAGATCGGTCGCTAGTAAAAATAAATATTCTTACTAGCGACCCGACACCGCTTCGCACGATTTTTACGACTTGATAAAACATCAAGATTTTTGAATTATATATAAGTTGATTATTCTTGTTTTATATACTTTAACCTTAAAACCTTTCGGAATAAATCCCCTAAATGATGGTGAAAACCGCATCAAAATCCGTTGCGTTGTTTAGAAGAACAACGCGGTAATACACAAAAAGCGACTATACATTTTATAATATGTATAGATAGATTTGCAATATAAATAATTATAGATTCGCAATAATAAATAATGCTAAACAGAGGAGAAGGAATGTCGAAGAATTAGGTGTCACATTGATCCATGCTGGTATTCTGCCTACTCAAAATATCACTGCACATAGTCTGCAGGCCGGCTGTAGGTACAATTTTTTTCGATGTTCTTATCAAACTCGTCTTCCATAGGGCGGAAGCCAATTGCTCAGCCATTTTGCCAATTCAGTCTTCAAAATGCTGTACCTACATATAGATAGATTAGTAATTTTGCAGACTGTTAGGTATTCTGTGGCCTTTTACCAAAAGTTTTGGAACCCACTACCGAAAGTTTGGCCCGAAAAATTCAACGTCTCAAGTTTTGGCGTTTCGACAAAAGCGAAAGTGTACCTACCTCAGTAAGGAAAAATGTTCTATTTAATTTTCAATTTATTTTGTTTTCTGGCCCACGATCATGTTTTCTGCATTCTTTAAAAAGTAATATGTTTATATCGGAAATTCTACTTAATTATGGAAACAATATTGTGGATCGATAGGTCGCCCGAAACCTTTTTTAAATTGATTTTGGTAACCTTTCCGTCCCAGCAGGAATTTTATACAAAAAATGTTAAATGTGAATATCGATTTATTTATAACATTCCACAGAGATCGTAAGGGTTGTTACATTAATCCATATTTAGCCATCAAAAGGTCACATAATTTATTACACCATCACCATTTAACATCTGGTAAATGTGTCCTGGTACCGAACCTATAAATACCATTACCCTAATTCTTGCTTTGAAAGCAGTATAACCATTTACGTGATTTAATGATAGCAGTATTATATTACTAAATAGGTACCCTGGCTTATAATTCTACTTTTTATTGCGTACAAATAAGAGGAAATAGAGTTTGGGGAGTGACGACATTATGGCCACGACACGACCATGATTCAATAAGTTTAAGGAACTCAGTGAATTTTAGTCACATGAAACCTGTTTCAAATGTCTATAGGTGATGTCCATACTAGTTTCAAATGTCTATAGGTGATGTCCATACTAGTTTCAAATGTCTATAGGTGATGTCCATACTAGTTTCAAATGTCTATAGGTGATGTCCATACTAGTTTCAAATGTCTATAGGTGATGTCCATAGTTTTTATGATCTATCTAATTGCGTAACTTATTTTCGTAACCGATTAAGACTAATTTGTTTCATTTTGACAGTTCAACAACATTCATTGCGTTTTTTACGTTGTCGAGCAGATTTTTTTTTTTAACTTATGAATCAATTGATAAGACATTTGTTTCAAACCGATTCCAATTCTGATTACAAGATGTACAACGAAACAAAGACGTTTACCGGTTACTTATTAGATGCTGCACGTATAAACAAAAACAGCTTATTTGTGTACGAAACAAAAGAGATTATACTAAGTCCTACAAAAATAAGATTTAGTGGCACAGTACAGAACTAACATGAGAAACATCTTTATCTAAAAGTTCGTTGTCAGACAACGGATAGGCGGCGAGAAAGATGGTTTCCGACTTAAGACTAGGCGAGTTTAACCTAAAATTGTCAGTGAACTAGATCTAATACTAAGTTAGAAGGTTGTGGATACCGATCTTATATAATTCAATTGTAGAAATGGAGATTGGATTTGTCATGGACTATTAGTTACTAATAATACCTACCTCTTGGGTCTGATTACAAAGGTAACTTACAAAGGTAATTACTTCATAGGAGAATTATAAAAAAAAAAAATCCGTTGTGGAGGACACTAAAAGAGCATTTCGGATTTCTTACTTATTTACATATTTCAGAAACAGTAGAAAAATATGTTACCCGTGTGTTACTCGAAGCGTGTGTGCGTTACGTGCAATGTTTAGCAATTTTCCAATTAATTAGACTTCACCTTGAACTTTAAAAAAAAATGGCGGCAGGGGGCGTGACGGCATAAAAGAGCGTCATGCCGTCTGCCGTCATGTCATACGAGTCGATCTTACCCTCAAGGCGCGCCAATAGATGTTTCACATCAAAAGTCATCTGACGTAGGTTAGAAAGTATCAAAACTGAAAAAGAAAATGAAAGCACATCCTAACTAATATAATAATGCAAAAGTGAGTAAATTTGTTATGGTTTAACGCTAAAACGGCTAAACGAATCTGGATGAAATTTGGCTCATGGGTATTTAGGGGTATGAGGAACAGGGAGTAAAGTTCACTCATCCACCATAGAAAAGGGAGGATCCTCCGACCAGACGGGTGTTGTGTCTGGCGGGCAACTGCCCAATGATTGATATTGGATTTTTTGTGTATATGTTCACTGCATGGTAAACTCTAATTGCGCGATGCAGGATTTTTGTGACGTCAGGATTTTTGTGTGACGTCAGGTCCTTGATGCGTAGTTCGAATGTGGCGATGTAGGTACCGCCACAGGTAGACCATGAACTGGGTTAGGACATACAATACTTTTTATCCCGGTAAACGCAAAAGAAGTTGCGGCCAGAAGCTAATGTCACAATAATTCCCCAACCTTAATGATAATGATATAAACAACAGACGCGACCAGAATCTTAATATCCACGTACAATCATAGATATAATCAACCTCCCTCTTGCATCGCATAGTTAATACGTGTGTGTACGTTTCCTGTGGGCGCTAAAAGCCCCGTCACCCGTTACGTTGCTTATCGATATGGGGCAGACAGTACATTGTGTTGTGACGTGCGCCACCGTTCACTATGCAGCCACTAATACCTCTGCGGGAATCACTTACGAGATACAACGTCTTTTGTAGGTGTATCTCGGGTCTATAGTGTCGTATTTAGAATATACTCGCGTGTATAGACTAGAGTTTTTAATTGTCCATAAATGTGTAGGTGTGATAGATTAATAGAGAAAATTGTAGGCTAATCGAGATGTGTGAAAGAATAAGACACACTCCATCGCATAAGGCTGACAAGCTCGACGCCACGCTAGTAGAACAATTTCTAAGAAAAAATCATGGAAATTGTTCTACTAGAATTGCGTCGCACCGTCGCTTCGCGCCAAGACTTAAACTAAGATAAGGGCAGTAGAATGATGGTGACTTAGAGAAAACAAAGATTAAACAGAGACTTAGGAAAATAATTATGACGTACCTTTAACTACTATCTTTAATACTAGTACTATCTTAAGTACTAGTAGTATTTAAATACTAGTAGTTTTTAAATACTAGTAGTATTTATTTTGTAATTTGTTATGTAAGTAGGTACAAAACCCACCAGTATTTTTACACTGGTGAGTTAATTTGGTAAGAAGGTACTTGGATTTCCCGAATAACTACAGCTCTAGGAATGTCGATGCTCTTATACGGCATTAACTGGTAGCATCTATTTTAAAACAATATAGGAGAGCTGCAACTTTGTATTATAAGATCCGTATTTCAAGAAGCCACAAATACACCGCTATAAGAGACTTGAATAATTTTACTCCAAAGAACTATTTATTGCCAGTGTAACATGTTTTTACCCAACTACGACAAACCCGAAAGTAGGGTAATGTTTTATTACAAATGCATTGTCGTGGTTTGCCTTATCTTGGCGCTTCCTTTACTTTAAACTTGAACTTTAAAGCTGTTTTATTTCAGAAAGAGCCGTTCCTTGAGAGAATTTAAATTGCGTTTTATGTGAGTAAAACAACGACAATCTTGGTTTAAGGTCCACTTGCACACAAATTCATTAAATACGTTGAATGCTAAACATATTTCAAACATCATTCGATCATTTGAAGATGAAGGAGATCTTCAAACGATTGACAGTTTAGGAGTATGAGGAACAGGGTGTAAAGTTCACTCATCCACCATAGAAAAGGGAGGATCCTCCGACCAGACGGGTGTTGTGTCTGGCGGGCAACTGCCCAATGATTGATATTGGATTTTTGTATATATGCTCACTGCACGGTAAACTCTAATTGCGCGATGCAGGATTTTTGTGACGTCAGGATTTTTGTGTGACGTCAGGTCTTTGATGCGTAGTTCGAATGTGGCGATGTAGGTACCGCCACAACAGAAACAAAACGATGTTTTTAAATGTGCTTAGTGCTAAACGGGTTTAATTATTTGTGGTGCAATCGGGTTCAAGTATCATGAACAAAAGTATCGCTATGCCAGTTCATAAACGGGTCCCTAAAGATTTTGTAACTCAATGATAAGGGCAGATATGAGAATGAACCAATAATAATCTATGTAGGTATGTTTAAACATTATTATCGGTTATCTACACTCAAAGCTTAAACCAATTTTAATTTGAGATTTAATGAGAAAGTACCTACTTCATAATCGGCAATTAAAAACGAATACTACAAGTAATACAGACCGCAAAATAATTATGTTATTAAAATAGTGAACTT
The DNA here is from genome assembly GCA_949152455.1 of Lithophane leautieri. Classification (NCBI taxonomy): domain Eukaryota; kingdom Metazoa; phylum Arthropoda; class Insecta; order Lepidoptera; family Noctuidae; genus Lithophane; species Lithophane leautieri. Next base: position 13,049,315 of record OX424459.1, read on the forward strand.
ATGTTTGAAAGAAGACTATGTTTACAATATTATTTTAAACATAACCTCGTTGGTCTAATGGTCACAAGCGCTACTGCTGAGCATGAGGTTCTGGGTTCGATTTCCGGGTCGGACAAATTCTTATTGGGTTTTCCATCTGGGATTTCTCACCAGCAGCCCAAAGTCTTGATTTATGCTCGGTTGATGGCAATTCATAACTGGCGACGTGTGGGTGTACTATAGGTGCACATCTACCTAACTCTTCGGGGAATACAGGCGTGATGTTATGTTATTATTTTCTATTAAATTTTCAATATCCTATACAGTGTAATTTTTCTCATATACCCATTTCTTACAAAGCTGTGAGGCAGCGCTGCTCCTCCATTTATTTAGTTGTTTATTTATTTCAGATATCGGATTTACGGCATTTCTCGTCCGTTACCCTTTTTACGGCATCTACGAAACTCATATATTCGGACCTTTTCCACATTTCGACTTTGAATCAAGACCAAAATATTTTCTGGTGTTATGACGTTTTCTTATATCGTTATTGTGATAAAGACAGTGTCTTTATTACTAGGTTTATGATCTTATGTTATTACCTACATATCTAGGCTTATTGTCTATCATATTCTTTTTTTCCGTATCGTCTTACTGGTTTGTTATGATGACTATGACAAACGCTGTAACGTGATTACACATAAATGTAACTTTTATTTGAGAAATTGTTATGTGTGATAGATAGCCTTGGAGTTTAAGGACCTGCGTGGTAATGCATAACACACATAAAATGACAATTGATCGCAATGTGTTTCATTTTGACAGCCACGTTCATTGCATTATTTACGTTGTTGAGCAGAAGAATTTTTAAAACCTATGAGGCAAACATCAATCTGCCTAGCCTTTTCCCAACTATGTTAGGGTCGGCTTTCAGTCTAGTCGGGTGCAGCTGAATACCAGTATTTTACACGGAGCGACTGCCTCTCCGACCTCCACAACCTAGTAAGTGGGTAATATGATACTCCTTGGTAAGACTGGTTGTCGAACTTTCGGATTTCTTACGAATCGAAACAAATGTCAAAGATCCACCAACAACAGTCAAGAGCAACGGCTTAACGTGCTTTTCGAGGCACGGAGAAGTCTCGGTATGTAAAGATGGTAACCGATCCACGGACCAAACACGGCAAGCGTAGCTTAACCTGATAGATCGACCCGTGCGGCTGTTATTACTTAGCCACGAGTACCTATCTGTCTATAACTACACATAACATAATATCGCGTCTGTATTTCCTGAAGAGTTAGACAGAGGTGTAACTATAGCACACAATTTCGTCAGTAAACTCTCCTTAGATTTAATTACAGGCCAGGCCATATAATACAATTAAGCAATCCATTATATATCTCAAAGCAAGTTACTTATCTGCTTCTTAAAACAACATTAAAATTAAGAGGCAAGTTTTCCAGTAAGCTTCGGAGCTTATCTCGACTAATTAACTCGTCACAAGAAACACCTGCTTTAAACGAATTAGCGCGGAAGACATTGCGATCGATTGCCATTTTATGTGTTTCAAAATTATCCGGATGGTTCCTGAAATCCTGGTTCTAGGTTTCAAATCCTGGTTCTGGGTTTCAAAACCTGGTTCTAGGTTATAAAACCTGGTTCTAGGTTACAAAACCTGTTTCTAGGTTACAAAACCTGGTTCTAGGTTACAAAACCTGGTTCTAGATTACAAAACCTGGTTCTAGGTTATAAAACCTGGTTCTAGGTTACAAAACCTGGTTCTAGGTTACAAAACCTGTTTCTAGGTTACAAAACCTTATCTAATTTCCAACCATCTTTATTCTTCAGCCAATCTATCTGGTTTATTCATAGCTTTGCAAATCTATACAGACGTAGGGGTTACTCGTTTCTCAAATGTTTTCCTCCGAATACGTTTCCAAAAGCTCTCTCAATACGTTTTTAAGTAGGTACTGAAACTGAAAGGCTGTGGCAGTCACATTATTTTTAGGCATTCAGCCTCCGAAGTCATTAAGTTAGACAACCTATATAGTACACATTGGCGTGAACTGCCGGCTTGTACGTCGGAATGAAAAAGCGGTACATACAGTGCGCAGTCATTCATTTAACTTTCTGGGCTGATTGCAAAAAGTATCGAGTTTATGACAAAAGTTTAAGTACCAGACGCATTAATAATGTAGCCGATTTTAGTTAGAATTGTCGATAAATTGGTAAAGCGATGAAAGGTTATTTTGCTTTGCGACTGTTTCGTCATCATTTCTTCTAGCGCCACTAGTTTTATAGTTTTATTTTTCTGTGTATAATCTTATATTTTTGAGAACGCTGGTTATCCTCTAATTGGCGACTGTGGTAGTCCAATGCTAATTGTAACCTATTACATCTGCATACAGAAGCGGTTGGAAAACATTTATTAAATTTAAAAATTTAAAAACCTCCGACAAAAACAAAGCGTCTAAAAAGTAAAAAAAATATATGTAGGTATTGGCCCTTTAATTTTAATATAAAAGTTGTAGGTAATATTTTGATCCAAGCGTCGTCGCGTCCGGGGACGGCTATTCAAATAAAACATAATCGGTTCAGCCGTTTGGCAGCTACGAGATAACACACAGACACACAGATACACAGATGCACACGTTAAACTTATAACACCCCTCTTTTTCCGTTGGGGGTTAAAAAGAAATAAATCGCCAAGAAAACTGTCTGCTAAGGATGTCTGGGCAAAGCGAAACTATGTACATACGTATCAATTTTATCAATAATAAATGTGAGTACTATTGTTCATTACAAGATATAAAATACTCAGTTCCTACACTTAACACCTAACAGCTTCCCCATAAATGCGATAATTGGATATCTCACTCCACTTCCACATATTTATGTATTCACCGATGCGATACGAGAGCTATCGGAGGTATTTCTCTAAGATCGCGAGTCGGGCATGATATCTACGCTAAGGCCCCTCGTTACGCCTTCACGGCTGAACGCTCCGGATCACATGCAGATAGAAACGACTACACTTATTGATAATAATCTTATTTCATTCAACGACTAAAATACGATATGTTTCGAATATAACGCTTTAGTGTGAAATACGAAACTATTTACCTATGAGAAATAGAGACAAGTTGCCAAAGGAGGTATGATGGCGCCTTTTTTTTAGGAAAACCCTCAACTTGTTTTTTTTTTCTTACTTTTAAACAACTTTTTTTTATGGCCTGTCGTACTGTATGGATCGGAATGCTGGGCCGTGAAGAAGACGGATGAAAATAGAATGCATGTAGCGGAGATGAGAATGTTGAGATGGAAGTGTGGAGAGACGAAAATGTATAAAGTAAGAAATGAGTATATAAGGGGAAGATTATGGCGCCAGTGACAGAAAAGTTGAAAGGTAATCGTTTGGCCTGGTATGGACATGTGATAAGGAGGGAGGAAACGCATTTGACTAAAAAAGTGATGAATATAAATGTTGATGGATGGAGCGGGAGAGGAAGCCCCAAGAAAAGATGGATGAATTGTGTGAGGAATGATATGAAAGAGAACGAAGTGAATGACAACGTGACGGTTGACAGGGGAGAGTGGAAAAAGAAAACGTGTTGCGCCGACCACAAGTAACATGGGACAAGGGCAGGAAGATGATGAAACAACTTTTTATCTAGGAATCAAATTGGAACCAAGCCAAACATTAGGAAGATAGGACTCAAATCCTACAAAGAAAAAACTTACCCTGTATAATATTCAAGAGCTTGCAACTTTTACAAACAAGATTAAACATTCGGAAGCAGACGGAGATATAGAAAGCAATTAAAACTAAATTGAAAATAAAGAAAACAATCAGAGAATTCTTGATAATTTTTAAGCTATCAAACTGTGAATAAGCCTGGAATAGACAGAGGCGAGTTAAATCGTCGAAGTTGTTGAGACAAACTGTGGCACCCGCCATTCAAAGCCGAGTCGAACAGCGCTGCAACTTTGAATGAAAGCATTCAAAACTTGTGCGGTCACCGCTGCGTTACTGCCTCAACTGCCTCCCTCACAAAAAATTTCACCGTCGAGATTTAGGAAGACGTTGCTATTTCATTTTTGTTCAGTATGCCATGAGATTTTGTCGCACAGTAAAAGTTTATAATAACGTATTACCTCGGGCTGAGTAATTTTACATAGGTACTTTGTGTCGTGTCATCAGTGTTTCGTCAACCGGCAAGCCTAAGAGATATTCCTAAGCCAAGTCAGAGGCCCTTGACCGGCTTTAAAACTGACACCAGGTTAGTCCCTAACCACACAAAAAGAAGAGTGTTTCGTTCCGAATGTGAGTCAACTTTCCTAGACAATCTTTGTTTCGCCCATTTACAGCTGTTGCCGTTGATATGCGGACGCACGTAAGCGCCTCGTCCAGAGAAGTTCTTACAGTGCTAGACATGTTTAGAATTTATGATTAAACTGCCAACGCCCTCGGCGACTGGTATAGAGCAGAGAGAAAGTAATGTTCACCACCCTTTTCGCATTTTTCTCCACATTTTTTTTATTAATGCTGGTTTAGATAGAGACTAAGCTACTCGAAAAGAAATAAGGTTTTACTCTTTTTAACCGACTTCTTCAAAAAGGAGGAGGTTCTCAATTCATCTGTATGTTTTTTAAGTTTTCGTGTTTGTTATCTACGCCATTACTCCGCCAATTATGAATCGATTTCGATAATTTTTTTTTGTTTGGTAGGTCATGCTTCAGAGCTGTTCCCATATAAATTTGATTAACTTGCTTGCGTAGTTTTTAGTAAGCTTCATTATTAGGTACGTATTTTTCCCACTTAGTATATCCAGACAATGTTTTAAGTGACTCCATCACTGTTGGTGGTATTCGAATTTGTGTGGGGTAGGTACCACAACTAAAAAGAGAAAAATAAAACCTTTTTCTTTTCAACAAAAAAACAACCGACTTCTAAAAAGTTTTTTCTGCTAAATCTTAGAAGTAAAATAGTGAGGTTTGCCAAAAATTTATTCCGCGTCATATTTAAAAACGATCGTCGCACGATGACGCGATCGTCCCGTCCATATCTCACTTTTTGTTCAGGAAATCGCAAGGCGCCCTCTGTCAGCTCGACAACGGGTTTAGGTTCACCGAACAAAAAGTGGCATATGGACGCGTCGATCGCGTATTCGCGCGATAATCGCTTCGCAGTATTAGGAAATAAGTCATAGTCAAACTTGTGTCGGGGTTTTGGCATAACTTGCAAGTTACAAGCTTAGCCAAATCCTTGCCAAAACAAACAATGTCATTATCCAGTATCTCCAACATCGCTATCACGTAACACCACAGTGACCATTAAAATTATGACATTGTATAAACTAAGTGTCATTGAAAGACGTATAGAACGTGCCCGCGAATAGTTTGACAACTATGTCTCAATTAGAGGCGACGGGGCCTGCTAACGATTTCCTCATATACACGTACAATATATTACCCTACAAACTTCAGTTTAATGAGATTGTATATGCAGGCGCTAATTCGTTTAAAGCAGGTGTTTCTTGTGACGAGTTAATTAGTCGAGATAAGCTCCGAAGCTTACAGGAAAACTCGCCTCTTAATTTAGTAAATGTTAATTTAAGAAGCAGATAAGTAACTTGCTTTTAGAGATATAATGGATTGTTTAATTTTATTATATGGCCTGGCCTGTAATTAATTCTAAGGAGAGTTTACTGACGAAATGGTGTGCTATAGTTACACCTCTGTCTAACTTTTCGGGGAATACAGACGTGATATTATGTTATGTGTAGTTATAGACAGATAGGTACTCGTGGCTAAGTAATAACAGCCGCACGGGTCGATCTATCAGGTTAAGCTACGCTTGCCGTGGTTGGTCCGTGGATGGGTGACCATCTTTACATACCGTGCCTCGGAAAACACGTTAAGCCATTGGTCCCGGCTGTCATTCTTGGATCTTTGACAGTCGTTACGGTTCGTCAGAAGCTCGAAAGCCTGACAACCAGTCTTACCAAGGGGTATCGTATTACACAGTTACTGAGTTGTGGAGGTCAGATAGGCAATCGCTACAGTAAAATACTGGTATTCAGCAGCATCTGGTTAGACTGGTAGCCGACCCCATCATAGTTGGGAAAAGGCTAGGCAAATTGAGTTATAGAAATATAGTTATAAGTACGACCGGAAGTGGACAACCTCATCCATCGCTTTAGATGTGAAGCAATTACTAAAATAATACCTACTCGTGCAGTGAAAACCTTATTACAATTTTATCAAACTTCAGAACAAACTCCGAAACTCAATGAAAACTGTGGATACCTATATTAAAATCAAACTTAAAAGAGATATGGAGATCTATTCTATTTATAACATTAAAACAATTTCGAACTTCAACCCTAGTTCTTAGAACAAAAAGGAAATATAAATAGGTTCTAGTTCTCAAAACCCCTTTTCAGACGTTACTCGAGTGAGAAAGTGGTACAATGCTGTTGGCCCGAGTATTAAGGTGGACTTCGGTTTTGACGTCCAATATTGAAGGCTCTTTGCTTTGAATATCGTACATTGTTCTTGTGTAGCCTGCGCTTTAGAGTCTGGTCTATGTGTGATGTACGTGTGATTTTTAGGGTTCCGTACCTCAAGAAGTAAAACGGTACCCTTTTACTATAAGGGTTTTAGACGCACAGCTTCGAGACGGTACTCTCAAGGCTTGAGTGCTACTCGGACTAGTACGGTTTTTTTATTTTTTTTAATTATTGATGTTTTGAAATAGCCAACACGTCGGTAGTGAGCAAGCTTGATGACCAAATGATCGTTTATTGCATGTACCCACATAGGAAGAAACATTTGACCAACAGTGGGAAAACTACAGGCTTCTTCTTCTTTTCGTATACCTAAAGACTTACCTAGTGTCAGAGTTTTAAAGCCGCCCATAGACCTCTGACTTGGCTTCACATGCCGTTGAGAAATATCTCTCAGGCATGCCGGTTTTCTCACGATGTTTTCCTTCACCGTTTTTGAAGCAAGTCATAATTATACAATACGCACATGTATCCGAATAGTCAGAAGTGTGGACCTTTGGTTTGAACTCGAGACTTTTTGAATTACCAGTCTCACGGTCACACCACTAGGCTATCATTGCTCTACGGGCTGAGAATCGTAAACTTAGAGCGATATGTTCGATCAAAATACCAGAATCAGAATTTCAGTAAAGATTTAAAATCGAATAATTACATAATTCCAGCTTCAATAGGCAACAATATACTTATTTTCTTTTCATTTCTGTGATACTTAAGCGACGCTTGATAAGCACATTCGTAATCTCTCCGGAGATCCCGGCCCACTCAAAAAACTTCATACATCCCAATTGCCTTTTTCTCAAACCAAAATTTTCATGGAATATATTATTCTCATGAAATATGGCCTATGAGTAATCATCACCGTTTTCCATGTTGTAATACCTATCTGCCGAAGGCTGGTCTCCGCTGAGATTGGTCGCCATTTTTTGCTATGTGGTAATGTGAACCCGACCTCTAAAACTTCGGTGTCCTAAGAAAGCGGACAACGATCACATAATAACGGCTGTACAAATATAGGGCGTTTTCCGACGCGAAAATGGCAGATTTTCATGACGGTCGTTATAATAATGACGGAACCACTTTCCCAGAAAACCAAATGTCATCAATATCTTGTAATATTTCAAATATCCTGAACATAATTTACAGCCAGACCTTTATTAGTCTGAGAATACCTTGACTTACATTAGACACAATACAAAAGGGCATAAACGTTACCCCGTTAACCCCCAATAGAATAGCGTACATACATGCAAAAAAAATTATTACAAATATTTTTTTTTTTTTTTTAAATATAATTAGTTAAATATTCACAAAAATATTGCACAGACATTGCAAAGACAAGTGTGACAAGTGTGCGTGTACAGAGTGTTTCTTTTCCGTATAATGAAAAAAATTAAAAAATCCTTAATATGTTTTGTGAATACTTTACTATAAAAAAAAATTAAAAAACTTTTTTTGTAATAGTATTTTTTTAAATCCTGTATAGACGCTATTCTATTGCATGTTAACGGGAACGTCCTTCGTTAGGTAACATCCTGTATAGTATCTATTTTTAACCACTATTCAGAAATCATTTATTTCGAAGCAAACATTGTTAGAGAAGTTATTAATTATTGCGCAATAATGTTTGATGTTATCCAAAGCCTTTACATTGTTACGCTTATTATATCTAAAGAGAAGGCGTTTCCAATCAAACCGAAACCAGTGCTTAATTAATAGAAATAACAAGCTCAGTCGTTTTCTTCCATTCATTTCTGTTTCAACAACACGAGTGCTAAGGTAGGGAGTAGACTACCGCAGATTCTTGCACTAATGCTCGGTTCCTTTAAACAAAAACGAATCGTTTTTCTTCCCAAGGGATTTTTTTTAATTGCCCAACTGGGCATATACATAAACTAGCTTCCACCCGCGGCTTCGCCTACGCAGTATGTAGATAAGAAGTAGCCTATTTCCTTTCCCAGGGTGCCATCAATCTTCTTGCCAAATTTTGTCGAAATCCGTTCAGTGGTTTAGGCGTGAAAGGTAACATACAGACACACAGACAAAGTTACTTTCGAATTTATAATATTAGTATGGAAGTATGGATTCGTAAGCTAACTTAACCTGAGATAGCTACTTCCATAAGGGAGGGCTATATGTAAGCGGGCACGCCCTTTGTGCCTGGAGGCTTTTATTTAGTTAATTTATGTTTACATTTACTTTTTATTTCTGCTTGAGTTCATTATAGTTCTCGTTTTTTTATTATTATTTTTTTGGTTGGTATATTAGCGTGTGCTAGCTGACATATGGGTGTGCGTTACCCTAGCAAAATGTTGTCGAAAATGGACATTTCAAGCTTATAGATAATTAGTTGCCTAGCTTCTGTAATTGTTGCGCACATTTTTAAATTTGTTGCAATTATAGTTTTTTTTTTATTTCATAAAAACATTTCCTGCTGGGGTAACGTTTCAAACGTTACCTACCGCAGCCAGACATTTTTACAAAAAAAGGGAATATTGAAATAAATATTAGCTTTATAATTAGTTGTCTCGACGAGGTACTCGTAAATGTTGCAACAAATTATTATTTTTTTTTTACTTCTGCTGCGAAGTTATTCGAAATCCTGCTGGAGTAACGTTTGTGGTTTTGCTGGATCTCTGAAACGGTTAAGCGGATTCTTATCATCTTTTGTACATGACTTCTTAGGAATTAGTTTTAATTTGTTGTGCAATAAAAAAAACAAAATAATGCACCATCTATGGGGTAGGTATTTAATTAAATATAAAAACACTTCAATAGGTCCTAACACTCTGAATAAGAGCTCTAAAGACTTACTTTAAAGGTTATTTTCTAGCTTGTAACGGCATTCAAATGTATGTGAAGTTTAATTAGTATCCTGTTACTAATTAAGAAAATATGATGAAATTCAGTTCTCCACGTTCACGGTCACAATGCGCGCAGAGTTACTCGTATTTGGCCACCAGTACCCCTGTATGTGGATATATAAACTGAATTTTATATCAATAATTAGTTGCTTAGTTCAGTTTTATGCCCGTAAAATTTCAGCGTAGTAAATACAGTAATTAACGAGATAATAAAATAAAAGTGATTAGGAAGTCCAAGTCCGTGGTAACCCGACCAAGTTTAGGTGGTTACAAAAAACCGCCCGCGTAGTACATTATGCTATCTTCTAAAATATGTAGGATAATACACCTTACCAGTTCGGTACAGATACGTACTACACTGTTAAATACGTAACAATATTATAATATCTGTCATATGAAATAGTAGATTGTTGCATCGAGCGCAAAGAGCGTTTCATTAATGTACGAGGGTTATGTTGATTTCTTTAAAAATATAAATTTTATCTTTTAAAATATAAATTTAAATTTATGTTTTTAAAGAAATCATTCATTTAAAAGATAATGGAAGTGCCATAAAAGCACAATTGCTATCTGTAATTTTTATCTGCGATCGTTTTTAAGTTTATTTAATATTTTAAAAGTTCAATTGAAATAATTAAATATGTTACCTGTAAAAAAAAATCTTTAAAAAACATGTTGTTTTTTTTAACACTTTTGTACACATTTATACTAAATTTGTAACACTATCCTACATATTTTAGAAGATAGCATAATGTACTACGCGGGCGGTTTTTTGTAACCACCTAAACTTGGTCGGGTTACCACGGACTTGGACTTCCTAATCACTTTTATTTTATTATCTCGTTAATTACTGTATTTACTACGCCGAAATTTTACGGGCATAAAACTGAACTAAGCAACTAATTATTGATATAAAATTCAGTTTATATATCCACATACAGGTTTACTGGTGGCCAAATAACTCCGCGCACATTGTGACCGTGAACGTGGAGAACTGAATATCATCATAATTTCTTAATTAGTTACAGGATACTAATGAAACTTCACATACATTTGAATGCCGTTACAAGCTACAAAATAACGTTTAAAGTAAGTCTTTAGAGCTCTTATTCAGAGTGTTAGGACCTATTGAAGTGTTTTTATATTTAATTAAATACCCCATAGATGGTGCATTATTTTGTTTTTTTTATTGCACATCAAATTAAAACGAATTCCTAAGAAGTCACGTACAAAAGATGATAAGAATCCGCTTAACCGTTTTAGAGATCCAGCAAAACCACAAACGTTACTCCAGCAGGATTTCGAATAAAATCGCAGCCGAAGTAAAAAAAAAAAAATTTGTTGCAACATTTACCTCGTCTAGACAGCTAATTATATAGCTAATATTTATTTCAATATTCCCATTATTTAAAAAAATGTCTGGCTGCGGTAGGTAACGTTTGAAACGTTACCCCAGCAGGAAATGTTTTTGTGAAATAAAAAAAAACTATAATTGCAACAAATTTAAAAATGTGCGCAACAATTACAGAAGCTAGGCAACTAAGTATCTATAAGCTTGAAATTTCCATTTTCGACAACATTTTGCTAGGGTTTAGCACACGACATATCGCACACCTAGATCTAAACTGAGACAACTCAAAAATCGTTAATTTTGAGTTATGTTTTTATTCGAATGCTCGGTGATCATATGCAGGATTGAATTTTAGCCCCAGTTTATATACAGTGACATTTTACAAGCTATTTATTATCTAGAATCAAATTAAATTGTATAACTTCCCAAACAAAAAAGGAAGATATACGTTTTTATCGTCTCTTGAAAAATGACCTATTTTGAGTTGTCTCAGTTTAGATCTAGGAGTGCGATATGGCTAATAAATAGATTTATATTTTATGTTACGTAATGTGAATGATTTTGCATACTTTTGTATAGAATCATTTTTTTGTAACTGAACAGACCGCTGTGCTGCTGGGGAGTTTGTTGCGCCACTTCTTCCCAGCTAAAGCACTAGGAAGTGGTGAAGGGTGGGCGTTTTGGGGGACTGTCTTATGTAATTTTGACGTTCGAAAAGTGCTGATTCTCAGCCTAGTTTGAATAAATGACTTTTGATTTTGATTTATAAGGTCTCTGCTTTATTATTCGTTACAAGAATCCTAATTTTAACCAATAATGGTCCGTAAATTATAGGAATTGGCCATAAGAGATTTTGATTCTTATTAGGTAAATACGTGGGTGGGTGATCTTCCATGACATATCGAGGCTTCTCCGTGCCTCAGAAAGCACGTTAAGCAAGGTCCCGAATGTCATTCGTAGATTTTTAACAGTCCTTATGAGTAGTCAGAAGCCCAAAAGTCAGACAACCAGTTTTGCTTGTCCAGTACCTGGGTTGTGGAGGTCAGATAGTCAGTCGCTCCATGTAAATTTCTGATATTCATCGGCATCCGGTTAGAGTGGAAGCCGACCCCAACATATTTGGGAAAAGGCTAGTTTAATTAGGTACGTAAGTGATCCAATGGCTTGCATGTCACATTCTGTACCGATTTTCCGAACACGAACGACTTTGTAAGAATTTATTGCAAAATATAGGTAAGTATGTTGTAATTTATGCAAACTACTAATCGAGTTGCAAGTTTTAACTACTTACGTAATTTACAAGCAGTGCACTGCCAGTATAAAGCAAACAATGTATGTGATATACAATACGCCGTAACTTGCATTCTTTAGAGGCGACGTTAACTTCAAAGTTGAAGTAGTTATGTGCACATTTACGAGTTAAAGTGCGTGTGAAGTGCCGTCGTTTCTTTGAAATCATTGCTTATTCCTATAAGCACAAAGTAAGTAGACCAAAAATGTTCTAATGACACGGAGCATTTATCAACAGAGATTGTGCAAAGCCTTTCAGCACACAAAACATTGAAATAGAAAGTACTCATTCTCCGCCAGAGGTCGCGGCGAGAGCTCCGCAGAGCCCGTTCGTGACATCTTACTTGATTTGTGGATTCCGAAGGTATTAATTGTACGAAATGTAATCTACAATTCATATAACTCGCGAAATGCTTCTTCAATGTTGTACACGGCCTCGCACGGCTATTGATCACCAGCTTTTAACGTTATTCCAGCCTGAGATTTACTTCACTTCATTTACAACAAAAAAAATGAAAATGGCTCGCTGTATTATTTGGGATTTAGTTTAATTGGATTTTAGGCTTCGTAGAACAAATTTAAAGTTAAAAAAATAAAATTTATTGCAGTTTCGGTTTCAGGTGTGAAATTGTAAGTAGTGAATTGAATATAAATGAGCATACATTTAATGCTTTGAGGGAAACCAGGGAATTTGACTACTAATATGAAAACGGGAACGTCTGGAAAACGAGGAAATAAAATAATTCTACCCAGAGTTTGAATATAAAAAGAAGTTGGCGTCATCTGGCAAAAATACTATTCTGACATGATTCCGAGACATAAAATGTCACTTTGGCTAATCGAATCCAAATTGCTTTTATACCTGAAGTACCTTTTAAAGTATTAATTTCATAGTCCGATTCTTAATGGCCGTGATCTAACGACCGATGGTCACATCTCCCAAAGCCCTGTACCCATTAATAGCTACAGCTGTTCCATTAGTAGATAAAGGTTGTGAACCAATCTCCAGCTTGATATACGACCAGTCATCTCTTGAACACACATGACCTAAAAACTTAACCGTTGTAATGTAATCCGGCACTAGTAAATCGCTCAGTAGCCAGTTTTAATACCAATAAAAAGTATAAAAGTTTCCGGCTTTATTTCGCAGTCCATTGCGCTAAATTTACATCACCGTAAACGAATGTAATGTGAACGACCGCAATAAAACGCAATGGAAAGCTCAACCTTTTGTCATAATAGATCTCAGGGATACAGAAATAGAGAGAAGGTTATATATGTACCTACTGTGTAATAATTGTTTTGGAAATCTATTTTTGCGTATTTCAATAGGTTAAAATCCTAATAAATAAATTATCTGAAATGGCTGGAAGTTATGAAGATTGTGTAAACAGATGTGAAGGGAAGATTAATGAGGTGTTAGTGCTAAAAGCGGTGATGTGTGTAAGCCGAACTAAGCCAGATGGATGCTGGTATCTACGAATACTATTCTTACACACGCAGTTATTATCACAACATTAATGTTACTATTATTATATTGTTGGAGCAGTGTCAAGATCAGTAGGCTGAACTTGAACTGGTGTTTGTTACCTTTGCCACTACAACAGTCAGAAAAAAATTATACGTAGACTCTATGGTATGGATCTATAACAACACAAACAAGCGCTTTTGTTAGATTGCTTTAGACGGCAGAATAATATTATTTTCATGCAACTATCACATTAAAGTTACGAATTCGTGTTATTCTAATCCATTTCTCTTTTATTCAGAAACTACCTTCCGCCCGCGGCTTCGCCCGTGTGGTATGTCGATAAAAAGTAGCCTATGTCCTTTCTCAGGCTCTAGACTATCTGTATACCAAATTTCATTTAAATCGGTTTAATAGTTTTGGCGTGGAAGCGCGACAGACAGACAGACAGAGTTACTTTCGCATTTATAATATTTGTAAGGACTAGTAAGGATATTGTCGAAAGCAAATCATGTTTCAAAAATCTAATGAAGCCTTGAAAATGATTTAAGCATTATTTGTTTTAACCTAGTTAATGATACTGCAGACGCAATCGTATTCGTATAACTAAGTGCAAACAACTATTTACCTTAATTATTAGTGTTTAAGTAAATTATAACATAATAATAATAAATTAACTAGCTATGTCACTATTCTTAAAACTTAAGTTAAATATTGTTAAGAAATCAGTTGTCCTAATAGTAATCATAAGAACTAATGCCGCCTGTGATACAGGTTTATCCTAGTACAGGCATCATACTTTGTAATACATACATTATTTCTAAGCTTTACACTGTATTTTACCAATTTTTATTTTTTGAATAAATTTATTATTATTATTATGTATTTTTATGTAATAAGTATATACAGGGCATCATTTAGCACTTTAAGAGTTGTTGTCCCATGTGCCTTGTTATATGAGTAACTTATAGTAGTGATGTTCAATATTCATAGCCTAGAGATAGCAATCAATTTTATGTACCGTATATACTCGTAGTTAGAAGATACGTTTGAACAAATTCTCACAGAGTTATCTGGAATTGCGATCCAGGTAATTTTCTTTCATAATAACAGATGAAAATTAAGAGAGGAAAACACAGTACGACACACCTTAGATGTAGCATCGGCAATATTCTTAAAACCGATTACCATCCGAACTGAGGGCGCCTTCTAAATCTCCAATCTTTATTACTGCTTTAAGTGAAAATTATTTTTACGAAACGCAAGAACTTGTAAAGTCGTAATTAGCCAAATACATTCGTAAAATTGAAATGAATAAATGCAAATTTTAAAATTTATGCTACATCTTATTTGTGTCGTACTTTACATGTAAGTAAAACAATTTCAGAATAAATGTATTCTTTAATATAAGTATCGTAATTATTCTTGAAAGAATCTCTCATTGTAATGATGCCGCTATCCATGTAGATATTATGTTTGTTGGACAGGTATTTCTCATTGTTCAACTAAGTAACAAAAACTCTAAATAGTTAAATTATCCTAACGGGAGGCTGCTGTTACCAGACTAAAACAAAATTAACAACAATAAGAGCGAGCTTCAATTATCAGCATATTCACAGGAAATTGCACTAAAAATAAATTATACCATCATCTCAGACCAAATAAAAAACCAAGACGGAGCGTGAACAATACAGTGAAGCATGCTTAAACTACACCACCGCTCTGTTCATACACGCTCACACATACACATTTACAACTATTTACAATGACATTACAATCAAACTACACCAAACTAAGTGCACACATGTTTACGAAACCGACCTCACGTCACTGTTGACAGCGCTCTGTCTTGGTTTTTTGTTTGGTCTGAGACCATCATTACATTATTTCCATAATATTCATTTTATCGTCGTAATCACTCCTCCCCTTCTCCCCCTCTAATACCAAAATGCCAGGATACTGTTACGTCCTCTTTACTTCGTTATGTGGGACAATAAATTAGGACGCAATTAAAGTACCCCTCGGACATTGACTGATATACAACCTCTTTGCAACGTTCGCCAGATTGCGTCTACACCGACCGATCTCGAAAAAATGAGCCAGTCTAGCCCCCCCCCATACAATTTATTAGCCCCCGTGCAAGTAAAATTTACTTTTTCCTTTAAAAAAGGCTATTGTGAAATTAAAAGTCCTAAACAAAAGCAATTAGGTCGCCTACCGAGGCTGGTGCTATTCCCTCAGTTTTTTTACGTTTTAGGTCAAACTTCTTTATCTGTAATGCTTTTATAAAAATCTGTGTTTTGTCTGTTTGTTTATAACTTTGGGATTTATTGTTCTTTTGCTGTTGGTTTCCTTTATTACGGTCGATTTGAGGCCATATTTTTGGTAAAATAGGTCCTTGGAAACTTTCTGAATGTTGAAAATTCACATATATTCAATTCAATGTTGAATTGAACTTCTTTGATTTTAAAAGTTTGCATGCCTTCTTTGTTTAGCGATCGATGTCTTTGCCACCATTCCAATTGTTTGATATTTATCTGAGTCACAATAGCTTTTGTCAAGGTGTACACGAGTGGAACATATTGCTGTAAGCTGGTAACAACACACTCCTTTTCGTCTGTGTGTGGGTACAATCGTATTATTCCTGATTTCCGCTCCCTTATCAGTTACCTGTCCCAAAAGAAATGTTCTGAAAATAGATATGTTGACAAGTGTCGCGTGATGGGTCTGGCTGAATAGCAGAATACCTATCTCAGCTTCAGAAACAGTAACTAATTGTAACGATTTTAGGAATATTGTTTAGTTTGGCCTTTCAATAAAATAATAGCAAATACAATTATCATTTCTCATACAGTTCTCAAGAGTACCAAGAAGAAACATTCAAAACTTACTGAAACGGTAAAATGTCGTTAATATTACCGAAACGTGATTGCAAAATGTAAGATTTCTAAACTGCATCGGCTCCACCATCGGCACACGAGAATATTGCTTCTGCGTGATTCGATTTAGTTCATCCGCACAAAGTTGGCTAACCGCTGGCCTGCCGATACACCCATATCACAGGCCCGGGGAGTACGAGCACCAGATAACTAAGTTACAACCGGACAGTCCACTCTGGAGTATATGAAATTCCGAAATTGTTATCCAATCCGAGCACTTAGGATACAACAGTAAGGATCAATATCGTATGCTTATTTTATTACTTAGTTTCTTAATCTCTCTGTGCCTAAGAGTGTCCCGCACCTTAATTGCGTAATACATTTTTGAAGGATATTGCTAATGCATTGCGTCTAGGTTTGAAACATTCGTCTACTCAACAACTTAAATAGCGCAATGAACGTGGCTGAACTGTCAAAATGAAACCAGTTGCGATCAACTGTCATTTTATGTGTATTACACAATTACCGCGCTGTTTAATTAACCCGTGCTTAGGGTTCTGATTATTAGTAAACTGTAACAAAATACCTCTCTCGTAACAAGCTAAGCTTCGGTAAGTAGGCAGGTAGTTTGTTATGAAGTGGATAACGACCAATTTGATTAAGCGATCTGCGGCCATAAGTTTTATAGGTTAAGAACCAAATTATATTTGGGAATGTCCACTCTAACGCCCACATTTGGTAACCCATAATATGAGTTGCTGTTAGTTAGTTGGTGTACCAACAAGGCTGTTTTCAACACGATAGTTTTCGTAAACAAAGTTAACTTAACATGTTCACATGAATAAATCAAAGCAACTGGACCTTTGTTTCTATTGAACTTTCGATATAACTAAAACCAACAGTTTCTAGTTTTCCGATTGTGTTACAAACAGTTCCGAATATGTTGAATTTATTAATCCTTTCGATGTTGAGTTATGCTTTATTAATTACTAGCTTCCGCCCGCTGCTTCGCCCTTGTGGTATGTCGATAAAAAGTACCTAGCCTATGTCCTTGCTCAGGCTCAAGACTATCAGTGTACCAAATTTCATTTAAATCGGTTCAGTAGTTTTGGCGTGAAAGCGCGACAGAGAGACAGACAGTTACTTTCGCATTTATAATATTAGTAAGGATAAATTCATCTTCTTCAGCTGATCCAGTGTTTTACGACATTACGCTCAGAACAATATTCATTAGACAGCAAACTCTTGGGTATTTAAAGCTACGAATATAAATGAAAAACCCTTTTTGTTACTCACTTACGAGTATTACCATAATTGGTGCCTATAATGCTTTCAAATGTGAAACGTTTGTGTATCCAAGGGTATACGTTAATCCCATTACTTATCTACAGTACCCAGAATTCGCCTGTCTGCGGTATTACACTCAAACACCAAATTGCTTTTAATGTTTCTCATACAACGAGATCCTCTTTACAAAACCAACGAAAACTGTACCTAGATATCTTGATGATTACACTTTTTAGGGTTCCGTAGTCAACAAGGAACCCTTATAGTTTCACCATGTCCGACTGTCTGACTGTCCGTCCGTCTTGTCCGCAGCTTAGTTCAGAGACTGTTGGTACTAGAAAGCTGTAATTTGGTATACATATTTAAATCACGAGGACAAAGTGGTAAAAAAAAACGTTGTTTTTTTTAGTTTATGTACCACCCCTACTCGTATAGTGGGGATTGTTTTTTTTCTCGTTAATCCCATGTTGTGGGGTATTGTTGGAAAGGTCGTCTAAAAATAATGATGAAATGTGAATTTGTGAAAACCATTTTTGGATTCAGGGAACTTTTTGCGAAATAATAAACTTTAAAGTGTTAATTTTTGTGAGAGTCAAGTGTGAAAAAATTTACGGCAGTAGTATATATAACGATATTAAAAGGAAAACTATCACCGCTACATAGGCTCTACAAGTTACTGAGTAATAATCGACCAACTTAAATTTGCAGTTGCAAAAACATGTTTTTCAACTACAATGTTAAGTTTGTTGGATAAATTCATCCCAACTACGGAACCCTTCATTGTGCTTAGTTCGACGTGCACTTTGCCGATTTTTTTTAGCATAGATCTATATATCTATGCTAAAAAAGTGTAAAGAATATAAACTAAAGAACAAAAGAAAATTGTAGATAAATCATACAATTTGTGGATACAGTCTTTTGTGTATAAAAACTTTTTCTTTGATCTTTCTATCGTTCTTAGAAAATCATAAACAGCATACTATCTACCCGTACACTACTGCCATTGTTTAGGATAAAAAATTAAGACACAAACGTAAACTATGTAGGTATATGTATACTATTTACCTTTTTTTAGGATAAAAAAATTAAGATACCTACACACAGTGTAGCTTCTAAACCTTTTAAATAAACTAACAAAAATAGAATATAATTATAAGCCCTGAACAAAAAAATTTTACCGAAAACAGCTGGTATAAATTCATCAATTAACAGTAGGTATAAATTCATCTTTAGCTTACAGCGAAAATACCGATTGAAAGTTATTCGTTTCCCATTCCTTTGTATTCGGTCTATGAAACTTTCAACAACTTCCTGAAATCTATTATAACAAAAAGTTTTCTAAAAAGTAATATGCCATAAATTAAAAAAATGATTTCATATTTTCTTTCCCGTTACAAAGTACTAAAATAAAATAACAATATCTTCCAGTTTTCTTCTTCAAACAATAAAGAAGGAAATTGATGTTTGCGTGTACGAGTTATGCAAATGAAAATGTATGCGAGATGAACGTGTTTGCCACTGTTTACCTTCCTAAGGAGGGTTTTTGCTAAAATGTAGCACAGCATTTATGAGTATTTTTTGTGGGTTTTCTACGGTAAATCGTCCTTGTAAAAATATACCTCTGCCTAACACTTTGGAGATTACAGGCGTGATGTTATGTTTATGTTACTACAATTAATTTGTTCCCCATTCAAAGAAATATGAGTATGGTTATTAGCAAGAAAACCCAAAAATAAGTTAAGCTCTTTACAAAATTGGGTATTTATAAAGTATCGTAAGTTGAAATCACAATTTCATTACAGACATTTTCTCCTTACGAAATCAATAAATATTTGTTCAAAGGCTCGGGCTTTATTTATCGTTTATTTTGGTGAAACGTAAAACTTAAACACACTTAAGTAACCGGAGCTTTGTTTCCTGTTCTGGAAAAATACTCGACTACTGCCTGGTTGCTATGGCAAAATGGATTGTTGTGGTTACCAATCCATTAATTCCTACGAGAGCCTGGAGGCATTTTCACCAGTAAATAATATTAAAGGACGACGAGCTATCCTAAGTCAGACTACAGCCCAAATCGGTCAGTAGGATATAGGAATAATGTAAAAACACAAATTATTCTTATTAAAAATTTAGTAGGATAGATGGAATGATCATTGTTTTCAATAATAACACTAGTTTGTAATTACCAAATTGAGTTCCTGAAAGTACCAGTAACGCCATCTATTGGTGGTACTCAGAGAAATAATAAGAGAGGGTCGCTCTCAAGTTGTGTACTGAGATACACGTACCTCCTCTGGAAAAGCGGGAAGCTATCCTCGTAGAGAGTTCCTTTTACCTCGCTAGGTGTCACTTTCAACTAAAGTCTTTGAAAACAATATTCTATTTAATTTTAATTTTTAGAGACTTATCGAAATATTTTAATTTTCATAAAACAGAATTTCCATAATGATACTTTTTTAAAGAAATAATGTTAATAACTAAAATTAAATCTGCTTAAATTGAATTCAATTTTCACAAGCAAGTGTCTGGAAAAACCATGGAAAACAAAAGAAAATAAAAAAATCCGCTACATAGTACCGTGGCGTGCCGTTAATTGATAGAGACAGATTAGGTAGGTCTGGTGCACCTATGCACTACCCGAGGGGTTAATCTACAGGTGCAAGCATTTATGACTTGAACACGAATACCTATTACCTATGCTTAAACTTTTACTGCTTAGCGTGGCTTTAAGTGGAGTTAATGCACTTTGTATTGTTATTATTTTTGTGTTCTGGCTGTGTTTTGCATTACACGCTTTGTACAGCTCCGCTTTAATTTATTTAATCTTTCTCTTACTTAGTTTCTGTCTAGTCATCAACTCACGTAAGTTTCCATCAAGGTCTTGACTAAAAATAGCTGTTTCTTCCAAAATATTAGGGTATAGTACTAAAAAATGGATGAAAATTGGAGTAATCGGAAAGACACGAACAGAGCAAGCTAAGATAGAGGGGCGATATCGCAGGCGCGACAAGGGTTTGCACGAGCCTTTATATTAGCTTGTTCTGTCCTCTCATCTATTTTTTTTGTATTAAACCCCTATTATTTTGGAAGAAACAGCTAAACTTAGTCAAGAATTTGATGAAAACTTGTAAAAAGAAGATGATTTCTTCTGTAGGTAGATGCAACCTACTGTTAATTAACACTTTATGGAATATATAGGTAAATATTGTAAAAGAAAATTGGTTAATAAAAAATACTTACTTGAAAATTATAGATGTTTTAAAACATTCTCCAAAGTTGCTTGTATTTCGATCACCAAGCAGACGCTTGCGATCATAAAAGAGGAATAATAAAAACCGGTCAATAAAAAACAATGTAACAACTCCATCATTTTATGGTCACCGTAGGTAATAATAACAATATATATGTATTATTCGTTTGCGTGTGAGACTCCCTACTTATCCTAATTAATATTATAATCGCGAAAGTGAGTTTGTTTGTTTGTTACTCTTGACGCTAAAACGACTGAACGGATTTGGATGAGAGGCTCATGAGTAGACCATGACCTGGGTTAGTACATAGGATACTTTTTATCCAGTTATTCTTATGGGATCGAGACTCACGCGGGTGAAACCACGGGGCGCAGCTAGTTATGCTATAAAGGTAAACACCCCTTGGACCCACCCCCACGATACTAATATAACAAAGCTGAATAGTTAATTTTGGTTTTTTGTTTGAGCACGCTAATCTGTGGAATAACCAGTCGGATTTGAAAAAATCATTTTGTACTAGCTTTAACCCGCAGCTTCGCCCGCGTGGAGATCGAAAAATATCCCACGGGAACGTACAACTAGGATTAAAAGTACCCTATGTGTTAATCCAGGTTATAAACTAACTGTGAGGCAAAATCTCAGCCAAATCGGTTTAACCTATTTTTCGCCAATCCGGAACATACATACAGACAAACGGACAAAACCCCTTCGTTACTATTTTACTATAATAATAATATTATGTATAGGTATTTTATTATATGTATAGATTTGATAGCCCAATTCTTGAAGAAGATTATAGGTTATCTAATATCAAGCAACGACGAGACGAGCAATAAGAAAAAATTACGCAGACGAAGTCGTGTGCAGAAAGCTCGTGTTTATATTCGCTCGATCATCTGACAGCATATTAGTTTATATTATTATTGTTATGATATTCAGTGCGTTATTATAACTAAAAAATCATAACCCTTCCTTTTTGCTTCGCCGTAGTCGGGTAAAAAATAGGTACCAAAATGACTGGGTTATGAATGACTTCATTTGTAACTATGAGTTTGGCTTCTATTCCCAGGGTAATCATATAATATCATTGAGTTACGTTATGTTGTCGAGTTAGAATTTTTGTAACTCATTTGCATGAATGTTGTTCCTAAAATTATGAAAAAAAGTAGGTACTCTTTACGAGGTTCCATGTAATTACAGTCCAACAGACGGTTACCAATAACCCTATTAAATATGTAGGTAGTTCTGGGGTTGGTCTGTGGATGGATGAACATCTTTACATACCGAGACTCCTCCGTGCCTCTGAACGCACATTAAGCCGTTGGTCCCAGCTGCCATTCGTGGATCTGACAGTCGTTACGAGTCGTCAGAAGCTCGAAAGTCTGACAACCAGTCTTACCAAGGGGTATCGTATTGCCCCAACTATGTTGAGGTCAACTTCCAGTCTAACCGGCTGAATACCAGTATCTTATATGGAGCGACTGCCTATGACCTCCACAACCCAGTTACTGGGTAATACGATACCCGTTTGGTAAGACGAGCTATGATGATCCGTAACAACTATCAAAGATCCACGAATGACAGCCGGGACCTACGGCAAAACCTGCTTTCCGAGGCACGGAGGCGTCTTTGTATTAAAAGATAGTTACCCATCCACGGACCAATCGCGGCAAGCATAGCCTAACTTCATCGATCGACCCGTGCGGCTGTTATTACTAAGACATAAGCCCCTCTAATAGGTACATTGATATCTAACGTAATAAACATCATCGTTAATCATACTCGTAGATAAAGACTTCAGCTAACTAATAGATTGCGGTCATCTATCTAGATTTTATGGCTTGTAGGTATTGGAAATATCATTTCTAGACTTGCAAGTCACAGTAATTAGTTCAGACGATACGTACAGTCAGCCTCAAAAGTTGTATACGTCGACAGGAATTTATTTGACTGTCTACAGTTTGTGTTTCATAAAGACAAACGCATATTACTGCCGCAACGGGCCGCAGTGCAACGCATTTCATTTTGCATTTCGCGATTTATAGAAAATGTCCGAAATTGACGAAGGAGAATTTTTGCAACGCGTTGCGTTGCGGCCCGCCCCAATCTGTGCGACCGTACCATGAGGTAAATTTGTATATTTACATACTTTGTGATACGTTCCTATAGCTTATTCCTTAATTAGTGTACAGACCTTCGAGAAGAATAAAATGTTCAAATTGATATTAAAACTATACGAATGTTCATCAATCATCAGTTAACCAGACTATGTCCTACCACAGATGAATAATTACATCTGTCGAATGCCCAGACAAATGAAAAACAATGTTCATTTAAAGTAACGATTGATGTTTATGTTTGTGTGTCTGCGAAAATCCCTGAAAGCGTCACAAAATTTGTATCTTCATAAGTTTAGGTACCTACTATCATTGAAAGCCGCCTTTAATAGAGAATATTCAATTCTATTATTTTAACAAGAACATCAGAATGTTTCAACAGCAGAGGGACTTCCGAAATCGTCTACAGATGTAACAAGTATCTCCCTATTATTCTGCAGCTTGAAGTTTCGTTGAAACAATGCAATAATGAATTTCAGTTTTATTTGCGGTCAATATTACGCAAAGAAAAAACACACGAAAAGAAGTAGTTGGGGGCAAATATGCGTCACATCCACGCAAAACGGCCATCGCTCAGCATAATGCTGCGAGCCTATGCGATACAGCTAAAAACCAGTGCTGGGGCTGCGCTGGTTTTCGACGACAGCCGGCGTTGACGTGATGACGGCAACTGGTGCAGCATTAATGAGATAAACATTACAAAATAAGAAATAACAGAAATATAAATACAATAGACGTAGATATATTTAGTAACCTATTCCGCTTAACTATTCTTCAAGAGTCATAAAAAACCCTGTAAGAAATCGACACGTGTTTCACCTCTCAACGAGGCTTCCTCAGGATGACGATTGACCAATTGCAAACCAGAACACGACGTGTTGCCACACCGAGTGCTGGACGCAGAGTGAATCAAATCGCCCGTCACCCCCACTTATATAGGATTGCTGCTCGGCGCTATGCGACTTGGATCGTTATCAGTGCGATAAGCGCGATAAGGGGCAAACAGTCGCAACAAAGGCGACCTTGGATTACTGGTATTTAATTCGTTCAACACTGTAACGTTCGCTGTATTATTTTTTACGATTTCTAAACTCTCTAATACTGACATTTTGAATCCTTTGTCACATGTGTGTAAAATTTTGAAAGTGTTATTATTATTTAATGAATGACCTGAATCTATTAAGTGTTGAGCAAAATGGGATCTTTCTGGACAATTATTCCTATAAGCTGCAATATGTTCCTTATATCTTGTTTGGAAATTACGACCAGTCTGACCTATGTAAATACCATTACAATCATCGCAATGTAGCTTGTAAACATCTGATTTTTTATGATTTTCTAAACGATCTTTTCCGTTACAAATCCGTCTCAAAGAGTTATCTGTTTTAAAAGCTACCCTTATATCATTTTTATACAAAGTTTTTGAAACCCTATCACTAATTGACCCTAAGTACGTCAAACTACCTATATATTGATGGGGTTTTTCTGGGGGCAATGGATACAAAAGATAACGGACTATGTTACGGCGTTTTGTTTGTATCAAATCATTAACCATCTTCTTGTTGTAACCGTTGCTCTCAGCTATATGATAAATGATGGTTAGTTCTTTGTTATAATTATCTTGAGATAGTGGTACTGAAATTAATTTATGAGTGAAACTACGATAAGCTGCTAATTTATGCTGAATTGGATGACAAGATGACGCAGGAACCGTGACGCCTGTATAAGTTGGTTTTCTATATATCTGAAAATCGTGTTTGTTATTTAATCTTGTGATACTTAAATCTAAAAAGTTAAGTAAATATAAAATGTAAAATAATAATATAAAGCCCAATGTTAAACAAAGCACAGTTGTAAGTAACTAAAGTGCGATCAACTTTGAATTCAAGTGGGTACAGTTTTCAAGACTCCTTTTGGGGTAAACCAAGCAGTCTCGAGTTGTACTGGCTTCAGCGAATTCAATTCAGTTTGGAGAGCCCGAGTCCCTCGGACAATTGGAAGAAATACATAAAATGTTTCGCGGACCATTCAGTGACTCGGTCGTGTTGCGCTTGCTTTGTTAAATAGCTATGTGTCTGAAACAGAAGTGAACCAAATTGTGTGCAGTTGACGTAAAATTCACTGAGTAACTGCATGCATTTTTGTCTTCCGGGTGCACAACTCTGAATTTTCTTGTTGTTTACGAAAAACAGTTTCTTATTTTCATTGCTTTCGGTCTAAAACGCAACTCATATTACTATTATATAAGAGAGGAGCTCGTGGCTAAGTAATAACAGCCGCACGGGTCGATCTATCAGGTTAAGCAACGCTTGTCAGGGTTGGTCCGTGGATGGGTGACCATCTTTACATACCGAAACTCCTCCATGTCTTTTAAAGCACATTAAGCTTTTAGTCCCGGTAGTCATCCGTGGATTTTTGATAGTCGTTACAAGTCGTCAGAATCCCGAAAGTTTGACACCCAGTCTTACGAAGGGGTATCGTATTTATTACCCAGTTACTGGGTTGTGGAGGTCAGATAAGCAGTCACTCAATGTAAAATACTGGTATTCAGCTTAATCCGGTTATACTGGAATCCGACCTCAACATAGTTGGGAGATGGCTTGGCAGATTGATATTACTGTTATAGTTTTGGGAAAAACCCACGAAACACCAATGCAGACTTCCTTTGTAACCTACTAACGTGTTATCTAGAATAGCTGATCTTGGCAACGCCGACGTTTATTGATTGATTACTAGATTGATGAAGTATGGCTAACGTGGGTCATTGTTTACGCATGGTAGGGACCACCGCAACTCGGGTACGATAAATTACTACATATATGACGTAACGTTCGGTTTGTATCCATTATCCCTGATATGAAACAGAAAGAAAGTCTGAAAGACAGTGGGTGATAAGGTAGTTTCATATTATCTAAAAAGCTCGTGAATGAAGGAACTCCGTAAACGTTTTCGACAGCTGTTTGCTTTTCTAAACCGTGATAACTCCAAAACAAATCCTCGAATCTGTCAATATTAACACAGAGTCTGTCACTCCTAATTTATCCTTATGTAAATCCTATAAGTGACTCGACGATATATTCAGTGAGTTATGCGAGCGTCCCGGTTTGAAGTATGTGGCGTCAAAATTACGGTGAAGGCTAATTAACCCTAGACCTTTGACTGTGGTTGTGCGTTGATAGCTCCTGAACGCGTAACACGGCCTTCACGCTTACATATTAAGTTCTCGGCTGACATAATACCATGAAAATTACCCAAACGTACCCTTATAAATGTGTGTAGGTACGTTACGTAGGCTCATAGCTCAATTTTGAAGCAGAATTTCACCGAAATATTTCTGATTTACTTACGTATTTCTATCAAATATTTCGACCACTCGAAACATAAGTTTAGCACATATAAATATTTAAACTGTAATCTCCTGTAGGAAAAACTGATAGGTAAGCATTTTCACATTTTCATATTCTGCAACCTTTCTCGCAGCCGACGAGTAATTTGATTTACTGATGTATGATCACGGCAGCTGCAAGTACTGAGCAAAAAAATACGTGGAATTAAAAACAAAAACAATAATCTTTCCATGGGTATTTTGCATAAGGCTTTTACACGTCCGTTTTTTACAAATAAACAAATAAGTGCACGGTGACATGAGTTTAAAGGTTTACACACGTTGCACAATTAGGTGGAATACATTTTATAAATACCTTTTTGAGCCAACTTGAGTAGACTACTGCGTAGACTGTCTCATTGTTCTGATGACGTAGCATTTTGGAAGATGGCGGACGATTTGACAGCGCTTAATATTCGCAAACAGCTGGTTTGGCTCTAGATTAAACTTGAACAAAGATGTCATATTGTCGCAATATTGTTTCGTTTATATACGACTATAGCTGCTGTAGAACGCTTTAAATAGGTACTTCTATACAAGACAAACTTCGGTGAGACCCGAAATGGTTGTGCCCTTAAAATAAATTTAGTCCAAAGTCCCCAACGTCTTTCGGGAGTACCGAAAAAACTTTTCGCATTTCTGTTCTTTTTGTTTTGTTTCCGACCAGTATTTATTACACCAATAATTTTGGGTGTCGGCAATAATTTAGGTAGAATTTATGGGACCTAACCTTATAAGAAAAAACCAGGCCCATTTTAAAATTTAATCAATTATCAATAAATTATTCAATCAAACAATTCTTCAATTATTTCTTTTACAATCTTCAAACACTATGTAGGTGCTTACTCCATCTTTCATTTTAACTTCTCACAACGACAGCAACATAATTAGTCGTTATAAATATTAAAAAATACCTCAAAAATAAATAAAGGAATGAAAAGCAAATGCCATTAATTTTGAATGCAATTCCCGGTGCACGCGAGCCACTTCACCTTTCGTGACCAAATTGAAAACTTGGGTTACCAGCTTGCAATATAATAAATCGGACTAACCTAAATATTGAGTGAAAAATGTACTGATACAATCTACACCGTGGAACTATTCGAATAATTTATTACGAGTATGAAAACTTTCTGTATCCGCGTTCGTTTATGTTTTTGCTATTTAGTGCAATTTTTATTGCATTGATTTGTTTGTTTTTGAGAATGCAACAATACTTAATACAACTCACTACTTACACTATTACTAGGTAGTCTAGATTCTAAATTAAATGTTTCTAACTATAAAAATATTCTAACTATACTCGCGAAGTACTCGTCCGCTTGTTAAAGGAATTCGTTTTTTGAAAACTTAAAAACCCTGTAAGTACAATCTTCTATTCGTGTGGTTAGTGACTAACCTGCTATCAGAGTTTTAAAGCCGCCCATGGGCCTCTACCTTGGCTTCACATGCCATCGAGAAATAACTATTAGGCATGCCGGTTTTCCCTGCCAGGGTTGCGGGAAAGTCCGAAAGGGATACCGGGACCTTGGCAACAGGCAACTGAAGGAACACGGGTGGGTATTAGTCAGTAAAAGTCTGACACGCCCTTCCGCTCCATCCAGAGCGGGAGAAACATTCGATGATTTGCCACTCACAAAAAAAAAAAAAAAGACATGCCGGTTTCCTTACAATGTTTTCCTAATGAGTGTAATGAATACAATAAAATGATACTTTAGTTTCGATTTTATCGGGTTCCAGGTTTTATGTCTAAGTTGACTATCACAACTTGTAACAGATCCCAAAATGAGTTAAGGAATAAAATTATTTATTTAGTTAATTAAAAATATAGTCATTTATTTATTGTTATAGCGCCATTTTAGCGCTGTTGTTCAATTTATTTGAAGAATAGTCATACTTATAATACATGCGACTTGTTTACAACACTTTCACAACACTTTTATTTCTCAAAGCTTATGAAAAATATTACATTACTTATGTGTAATATTTTTACCTAGCCTAGTACATAATAGATAGTTAGGGCTAAGCTACTTTTATATCTTCATGTATACAATACACGTGCTGTATTTTATTTTTTAAGGGTTTTGTTAAAGAGAAACAGAAGAAGAGAAAAGAGTTTATTGAATCCATGTTTAGTTCTTTTTAAATGTTTAGATTAAATTTTAAACATATAAAAAAAAACTGACTTCTGTTGGCAGAAGAGACAAGCGAAAGTGGAATCAAAATATTTTTATTATTATGGTTTGTGTTATCACATTTTTATTTTTAAAGAATCGTTGTCATGGCCGTTACTTTCATCGCATGCATACTTACTTACTTAAAAATACTAGAGTAGATTCAATATCTTCCGCAAATCTTTCAAAACTTGAGACAAATATGTTGGTTCTATTTCCAATTTCATGTTGGATGGCTACTCATAAATCCACGTTGTTTCCGAGCTGATACATACAAATGGCTGTATTTTGCCAGTAGGCTATGCAGTGAGAAAAGAATATTGATACTATTCTATCAATATCATATCGGTCCAACATCTTAAGAAATTGATACAACCGTATGTATGTAAGTTGTGTAGGTTTTTACGACTTGACGTATTTTATTTAGTAGGGGGAATGTAATCGCAAAGCTAACTACATTACATCCCTCATTAAAAATAATAATATTTATTCATAAAAATAAATACCTAAATAAAAGCTATCAACAAAATAAAAACCTCTATACTTTCATGCCGACGGTACACACCACTTTTTAGGCGTTTTGGCGACGTAGTATCTGCATTGCTATTCTTTAACCATCTCCCCGTGAAAACTAAGGTGAAGTGAGCGTGGAGTGAGCTGTCCATTGTCATCGATACCTACTACTGCTAAGCCAGTGATAGTTCACTTCAAGCTCACTTCACCTAAGTTTTCACGGAGAGATATTTACAGAATACCACTGCTGGTATTATTATTCTAAGCGGGCCGAGCTGTCACTGACCCGTCGTAACAGTGATGCTTCCTGCATAGATTTTCTTTTATTTAATTATCTAGTTAATTACCTAATTACATACAACTCGTTATTATTTTTGGGAATTACATTGGTGAAGACATTTTCTATTGTTTTAAACACTTTCACAATCTTGGACCAAGAAATCTGCCTGGCCTTTTCCCAACTATGTCGGACGGCTTCCAGTCTATCCGGATGCAGCTGAATACCAGTATTTTAATGGAGCGACTGCCTATCTGACCTCCACATCCCAGTTACTGGGTAGCACGATACCCCTTGGTAAGAATAGTTGTCAGATTTTTGGCTACCCGTAACGACTGTCAAAGATCTACGAATGACAGCCGGTACCAATGGCTTAACGTACTTTCAAAGGCACTTTCACAATATTGGACCACCACTGTGCGTAAATGTAACGCGTGGTTTTGGCTATACAACAGTAATGTCTAGTTCAGTTTAAATTTTAACTAACCCAATTTGTTAAACTGCTTAAAGTCATGCACAGTTTACAAACGGTTATGGCATGTTTAACAATAACTTCTATATCACTCCCAAAGGTGTCTAGTTTATGCCCCACGAGTAAAATAGTGACTTGTTGTACCTACACATTTGAGTTTTACAAGCAGCATACAGCATAATCAGCCTATAACGTTCCCACTGCTGGCACATAGGCCTCCTCTCAGTGAGAGGGAGTGGGCCGTTATCCACCACGCGGGCCCAGTGCGGTTGGAAGATGTCGCGTGTTTTTGAATTTTTGGTTCTAGGATATGACGGTTTTCTCACGATGTTTTCCTTCACCGTTTTGAGAGCAGTGGTGATGAAATAACTTAATTGGTCAAGGACTTTCTAATTAACTACAATGTCTTATGGCCCGCGCGCGGCCCGTCTGGTAGCTGAGTCCCTGCCTGGGTTCGAACCAACGACCAAAAATTCGGAAGTCGCGGTCGTTACAAGCAGTACAAAGTATTATTTGTCTTTCGGTTGTCCTCTTGGGTGATGATGAAATTGAAATTGAAATATTCTAGACCAATTCTTTTTATTGTTTACCAAAGCATTAGATCATGCAGAAGAATGTTTAAATTAAAATAAATTAGCAGAGTTTAACATTAATCCCAATATCGGAAACCTTCTCCAATTTACCTTTAAAACAATAAGAAAGTAATACAAAGTCAAAGTAAGAAGTATCATGTTCTTGCAACTGTAATCAGGTATGCGGGAACCGCACTCGACGGATCCTTGAAAAGATAATGAAACATCAATATGAAATGTACGTAAGACGTTGCTGGCAGACGAAGCTGGCACAACGTTATTGTTTGCACATTGTTTGTTTTATTTGTTTTAGTATGTTCGTGTATTTATTTGTGCTTATATTCATTATAACATACATACATATATACACGGCTTCTTCCCATGGGGGTGGGCAGAAACTACAGGACGCCACCTGTACTACTTTTGCCACATTTACGTTCATTTAAAATAAGGTATAATTATTTTAAAAGTTAAATGTATATCCTTATATTTAAATAAATATTATTCATTATACATTTTCGTCATTATTCATTTTCTGTCATAGTGTATAAGTACTAACATAGATCCTAAGCTACATTGTTACTAACATCCTTGTATATAGGTACTAACGTAGGTTATAAGATAAAATAATTGTTACTAACATCCGTTAAGTATTCTTGTTGTCAGTGTGGACCTTTCTTGTCTATTAAATAAAAATAACTGGTAAATAACTGGTTATTGCACCTACCACTGTATGTGCACTGTGGTTGTGGTCACAAAGGTAGACAATGCCTATGGCACTAAGTCCGCCTCCGTATGTTTGTGTGAATAATCTTTAGTGCTACTTGAGATCTCAAATTCACTTAATCTTATTATCTACTATTTATATTTTTTCTTTGAAATATAATATTGCTTTCAACGCCTGCATTATTGCCTATTTCTATTACAATAATTATATTATTATATATTATTTATATTAAATTAATTGGAAATAAAAATACCAAACGTGCTTTTAAATTTTTATTGATAACCAACATGCAGCATTTTTTAATTCAATTAAGAGAACCATACACAAGACAACATGCAGTTTTTTTAATTCAATTAAAAGAACCATGCGCTGAAAGCAAAGCTAACAAATTGGTTGCTGAATTTGTCTTACGACGATACAGAAGATATTCTAACAATCACCTCATGAATACCTTTCTCAATAATTATACCTGTAATTACTGAGTCACCTTAACCTGATTGCATTTAGCTCAATAATCATAGTTTGTGAGGAACTTTGGCTCCTGAGATACAAGTATATTTTTACTTAGTTCAGGAACCAGCTGTTCTACCTGATTTTGACATCCTTAGTGTATAATTTATGTGTTTCTTCCTTGTACAATAAAAGTATTATTTATTTTTATTTAAGACCCACCATGTAAAAAGATCGTGAGAAAATGACTGTTAAACATATTGTATTAAGTTGTTACGGTACCTGCCTATAGTCTAGGCGCCATTTGCAACTTTAAGATAAATAGACATCTCGAAACTTCAGAAGTACCCTTAGTAATTGTTTTATCTCATATTTTCAGTGTCTTTTAATGCGTTTTGTGTAAAAGAATGAAATATGATCAACGAAAGAAGTTGTTGTCGGTCCCTGTGGGCTACGTCTGGCAACTTTTATTCGTATTTTATTTGGGTCGCTATGCAATTTTTATGCAAGTTGAAGATTAAATTTTATTCTCACGCCATTTTGTTTTACTTTCCCACTTTATGGGCCTGTACTGTGCTAAACGCGTGTTTGGTATTCACGACAGAGCACTCTTGTGGCTTTAGACGTAGGTACACATGAATTTGACTGTCACCTTGTTTGTTAAAGAGGTCACTAAACACGATGTGATATTAATTTAGATAGACAGGCTGGAATCCCGTAAGGGCTATAGGCTACAAAACCCTCTGTACTATTTTGGAGGTATGAGCAACAGGGTGTAAAGTTCACTTATCCTCTATAGAAAAGGAGAATCCTCCGACCAGCGAGTGTCGTGTCTGTCGGGCAACTGCCCAACGATTGATGTCGGGATCTTGTATATATGTCGATCGCGCAGTAAACTCTGAATTGCGCGATGCAGGATTTTGTGTGACGTCAGGATTTTTGTGTGACATCAGGTCTTTGATGCGTAGTTTGCATGTGGCGATGTAGAAACTGGCCCAAAATGTTGACCACTGTTTTCACATACAACGGTATAACAATGGAAAACTTCCTAATTCAATTAAACAACAAAACTAATCAATTTTCATTTAGTTGGATGACTGGATGCCTGATGAAGTAGGTAGTATGTTCGGTTGAATAGTTGTAAGGCGTGGGGCGGGTGCGGTGGCACATGCAAAATGATTGGCCCACGGGGCCACGATTGGCCCTTGTTGTTTGATTTAGCCGACCTGGTTGCCAGCACTCGTTCCACATGACTGGCTCACTGTTTTCGCTGTTTGCGGTGCTAATAATATTAGTTTGCCCTCTTTCATTATAATTCAATTGCAAATGTACTCGGACGGATCTTTATTTTTGTTGCCTCATTAGGGTTGAGAAAACTCTGATGTTCCGATATTTGATTGAATAGGTAATGTTGATACAATATAATGGGTGTAATTAACTATCCGCATTTGATTGCCTCGTTGAGGATGCAGTCCTGGATTCAATTTCCGAGTCGTGCTAAGTGATATTGGGTTTTTCTATCTGGAATTTATCAGTAGTAGCCGGGAGTCTGGATATGTGCACGGTTGATGGCAATAGGCTCGCCCCTTAATACATGGGACTAACAAATATAACTGGCGAAATGTGGGTGCACTATAGGTACACCTCTGCCCAACTCTACTGGGAAATAAGGCGTGATGTTATTGGTGTAATTAAGTGGTTGAAATAATAAGCCAACTCTAAGAAACATATTCATACAATTTGTTATTAAAACAGGCCGTATTGAATTGGCAACAATATTTAATTTGATTTGATCAAAGTGTCTTTATATACAGGATATTAGATTCCGCCCGCTGCTTCGCCCGCGTGGTATGTCGATAAAAAGTAGCCTATGTCCTTTCTCAGGCTTTAGACTATCTGTGTCCTAAATTTCATTTAAATCGGTTCAATAGTTTCGGCGTAAAAGCTCGACAGACAGACAGAGTTACTTTCGCATTTATAATAATAGTAAGGATTAATTAACTGAAAAAAACTCCTCTAAGTTGCTCTAAGTTTGCTGATATTTTCACTTGCTGTAAAAAAAAAAAACGCTCCACCACGCCATTTATAACGCTCAGCGATTTTAAGATGGGAGAGGAAATTAAGAAATTTCCTTGGCAATGAGATTTTATACAAAGTGAGGGGAAGCATTGGGGGTACGAGACATCAGACATTAACCTCAATGCCTTCAAATTGTAAAATTAAAATAAATAACAAGTTTCATAAAGGTACTTTCTATTACAACTGACACACAAGGCTGCTCAGAATATCCTTACATATTATAAAACAAAGTCCTCCGCCACGTCTGTTTGTCTGTCTGTTCGCGATAAACTCAAAAACGACTCCACCGATTTTCATACTGTCTTCACCAATGGATAGAGTGGTTCTCGAGGAAGGTTTTAGTATATAATAACCGCCATCCACGCGGGTGATGCAATGACATAAACACTAGCGCCGCGTCAAATGGACTTCAGTGGTGACGCGGACTTTAGCTAGTCTATTTACTGTCAAAATAATATTGTTTTGTTGGTATGTCTATTGCCAATATAATTGCTTTCAGTTCATTTGGATCACGTTGCTTAGTTGCTGTAGGTTGGGCGTAATGGAGCACGTGCGAGCGGGCGCAATTGGCTCGATGCGGTATTGGTGTTGGCGTCAAACTGTGTTTCTGGCATTGCGCGGAGTATCTAGTAGGTAAAGAAAATTTTTAAAACCGATTTTCTTATTCTTGTAGGCAAGGACATTATTCATTTCGTGCCTACCCATATATAAAACTATTTTCTAATTCTAGATCTAGATTTTTATTATTAGGTAGGTAGGTACTAGGTATACCTACTTATTAAAAATTTAAATTATTAAGTGGTAATTTATAACTAGAAAGTGGAATGTGACATTTCGCTTAGTCAGGTGTAGAAAAAATTGGGTTATGGTCACTTCTACGTTCGGATTATTATTATCATAGTATACGTTATTTTTATATACATATTACATATATAGATATACATTTTGCGGTTGATAAAGACTGACGACACTGAGCTTTGAAGACAGGGAAATCATAGCATTCTTTATAGATAAAAATCCATGTAACCGATGGAATTTCCCATTGGCAAAAATTACGACTTTAGATACAAACTTTCATCCCCAATTTTTAGGGGTTGAATTTTCAAAATTCCTTCTTTTGTGAGCACTAAGAAATAAAAAGCTCTAGGCCCAGCAGTTTAGGCTGAATATAATAGGGATGAATTTAAGATTTACGGACAGTGACTGAATTTATCTTCTAACAGTGGCATGGCCAATTCACTGACGCGATGTACAACTGATTTGTGCTCGATTGCACCCCGTAAAGCACACAACACACAACCACTGTGTAAATTACTGTAGTATCTTATTTGGTCATATTGTACCATGTGCACAGATTCGTTAGCAAATAAAATCGACTGTCGTGATTGAGCGCACTGTGCAACACGCTTGATTGGAATTAGAGTGACGTGTTTGCTGAGCTAATAAAAGTACAGTTAGCAACCAAAGTCGGTTATCGTTTTGAAAAAACTATAAGTAAGTACTTACTCAATATTAAAATGACACAAATTCTTGACTGAACCAGATATTGCAACATGAAATACTGAAAGCCAGAGTAACTATTGAACAATAAGAAATAAAAAAAGTTTGTCGGCTTATACGAGTACATGGATAAAATATGTTCCGGAATTAATGCACTCCGCCAAACACCCCAATTAGAATATCATGTTATAATCATAACACAAACACAATTTTTTTATTATTATGTATAACATTGTTTATTTATTAAATTAGTTACACTAATTGTAGGAGAAAATCACATTACAAATACGCACGCACACAGTCGCACACGTATATGGGTCTAGCGTAGTAGGTACTTCCTCCATTTTGATTTGTTATGACAGTGGGTAGAAGTGTGACTGTAATTTACGTAGTTTTAAATATGTTTGTATTAAAAATGTCAGAAGTCGATTCAGTAAACGATTCTGGAACAAATACTTTCAGAATTGATTCAGTGACGCATTGTATTTAGCAAATAAATAAATAAATGTTGTGTCAATTTAGTAAATAAGGAAAAGTACCAGTGTTTACCGTAGCTGGCTGTACGTCAGAGGTATTAAACTAACTGCAGTTGAAATGTGGTGTACGTAAGATTTAAGGCACCACATTTTGTAGCGTTTTGACCCCTGATTTTACGAAGTAAATCGTAGAACAACAAAACTTAAAAAAAGAGAAGATTTTTTTCTTTTCGAATTATTACACGTCGTTTTCGAAAAATAGAAATTATTTACTGAGCACTAAACAATAATCTGTTTATCTTCTCTATTTCTGCAAGAATCTCCAGCTTTCTTTTAAATTCAATCAAATAAATGCAGTTTCGTCTTATTTTGCTCATTATCCCTGTCTATGCGCTCAAGCCATCAGCGATTCTCCTCGTGACTACCTACTTAAATATTCGTATCCTCATACCTAAAATCTTAATGAACCAATCACTTTAACCAAAGATACTGTCTGTTACAAAGCAAATAATCAAAACGCATATCATTACCCCGAGATTATCAGCAGACTTGCTTTGCGAGTTCAATTTAGCGATTCATAGAGGGATCTCAGTAACAGCGCCAATTCCAGTATTTGCTGCGAGCTCGAAAGCTAACTTAAACGCGCTTCCAGCATTCGCTTTATAACGACTCAGCACTGTACGTGAAGCTTAAATTCATAATTCCTATAATTTACGCTTCTATAATTCTAATGGTGGATCCTCACAGGCACATTGGCTGTACTACTGGCTTGATCACAAGCAAAGCCAAAAAAACCGCCGGCAGACGCCAGCAAGTGCGGCTGTGAATCGATATTCTAGTTCTTTGCGAACTGTTCCACTGCTGCCGTGCGGTGCGGCCGGGCCGCCGCACAGTGGGCTGGGATCACAAGGTTGGGTCTTAAGAGATCAAATGTATTTTTTTGGTATTTAGGCATAAATTTAAAACGTTTTTATTCTTTGACTTTTTTTAATTTAACGAGTACTTTCGGAGATATAGCCATATCAAATTTGTATGAAGAGTCATGTTATTTTAGTTAAGCAATTTATTCCAATTAAATTGAAATCGAAAATAATGTATACTAAACGGCCTGAAAACCTCAATACCTACTTAGTTCTTTAAAAAAAAAACAATGTTCGACATTTTCCACCACCATAGGTAGGTATGACGTAATTTGTTTTGAGACTTATTTCCGGGAATCAAGGGATAAGAGTGCGCGAGCGCAACAACAAGTTATGACGTGTCGTAACGTGATTGGTGCAACGATAGGGTATCTACGGAATGTTCGGTTGCATTCAATTTTCATTCAATCTGGTCTAATACCAATTAGACAGCTATCTGAAGAAGCTGCTGAAGCTAGAAATAAAGACTTTCGTAGGTACCGCCAACACCATTCCAGGAAATGCAGTAGAAAAACTACAAATGAAGACATTTTAAATAATTTATTGACCAGCTCTGATCCACTCATCTCAGCGAAACGTCACAAACTTCGCAGAAAACAAAACTTTGTCAGTAGAAGCACAAAGTTTATTAGTAATTGAACAAGCGGAAACAGTTGATGATGACGAATACGAAAATTTTGCATTCGTTAATGTGGATACCCTTGACAGTGATTAAATTAAAACAGTGCAGTGGCCAGTAGTGATTGTGATTTTTACTTATTTATTTATTTATTTTATTAGTCCTTAGTGGATTAGGCCTAAAGAGGAGACCACTACATAAAAAAAAACGCGCCTAGTTCTTAACCTCTATGGCGGTGTAGAATAGAGAACAAAATTTGAAATTGCGACCAAATCGCAGAAAATCGCAACCCAAGAATAGGCGCTAAAATAGGACAAATATACGTACTATGCATACGTAGAGTCAATTCTTTGAGAAAATTTGAGAATTTCGAGATTTTCACATTTTTTTCTTTTGCTTCATACAAAAATTACTTTGGATATTTATAACTCCGAAAATACTAAGTTATCTGAACGACCCTCATAGAAATAATTACTTATAATTGATAGATAAATCCAACACAGTATTAAAAATTTCAGAAAAAGAAACTTTTTTTTTTTTAATGCTAAATCCTTTACCGGCCCGTTTCAGCCCACTGTGCGCCGCGCCGCCGCCGGCGCATGCCATCGGGCTGTGTGGATACGCCAATGTATGGAAATACTCGAACGTTATAATATCGTGGAAATTTAAAAGCGTCTTCATATATTTCCATACATTTTACTTCCTTGTTATCGTGACGTGTACGTGGACCTCCACGATAATATCGTCACGTTCAAAATTATAAAAGCGCACATTGGTGTTGAACTTAATTGCAATAATAACACATCAATAATATGCCAGTGTTCATTAAGTCCATTAATTAATCTTTCATATTATAATTAACGCCACAATGTTCAATGGATTATTTCAAAGTGTCAGCAGCAATAATTAATTTGGTGGAATTAATTTTGAGTGGCATTTGTGATTAAATATTAAAGATTAATCTAGTAATGGCTTGCGGAAAGCTCACAAGTGTGGTAATAGTCTAGGATAGCAGTAATCCCAAAAAATATTTGAAAATGTCCACCTAAATATAAATTTTTGTATAGGCACGCTAACATTAATGACATCATCCGACGAGCTCTTGTCACCGCAAGCGTTCCAGCTGTATTAGAACCCAATGGCTTGGCACGCGACGATAGCAAGAGACTGGACGGACTGTTCTTATTTCCGTGGAAGGTGGGTAGGGTAGGTCTTTAGTGTGGGACGCAACGTGTATCGATACTCTTGCGCCATCCCATCTACCTGGCTCGGCGTGCTGTGCTGGAGCTGCCGCTGCGGCTGCGGAAAACTTCAAGCAGCTATAGTATTGGTACCATATAGGTAATTATATTTTCGAACCGTTTGGGCTGGCTTTACCTTGGTCAGAGGCTAAGCTTGCCATACAACGTGGCAATGCCGCCAGTCTCTTGGGTACGTTACCAGCCGACAGCGATGCGGAGGAATTTTTCGACGCCATATTTTAGTTTATTGTTTATTTGTATAGTTAGTTTTAATTCATACTAGTTAGGATTTCATTAGTTAATTAAGGGGCTGGCGGAGCATCAGTCGCAATTACAAATCGAGTGCTACAAATGTTGCGCTAGTGTGCCTGTCGGAGCGATACACAGAGGTACCGTGAACTGTACGACAACGCACACATTGGCATTGACATGACATTTGCTTGACGCGATAGCACTGCCAGCTATTGAAAATTTATGATTTTGGATGTATTCCGTAATACCTAAAATGATGAATGAAAACATAATGTTTTTCCATTTTTTTTTCATAATTTGTCACTTGATAATATAGGCTATGTTTCTGCTGAAATAATATTACAAGTATTGTTGTTTTTAATACAGAATAACATTATGAAAACATGTCATTTACGCTGTAAAAATGTGCGAAATTCAATTTTCTAAAACTTCATTTTTGTTAGGTTTTGAAAAAAAAAAGATGTAGGAACCTAGATAAATACTGTCTCAATCCGAATAACAACACATTATGGTGGAAATATGCTCAAATAGAAAATGATTTAGGTATCACGTTTGTATGGAGAATTCGTCCGTCGACGCGTTCTTAATACATCGCAGAAACTTCATAAAAAACTACAAACAATGTTAAGTTTGTTCTTGGGATAAACTCATCCCAAATAAGGAACGCTTCATTGTGTGTGGTCCGACACGCACTTTGCCGGTTTTTAAATACCGCGTTTTTTTACGTACTTCGTTCACGTTTCTGTAAAAAAAAGTAGGTTAATAGAAATGTTACTACATGACAAGTTTGCTTGTACTGTCTGTCTGTCCTGATAAATTGTATGAAAATATTATTATTCTTGGGTACCACATCTGAAAAGATGAATCAGACAGTACCTACTAGAAAAAACAATTAGGTAGGTACTCAGAAAAAGCATATTAATCTTGCAATAGCCGCAAAATGATCTCATGATCTGATGTTAAAAAAATAAAAAAGATACAAGCTATTACACATAGAAAACATTGCATGTATTCCAACTCTAAGGAAAATAAAAATAAATTGTCTTGTAACAAGTTTCATTAGTTGCCATTACTGTTCATTCAATCAGCGCTCTGTAGAAAACAGCCATATACATGTACTACTTGGAGCACGAAGTTGTAACAAATTGTGCACTCCCTGTACAGTCACGTTCGGAAGGAACAATGCATTAATATTGTAGAGAGGGTGGTGAACACTTAATTGCACAATGCACGTTCCTTGAAGTAATGTGCATTGGTTTCAATGATTTTGGCGATTGATAAGAAAAAGAGGTATAAGCTCTATAGTTAATGTCCGCGAAATTCAAAATTTCTTGCGTTTTTTGCGAATTGTGACGCTATTTCAAGTTGTATGTTGATAAAAATTAATAACGCAGCATTATCATAAAATAATGAAGCCCGAGTCTTAAAACCAGTTCAATGTTAAAGTTTAATTTAGAATTCTCATGCTAATAGGGTTGTCGAAAATTGTAGTTGTTCCAAGTAATCTGATATTCAGCTGGATCATGACAGACATGAAGCCAGACTCAAAATTGCTACAAAAAATAACGTGGAGAATCAGGTATAAAATCATGTCCTTCAAGCTCATTGCGAAACAGATTTAACTTATTTCTTTTCAAGGATATACATAGAACAGTATTGCATTAGAGCTTTTTTTGAAAAAGCTTCTCTGGGGAAGTACTAACGTCGTTGACAGTATCAAAATACCGTCACTGCGCACGCTTATATATATTTTTTTTTAATAATAAGTTTGTGAAACTCGTAAACAATT
The DNA here is from genome assembly GCA_949152455.1 of Lithophane leautieri. Lineage (NCBI taxonomy): Eukaryota > Metazoa > Arthropoda > Insecta > Lepidoptera > Noctuidae > Lithophane > Lithophane leautieri. The sequence continues at coordinate 13,089,814 of OX424459.1, forward strand.
TAAAATGCTACTCTATTTTCACCTATGATTTATCAAATTTTTAAATTGTGTTCTTGTATTTTGGCGGCATTCTCTGAACTTTTATAAGAACCTTGATTAAATCATACAACAGAGGAGAATCATTTCATGTAAATTACCATGTAAAACTACCTAAAAACTGCAAAAGAGTTGCATTATCTTAATAGTACCTACTGCGCTCAGCAGTGTTGCTGCCATGTGCTCTGGTGAAATATATATCCAGTGTACTTAACTAACGGGCACAAGGGACATATCCTTGGTCTCTAGGACGACAACGCATTTATGACGCCTGTATTGGAGACGTCCAGAATTACATACATTGGCGGCAGTGACCTTACCATAATAAACTTATCTTCGTTGGTCTTGTGGTCACAAGCGTTATTTATGAACACGAGAACATGGTTATTCCCAGGTTGGATAAAGTGATGTTGAGTATTTCCATCAGGAATTACTCAGCAGCAGCCCGGAGTCTGGATTTGTGGCTGGTTGATGGCAATATGGTCGCCCCGTAGTATCTACGTGGGACTTAAACATACATAACTGGCGAAACGAAATTGTAATATAAGTAATGTTGGCGTAATGTTATGCGTCATTCAAAGTAAGTACTTGCAAAAATATTGAATTTCTTTTCTTGTAAATAAGTAAACATAATTGCACGTGGCAGTACTCGGTAGGACTGCGACTTGCGTGTTTTCTTAAGCGTTATCATTACGGTGACGTGGGCGAGCCGAGTGACGCAAGTCACGATAATAATTCACTTGCTTATTTTAACTATGTTCTTACTTTGAATAAGATTTCTCTTTTTTTTTTTTCATTTCGTTAATTGCTGTTTTTGTAACACTCGTAGGTACTATATCTGTAAAAAAAGTAAATAATTGATAAAATATATTGAGTTAGCAACTACTCCGGTGAAAATGGTTTATTTATTGGGTGTTATCTGTTATGTTATTGAAAAATAATTTATCTACGTCATCGAATATAGAAATAAAAAATTGTGAAACTCACTGAAAGATTTCAGTCAGTCACTATTTTTCATTCTCAACAACATATAAATCCACGAATAATTAAAAAGAATAATAAAATTATTATTATCAACGTCATTTCACCGCCATCGTCATCTCAACCAAAAGACGTCCTCTGCAACAGGCGTAGCACGAGCACCGTTTTGTCGACGGAACAGCAGACAAAAATGACGTTCCGTGTAGACAGTACGAGGCAGCAAAGTAGAAAGAGTCAACTGCACTTATTACGAAATTCAGTCTTTTACATAATTCGACTCAGAATTTATTGTTTTCACTTAGGATTTTTTTTCTGTTCGATTCTCAATTTTTTTACTGATTAAGTCACGTCAACTGCAACATTTTTCTCAAAGTGTCGAAGTACCGTATTTTGAATCAAAAAAATATTACAGTAATATTGGCCTTAACTATTTCTTTGGTACCTACTTATGCTATATTAACTAAATGATGTAAAATAGGAGAAGATAGCTTGTTCTTCTATTAATTATCACAGTTTTGCATTCAAAACGCTCTCTTGTAAAATTATGATTTTGTAGATAACCGTATATACTTTGTGGCCGTAGAGTAGATACTTAGTATTACTAACATTGCCAACTAAGGACGACGATTCAGAGAAATACATGAATAATACTACTAAACCCAAGTATCAGCTTTCACAAGCCTCCTTAGGCCTTCGCCTCCTTATTAGTCCTTATACATTATGTTGAGAGTTTATGATAGCGACTGCCCGCGATTCCATCCGCGTGGTTTTTGTTCTATCGTCCCACCGCGTTGCATCGCATCGCCCACGCTTAGTTTTCACTTATCATTCTTTCTGACTTTTCCTAAAACTTTTTTTTGGTATTAAATAACCTATAAACCTTCGTCAACAATTGGGCTATGAAATGCAAAATATTTAAAATCCGACTGGTAGTTCCAGATATTAGCGCATTCAAACTATCAAACTCTTCAGTGTTATTTTATTAATATCATATAAGTATATAGATTTGTCCTCTGAATTTTCTAACGACACTAGCTTAACTATAGACATTAAACGTCATTCCGTCGCTGCCTAATACAACACAATGCTATAGAATACCTAATGAACAGCGTCTTTCATGGTTAAATACTTAAAATTCTGTTACCTTTGAGTATGCCTTTGCATGATCATAATATCTCGGAAAATATATGTACCTAAGCGTGAGTAAAACGATAAACATCTACCTAGGTAATGCTCATCCATAGTCATAACTTTTGGATGCAAATAGCACAAAATATATCTCTTAGTGACTAAAAAAAAACAGCAAATGTACGAGAAAATCTGATACGCACACAATTGTACATAAATTATGTAATAAAGCTGAAAAACAGCTCATGAATCTGGAGTTAGATGTCCTATGAAATCACGTTTAATCGCGCGATTTCTTCAGGTTTCTCTGAGAATGCCGAACGAGTGGAGATTTGCTAAAAATAGCGAATAGCAACTGAAAGACGCTGGCTCATAAGCTACTGCTAAGGCATTTTAATTAGGTCATCATTTACGTGTGTTACATTTATAAGGCATGGTTGACAAAAAGGCTGTTCCTGTAGAAAATGTAAATAACATATTTTCATCTGATTCCGTTACGAGTGATTGATTTCCATCAAGAAAGCAAAACCAAATACCTACCTACTTTCTTAATGACAATTAATTTTAATTAACTTAAAACACTCCTTTGCGTTGAAATGAGGTACTTCGCGTACCTACGTTATAGATAACGTGATATTGTAAAATAACATCAGCAACACTCAGGACCGTAGTCAGGAATTCATTTCGGGGGAGGTAAGGTTGCTAACTTTTTTTAGAAGAAATAAAGTATTTCTTATTTCAGAGAGGGTAAATACAGATTTATAAAAAAGTGTATTAAACACCTATTTATTGTTACTTTTTTTCTTTTAGCTGATGTTAGGATCTTAGACTTTTCAAGTCAGAAATCAAATTGATGAAGAGCTTAGTTATTATCTATTTCAATAAAGCCCAGTTTCTCACTTCCCGCCACTTTGAAATCATGAACAAAAACAGCGACATCTTTAATATTAAAGGCCACTTAAGCATAATGGGGACGCTATTACTACTATTATACGAATTAATTCAATACAATTAGTCAGAGACGATAAAAAAACACTATTTATGCGTACTCTTAACTGCTTTTGTAGGTTATAAAGTACGCCTAGATTACAATTATGTGTATTAGAGTACGAAAGTAGTCCACGAGGGTCCATCTCTGGATTGAGATTCTGGTTTCTCACATTTCGGGGGAGGTTTGAACCCCCAAACCCCTCCCCTGCCTACGGCCCTGCCAACACTTCATTCAAACAGAAATAAAGAAAGGAAAAAACATCAAACACACTAGTATTTTTCTTGGCGCAACTTCCTCGAACGAAGTGTTCTCCTAATCAGATTATGTAGAGCGGTGTCATGTTGTGATAACATCACAGTCTGTTTATCATAGCGAGTGTGACCGGAGGCCGCGACGGAAGCTCAATGCTTCTCAGCAACAGGTAGCTTGTAGCCAGTCTTCACTATCACCTGCTTCTACACCCACCTACTTTGTTTTTGCCATTGTTAGCGAACTTTCGTTTGTTTACATTCGCTTTCTAATTACGTCGAAACACTTTGTTTCTTGTTGTACTTTGATTCTTAAAGATCAAAGGTCAAAATGGTACATTTCGAACTCAAAATATTGACTTTAACTTTGATATTTAAGATATACAATAATAGGTGCCTACAGGCTATGTTTATGTAAGTATTTAATTCCGTGCTTGTGTTATTGAATGATCGGCTAGTATCCAATTTGTAAAACCAATACTTCACTCTAAATTAACATCGAAATGACAATGTGTAAAGTACTGACTATAGCTTAATTTACAAAGGTAAAGCGTTTATTAATGTCTCATTAACGCGCAAAAGCCTATTTCCGCTTTGAAGTGTGTACAAGGAGACGGGAAATATGATCACGCTCAAACGTCGACTAAAATCACAGTTTATTAGTATACCTACTGACTAGCGACCTGCCCCTGCTTGGCATGGTTTTTTTCGACTTAAAAAAACGTCGCGATTTCTTTATTAAATGTTTGTTCAATATTAATGTACTATACACATAAACATTCCGGAATAAATCCACATCATAATCCGTTGCGTAGTTTAGAAGAATAACGCGGTCACACAAACCGTCACGAAAAGCGATTTTAATCGACACTAATATTCTAAAGAGAAAATAATTGTATTTTTGTTTGGACTGATTAAAAAAATTATTTCACCAGTAGAATGCTATATATTTTCATTGGGTAACAGGCTATTTTATACATACAGATATCACGCTGGCGAAGCCGCTGATGGAAGCGTGTTTATAAAAAGTATAAATATAGAAGTAAAACAGAAGTGACGTCATCCTGTTGATATGCAAGCCAACTTGGTCTTAATCTAATCCAAATCGCATTGGGGACCTCCTGACCTTTATAAAGTTGGTATTTACTGGACAAAGGATGACGGCATCAGTTTCTTACGATCACATCGTCTAAAATAAAAACAAGGACATCTGCAAACGTCATTCGCTCACTGATTATATGTATTTGGAAAAATCTGTTACTCTCCAGTCAGACAAGAATTTGCATCACAAATCACCATTAGATGTCGACGCGATCGTCATGAATCACTTAGGTCTCACCCTTACTCGAATTGTAGACTGTTTTATATGTAAACAACGCTTTATTATAATAATTGAGCGAAGCATTTACAAACTTCTAAAGAAGTCAAAACTTTCAAGTACTTAAAGGTGAAAATACTTGTATCGTGACTCAGTCTCAGACGTCTTGTAATTTTTTTAGCAACATTCTATTACTGTACATGCTTATAGTCGCAAAAACTTAAATAAAACATTCCAAGATCACATCTCACCAATCTCTTAAAATTAACTTTGTTTCTCTTCCCACAAACCTGATTCCCATTACCAGACGACGTATAAACAAAGTAAAACATTCTTGATAATATACATCGTTTTAATTAATTCAGCGTTATTTAGAATGAAACAGAAACCGAGCTGTGGTGGTGTTTTTTCTCCGTCTTGTACAGTTTTGTTTTTAACGAAAAGACAACTTGAGATTTCCCCCAGGATCGACTTCGATGCTCACTGCAAATATTTGATCGCGCCGCCTGTCGATGCTAACCATAACTTCTCAAATGTACCTATGTGCAAGGACAGTACATTACTAAAAATAACCTCATGTAATCCCAAATGTCGTTTAATTTACCTGTTTATACGTAAAACGATAAACAGGTTAACATAATATTATTGTAAAGGTGTGTCCAAACAAGAGCGCGGCAGCAACACGCGGCGTTTGCAGGGCACATTTTTGCCGCGCTCTAGTTAGGACTCAACCGACGAATGTTTGCGCGGCAGTACTGCTCGCATGTCCGAGACACGCCGCGCACTTCAATTGGCATCAACGTCATAAAAACGGAAATCACACAATTACTAACGAATGTTTGCAAGGAATGTTTTTGCGCTGCAGGTAGACAAAAGCGTTCGCGCGCGGCAGTGTCCAAACACAGCGCTGCACGCCGCGCGCGGCAGCCGCGCACGATTGCCGCTCAATGTTTGGACACACCTTAAGACTGAATACTGAACGTCCAATTATTTGTAACAATGACCTACTTTCGGTTCGTACCGATGTTATCCACCTTATGTAGCGTAATGGAATGCGTTGATAAAAATATTGTTTGAACAATTCGTGTGTGCGATAGAACTGTGTGTAATTGAAGGGAAAATGTCGAAAATCTTACAGTACAAGAATCAAATGTTTTGTGAAATTGTAAGTAGATACTTACATTTGATATCGCTTTGGTCCAATAAGCAATCGAATAACAAAAATGAAATACCTACCAAGTACCATGCATAAGTTGCCTGAATAAATTAACTATCTTAAAAGTTGCACCGTTTGAATCACGGCTACACATCAAGCTATACATTTCCAGTTTTTACCTGTACCTCGGTCCTCTTCTCTATAATAGACTTAACTCGAAAGCCAAAATGTATTCCCTGAACTACACAAATTGTAAGAGAATTCTAAAAGATGCTCTCCAAAGTATGTCTTACGAAGATACAGAGAATTTACTAATTGTGTTGAAGTGAATATACTTATGTAAAAATTTCAATTATGTTACGTATTTGTCAAATTTAGAAACTCAGAGTTAACTTGTTTATTATTTATTTATTTTATAGCTCTATTTTTAGCTCTTCTCGCCTGAAACACAGGATAACCTAGTTCAGGCACGTAAGTCTTAGGAACATAATTTACATTTAAGCAAAACTGTACTAATTTTTATGCCTTGTTATTTTTTGAATAAAATGTTATTATTATTTTATGTTTATATATCTCGGGACCATGGGGTCCCGGTCTTTTGGAAGGCGTACGAGGGGCCGAAGCCAACTCGCAGAGGCCCCTTAGACAATTTTAAACGGCATCCCATTGGCACCAACCGACGATTATCCCTGTATGCACTATGAAAATACACCCAAGGACAACCCCCGGATGGTGTAGGACTATTGCAGAACATGGAAACAAAACATATTGGGCTATGGGTTTGGGTGGCTATAGTGTACTGGTTACCTAAAACTATTGAATATTATTATTATAGTTTAAGCTGATGTCGCATTTTATAGGATTTCCGTACAGTGCGAGGTCAGCTTATACTGGAAATGTACCTACAGCTTGATGTGTAGCCATGTGTACCTACCTGCTCTATAGTATGTAGCGTCCATAACTTCCACTATATATATTTAATTCAAGGAAAAGTGGACGTGCATTCTCTGAGCATAATTTCATTATATAAAGCACATTTTGATAGGATGCTATATTAATTAACATACCATGTTCTACATTGTAATTAATTAATATTAGTCCGTCGTTTGGTCATAATACTAAGCCATAAATGAAATTACATAGCCAAGAGTCCTTAAGGAAAGCTAACAACCCTCAAAAATTAAATTAAGTCGCTTGGTCAAGGGATTTTTGCTATAGGTAAATACGGTTTAAAATACTTTATTTATTTCACTCAAAAAGAATACAGTTATTTACTTCTATGAGGAAAAACATAATAATTATTAAGTTAAGAGATCGTTCGTCGGAATCCTTACTATTACTAATATTATAAATGCGACAGTGAGTTTTATTTGTTTCTTTGTTTGTTACGCTTTCACGCTGAAACGGTTGAACAGATTTGGATGAAACTTGGCACATGGGTAGACCATGACCTGGATTAGGAAATACGGATACTTTTTATCCCAATATTCTCACGGGATCGAGGCTTAAACGGGTGAAACCGTGGGCTGCGGCTAGTTAATATCTACTAAAAAACCATACTCCATACTAATATTATAAATTCGAAAGTAACTCTGTCTGTCTGTATGTTACCTTTTCACGCCTAAACCACTGAACGTATTTCAACAAAATTTGGCAAGGAGATAGATGGCACCCTAGGGAAGGACATAGGCTACTTTTTATTGGCATACCGCGCGGGCTAAGCCGCGAGCGGAAGCTAGTAAATTATAAAAACAAGGAAACAGATGATAAAAACTTACAATTTAAAAATTTTCAAAACATGGTGCTTTCATTTCCGATAATTTTGCAAAAATGAGGGTATTAATCCGATGTAAGTACCAATAAGCAAATAAGAGTGCTATTTAAACGACGATACTTTGAGACATTATAAACCGCCATGAATATTAAATTATCTTTTTCCAAATCAAATGAACCAAATTCATTAAGCCTCTTATTTCAGTTGGCATACTTATAAAAGATTAAACCGAACGGTTGGTGTAATGGTCGGAAACGCTACTGATGAGCATGAGGTCCTGGGTTTGATTACCGGGAAGTGTTCTTGGGTTTTTCTATCAAGAACATTCTCAGTAACAACCCGAAGTCTGATTTTCTGACCGGTTGATGGCAATAGGCTCGCCCCCTAGGACATAAGTGAATTGAAATTGAAATTGAAATTGGGTGTAGTATATCATGCGCAAGCGCTGCACATCCCTGGTGCGTAGGGTGCAGGCCAGCCGAAACAGTATCCTGAACGCTTTTTCTGAACGTTTCGACTGTCAGTACGTGAACCACTGCTGTATGGTTCACGTACTGACTAATGTTAAGATACAATTTTAATTTAATCTAATTTTGTTTGTAATTTAATTAATTTATAACTTATTTTTAATTGTATGATCCAAAGTCGATTGAAATAAATAATAAAATATGTGCTATCTCTGCCTAACCCTTTTTTTTTTTTTTTTTTTTTTTTGAGGGTGGGAAATCATCCAATGACTTCTCCCGCTCTGGGCGGAGCGGAAGGGCGTGTCAGACTTTTACTGACTAAAACCCACCCGTGTTCCTTCATTTGCCTGTTGCCAAGGTCCCGGTATCCCTTTCGGACTTTCCCGCAACCCTGGCAGGCATCGGTCCTATTGGACCCCGTCATTTTTGCTGACATCTCTTTGAGGCGCGCGTGGAACACGACGCGCCATCGACCCGGGCCTGGTCCTTATCGGACGGCGAGCTGCCCGTTGCTCGCCGTCCGCAAGCCCGCGCCTATGGTGGCCGGAAATCCGCCTGGGATTCCCGACGCCCAGGGCGTCTCCAACGGCGGCGGTTAGGGGCGTGAGGGCGCAAACTTTGCCTTTCCCTCACGCGTTCCGCCTCCTCCTTCGCGAGCATTACTGCTTCGCAGAAGGAGGTGACGGCTTCCCATGCCCTCTCGCTCCGTACCATGGCCTGAACCAGGGCCGGACGCGAGAGGTCACTGCCGCCAATCGCCTCCGCGAGGACACGGCGGTGCTCCGCCCAAGCAGGGCACACCTCAACCGTATGCTCCACCGTGTCCTCCGGGCGATCCACACAGTGGTGACACCCGGTTCTCTGCCTAACCCTTCGGGGAATATAGTACGATGTGATGTTATGTTTTAAACCTGAATTTTCTGTAGGTACTTCTAAGCTAAAATTTTTTTTACCTCTATGTTCATTTGGCAAAAACGTCAAGCCCTAGCGAAACAGAAACTTTCGTATATCTACCCACACCTTAATTAGGCAAGTAAAACTCGCCAAAAACATGTATAAATTCGTATTTATACATGTTTTTGGCGAGTTTTAGTTGCCTAATTAATAATAATATAGTAATAGTAATATTATTACGTGAGGATGAAGTTGTAATAAAGTCGTCTTTATTACAACTTCATCCTCACGAAATAATATTACGTGCCCAAACTAATAAGTTCAAATATCGATGTTTTTGCTTTCAACAGGTGGTAGATCGTGCCTACTCGTGCTTAAAACAGAACCTTCTCATGACAGTAATACCCATTACATGTATGAATACTTAATTGAGCAGTTGTGATTTAAACTAGCATGCAACATGGCTGAATTACATTATACTGAACAATTGTGTACAAGGTACTGGTTGTTGTATGCATGTACGTATATTATGTTTGATGAATAAGACATGATTCTGCGACACATGAATATATTAATAATATTATTATAGACGTTGTTGCCAATATAGTTTGGGAATTTATGATTAAGAACATCTATTTTACTGGCAGACAGGCACCCTCTATGGTAAACTAACTGCGCCCCGCGGTTTCACCCGCGTAAGTCTCAATGCTGTGGGAATATCGGGATAAAAAGTATCCCATATCCTCTACCAGATCAAGGTCTATCCCTGTGCCAAATTTCATCCAAATTCATTTAGCCGTCTTAGCGTGAAAGCGTAACAAACAAAGAAACTCATTTTCGCATTTATAATATTATACTATCTTCCGCTCGCGGCTTCGCGGCTTCGCGCTTCGGCGAGGTATGTCGATAAAAACTATGTCCTTCCCCAGGATGCAATCTATCTCCTTGCCAAATGTTGTCGAAATCCGTTCAGTGGTTTAGGCGTGAAAAGGTAACATACAGACAGACAGAGTTACTTTCGAATTTATAATATTAGTATGGATTAGTCAGGATAGGTAAGTAAAGGTACATAGCAGTAATTCTATGGTTAATGTTTGCAAGAAGTTTTTTAGTTAAATGTTATGTTGTTGCTGCACGCTTTAATGTAAACTTTGAGTACAGCAAGTCCTTGTTATGTGGCTAAATAAATAAATCTCAAACTTAAATGCGAAAGTGAATTTGTTTGTTTGTTACGCTTTTACGCTAAAAAGGCTTAACGGATTTGGATGAAATTTGGCACATGGGTAGACCATGACCTGGGTTAGGATATAGGTACTTTTATCCCGATATTCCTACGAGATCGAGACTTATGCGGGTGAAATCGCGGGGCGTAACTAGCAATACATAAAATGGTAATGCATTTGTTATTAATGTGTACATGACCAGTTTTAAAGGTTAGACGTTTTAATGACTGTATAAGGCTATTTTAGAACTACGAATCGTTGAAAGAAATGTTTAATAAATAAAAATAATGTTTTATGTATATTCTATATGGAATTTATAGCAGTAAATTGGACCTTGGTTTTTATTATAGTTCATAACTCATTACTCGCGGTTCTAATTAGCTTCATTTGAGGAGCTCGTGGCTAAGTAATAACAGCCGCGTGGGTCAATCCATCAGGTTAAGCTACGCTTGCCGGGGTTGGTCCGTGAATGGGTGACCGTCTTTACATATCGAGACTCCTCCGTGCCTCGGAAAGCACGTTAAGCCGTTGGTACCGGCTGTCATTCGTGGATCTTTGACATACGTTACAGGTCGTCAGAAGCCCGAAAGTCTGACAACCAGTCTTACCAAGGGGTATAGTATTACCCAGTTACTGGGTTGTGGAGTTCAGATAGGCAGTCGTTCCATGTAAAATACTGCTATACAGCTGCATCTGGTTAGACTGAAAGCCGACCCCAACATAGTTGGGAAAAGGCTAGGCAGATTGATTTTGACATTGTAATAACTTTACTACCTACTTATGACTGAAGTACTACTTAATTATTCTAACTTCTGTAATTCTATTCAAGTACTTCCAGTGTTATTTTACACTTTCCTGCTGATCCTTGAAGAGAAATACGATCGCAACGTAAATAGGAACACTTAAAGTAAGAAGTATCGTTTTACAACGGCTTCTGTTTTATTTTATCTACGAACCAACGTAAGTTCTTGTATCTCCTACCTTTGCACACAATGAAAGCTATTTTTACGCTATATTAGACCTTCTATATTCGAAGAAGGAAAATTTTCTTCTCGCTTATAGGTAGGTAGGTACTCATAGTTGATTTCAATAGAATCTTTCAAGGATGCAATGTATTGTAGGTGGGTGGCAACTCTGAGTTACCTAGGTATTATTTTTCACTCATTTTTTACAAAATACATATATTGAAAGACAGTAAATAGTTACTGTTTACAGCAGATCTTGCTTAGCTGCAGCTATGCTCAGTGTCACTGAGACCGCGTTAAAATTTAATTTAATTTATTCTTTTATACACTTGTATAATGGTGGTGGTGATGGTGGGTAGGCGCATGTGGCTAAGTAATAACAGCTGCACGAGTCGTTCGATCAGGTTAAGCTACGCATGCCGCGGTTGATCCGTTGATGGGTGAACATCTTTACATACCAAAACCACTTCGTGCCTCGGAAAGCACGTTAAGCCGTTGGTCCCAGTTGTCATTTGTAGATCTTTGGCAGTTGTTATGAGTCCTCAGAAGCCCGAAAGTCAGACAACCAGTCTTACCAAGAGGTATCGTGTAATAACTGTCAATAACTGGGTTGTGGAGTTCAGATAGGCAGTCGCTCAATGTACTGTAACGCTTGGTGTAATCTTGGTTGTATATTTTATTTTATTATTTGTATGTCATAGATTTTTACACTCTGTGATTGCTTGGAATCACGCACTGACTTATTAGTAATAACCTGTAAAGATGTTAGGAATATTGTAATATCGTATACTTTTACAATGTTTGTAAATATGTGAGCACCATGTACCTATCACATAACTGATTTATTTGTCATTGCTCCATTTATAATTTTTTTTTGCCTTTTGTGGGACAGTAATCTTATTGTAGGTGCATCGTCTTCACATATAATTATATCGTAACAAAATATTGTAAATCATTTTTGAAAAGAGTAACGGTGGAGTTTCTTGCCCATTCTTCACCATACGAAAGCTACCTTTTGGAATGGGCAACTAGAATCAATTCTATTTCTTTGTTTTTCATTGACGTTCAAAAGTGCCTTTTATGTGCCTATTTGAAATAAATTATTTGACTTTGACTTTGACTTTGAGGGTGTATGTGAGGTGGCAAATCCAAAGACGGCGAGGGTTCGAAGGGGGTTTATTCTAATATTTAATTTTATAAGAGACGCGTACACTGTTCGTTAGCTAAGACTAGACTGATGAACCAAAACAAAATGCATTCCTAACATATTTTAATCCAAATTGTTGGAACGTTCGAAATACACGGCTGCCCTCTAGCCAGCCTGTACCACGCGAGGTTGCGCCTCGCATATAAACTCCTTACAGTACCATACTAGTATTCAGCTGCATCTGGTTAGACTGGAAGCCGACCTCAACATAGCTCGGACAAAACTAGGCATATGATGACAAGTGGGTAGGTCCTATGGTTAGTGAAAAACGTAATTAAGGACTAACACAAATAGATTTTGCTTGAAAAATTGTACTTACACTCACGACAATCTAAGAAGTCCTATTTGAAGTTTCGTTCTCGTACATGTAACAAAAGGATATGCCTTAAGAATCAGTTTAAGTTTTTTCATAAGCATAAATATGTAGATAAACCCTCGATAACAAACTGTCTAAGAATGATCAATGTCTCGAGAAACAGTTTTTAAAGAAACGTTTCTTTTTCCCATCATTAAACAAAGTATTTTTTAAACTGTCACATCGGACTTCTTTTGATTGTCGCGAGTTTAGTAATTGGTACCGTGTCATCAATCAAATTATGAATGAATTAAAAGTCTCTATAAACACTTAAAAACACATAATATTTTTTATATAGTTACTTAGAGAAATAAAAGATCATTTACGAAAATAAAGTAAGTTGTAGTAACTACACTAGCCGTTAAAACTCAGTACCACACTTCTAAAATTGCAGTAACTTTTAAATTACACAAGATATATTTTCGAAATAAAAGGATTACAAAAATATATTTTTTTTACAAAAAAAGCTTTATAGCCGATAGCCGTTTTTTAAGGAATGGCAAAAAAATCCTAATAAACAAAAACACTCCTTTTCAAATTGTTGTAACTTTTGACTCTTTTCTTCTTGATCGATGAATTTTGATTCAAAAGCCAAGGTGTCAAAAAAAATGTAAATAAGGCGTAAAACTGTAGTTATAAATGTTGTTTGAGTTTTTTGCCAGTAAGTTAAAAGTGGCTATTTTTTGGTTTAAGTTAAAAACGTTACTTATGTATAATAAACTATAATTTCCAAGAAAGCTGATGTTTGCTATAGAACGTTTTTTATTTCAAAACTCTGGCTTCCACAGTTTACGAGAAATTGCAATTTTAAAAATATGGTATAACTTTTGAAGGCCAGGTATCTTATCTCTAAGGATTCTTTCAATATTGTAACAGCAAGTGCAAACGCTACTGCTGTGCCAATTGGAAAAGATGAAAAACAAGATAGAGGGCAACCGCTTCATCGTCTAGCACACACGGCTACACATCAAGCTATACATTTCCAGTTTATGCTGATCTCGCATTTTATAGGATTTCCATACAATGCGAGGTCAGCTTATACTGGAAATGTATAGCTTGATGTGTAGCCGTGTGTACCATTCCACATTACTTTGTGTTGACTTTTATATCTTCCGAGACACGATAAACGGCTTATATGTCTCTCACAGTGTGTTTTAATTAATTTCTTAAATTACTGAAAAGTTAAGTCACGTCGTAGAAAATTGGTTTTATACAATTCCGTTTTTTATCTACCCGTACTAGGTCACTGTCAGCTTCTTTAAATATTTATTTTTAAACTTTACTATTCTAGTAACAGTGAGCACATCCTCCAAGGCCGCGAATTTCGTCCTTTATGTAGTTTTATTCAATTCTTAAATTACAGAAGAGTCACTTGGAAAATTACTTTTATACAATTCCATTTGTATGCCCTCAGTCACTGTCAGCTTTCTTGAATACATATTTTTAAAGTTTGTTTAAAAAATGCTCATTTTCGTTGAGAACAAAAAGATATGCATAATATTTATTGTATAACATTTTATTAATATTTTTTTCTTTTTATCGACCTAAAGTAAACTGGTAAAAAAATCCCAAGGCATTAAGTCCGCCTTTGTACGGTTATTTTAACTTATACCTACATAAAGTTTTAATAAATAAATATTCCAGTAGCAGTGAGCGCATCCTCAAATAGCCCGCGAGTTTCGTCACTTCCTTGAAACTCTTTACATATTTTTCGCGCGTCTTTTTCTTTTCTTTTAAAAGTGCATTGTAAAGTTTATTTTGTTGCTTTCTAAGTTACTTCTTAGAAAAAACACAGGTGAAGTATTTTGTCAATCATTACGGTGCGGAGTGCGCGGGTCGGAGCTAGTAGCCTGCCTCACGCTGCGGCAGTCGCGCGCCAGCCGCTACGCCGGGACCCGCACGGCTCGTAGCATCGTAGCCTATGCCGTAGCGCTACGACGTATAAAGCGTAGCGACCTCAACCGATGTAAAGTGAATAAAGTTGTACTTTGTGAGTTGTTGGATAGTTGCACTTTACGAAAAATAATATTTGGTCAAAGTTTCAAAGTTAAATGTAACTTATAGAATAATTGCAATATTTTTTTGTCAAACAACACTATAATAGTCTAAATAACATAAATATTCGACAGTAACATTTACATCTTCACTCAAACTGAAGACAAAAATGTTACGAGGTATGCTATTTAAATAAATCTAGACAACTTTTATTCCAATATTTTATTAACAAAGATCCAAAAGTAGCATTTTATTCTATACAATAATCGATAAAAATCTCATTATTCACTTGGTCGTGAAAATTACTCAGAGCCACAGAAATCTATACAGAATCCCCAACAATGAATTAGGATTTATTGAGAAGGTCGTTCGGAAGTAATTATCCCATTACAATCGTGACCAGAAAGCGTTATCTATTCGATAATAATAATCGTTTAGATATCCGTTAAGCTTAGTATGATTTGGTTGGAAGATAAAATATTTTTAAACTTTTTATGAAAGTTCTTTTTTCATAATTAATTACTAAGGCACAAGTAATAAAATTACCACACTTTTTATCACTAGTAAACCGAACTTTCATCTACACTAATAATAGTATATATAAAACATTGATCAGGCAGGGGCCATAGTCCTTCCATAGCTCCAGGTTACCAGTCCACTTTAGCCACCCAAACCCATAGCCCAATATGTTTTGTTTCCACGTTCTGCAATAGTCCTACACCATCCGGGGGTTGTCCTTGGGTGTACTTTCATAGTGTATACAGTGATAATCGTCGGTTGGTGCCTCATCCCATTTAAAATTGTCTAAGGGGCCCCTGCGAGTTGGCTTCGGCCCCTCGTACGCCTTCCAAAAGACCGGGACCCCAGGGTCCCGAGATATATAAAGGTATACAAAAATATAATAATATAAAGAGAAAATATTTAATATATTTTTGTTTGTAATGAATAAAATCAAAAACTACATGAAGGATTTAAAAAAAAAACACCAGTAGAATGCTATATTATCATTGAGTAACATAGGCTATAATTTATAAAGATATCACGCAGGTGAAGCCGCTGGCGGAAGCTAGTACTAAATAACTTAAAATTTACCATCCAACCATACGCATAAATTATTCACATGTACGCAAGATACAGTACAGAATGGAAGTGTACACTTATCCTTTGATCCTCTGTCTGACGCAACAAGAGGAATTAATCCTAAATATATGCCTGCTGCTTGTCTCCTCGATGCTAACTTCCTATAGTTAGGATGTCAGTATCACACCAGAGAACAAATAGAAAGAAAAAAAAAAAATTGCAATTTCTTGACTTGGCTCACGAGGTTGTTGACATGTGGGATGTGGACTCTGCGATCATTGTGCCGATAGTCGTATCAGCCAATGGCTTAATTGCCAAGAGCCTCGACCAACACCTATGGAGGCTCTCTTAAAGGCCTGATTCAGAAAGCGGTATTCCTGGCCACGGCCCGTATTGTTAGTAGGTTCCTCTCTCTGGAGCCCTGACCCGGTAGCTTGGACCCTGTTCCCGATACCGGTGGGCTACTATTTTTTATATTTTTATATTCTAATATTTAAAAATGTAATTTACAAATGACTTTGTGAAATAAACGAAATAATATATTTGCAAAATAATAATCTTATATCTTTTGAAAGGTATATAAATCCCTCTAAAATATTTTGAACATAGGTACCATGTAACAATGTACCATAAAAAAATATATGCAATAAAAATTGCATATATTTGTTAGTGTTATGTCGATAAAAAGTAGCCTATGTCCTTCCCCGGGATGCCATCAATCTCTTTGCCAAATTTTATCGAAATCCGTTCAGTGGCTTAGGCGTGAAAAGGTAACATACAGTCAGACAGACAGACAGAGTTACTTTCGAATTTATAATAATAGTATGGATTAATTTACAGTCACGTAGCTTATTAAAGAACAAACGGTGTGCTTAGAGTCAATTCTTTTGTAATTTATTCACCCACTACATACGATATATTATTATTATCAAGGTCAATAGAAGAAACTAAATAACAAAAGAACCTGTTAATATCTTAAAGAAATATTTCTAACTAGCTGTTGCACGCGAATTCGTCTGCGATCCAGTATGAAAAATATGTCCTTCTCCAGGTCAAGGTCTACCCCTGTGCCAAATTTCATCCAAAACCGTTCAGCCGTTTTAGCGTGAAAGCGTAACAAACAAACAAACTCACTTTCGCATTTATAATATTAGTTAGGATATTGTTTGAGACTATTGATTTAGGTGATGGTTCTTATCTACATAATAAATTAAAGCCAACATAATATGCGACAGTGACAAATATCCTAACTAAATGCATCTTTAAAAACTTTGTGAGTAACTTACTCGTACCATGGATTGTCGAAGTCGATTGCAAAGGAGGTGTTAAGACAAAACAGTTGAATGACGCATGACGTCATGTGACATCCCGGCATGTAGATCAACGTGAAGACGGCATGGCGGGGACTATCCGACATCATTCCACCTACCATCATGAGACGGAGCCTTCAGCTGCCTCGGTGAGTACTAAACAGTACCCAAATAATATAAACGTATTAATTTTCAAACGACACTCTATTCGGATTTGGAAATCTTAACCAGTTATTGTAATTGTAGTTTTTGCAGCCGCACACGCCTTGTTAGACACTTTTCCGGCATTTTATTCACAAATAAGTTAAGTTCATTATCTGATACCTAGGGCATTACAACAATCCTAATGCACCAAACCTCTACCTATGGAGACACAGAAAAGTTAAATCTGGTAGTTAAACGAAAATCATAAAACACTTTAGTACCTAAGTCTTCACTTCTTATCCTACCGGGATAGGAAGTTAAGCTGAATGAATAACGTTATTAAACCAGACTACTGAGAACACACTTAAACAATAGTTAATTGATTCAGGCGTGACTTTGCGGAAATCCATTACAAAACACAATAGACGTAGATTTATATTTAGTAACCTATATCGCTTAACTATTCCTCAAGAGTCATAAAAATTCTTGTAAGAAATCGACATGTGTTTCACCTCTCAACGAGCCATCCTCAGTATGACGATTGACCAGTCGCGAACCAGAACACTTCATTCTGCGTCCAGCGCTCGGCGTGGCAACACGTCGTGTTTCTTATGATTCTTGAGGAATAGTTAAGCGAAATAGGTTACTAAATATAAATCTACGTCTATTGTATTTTATAATGGATTTTCGCAAAGTCACGCCTGGATTAATTAACTATTAAGTGTGTTCTCAGTAGTCTGGTTTAATAGATTTATTTATCTACGTCTATTGCATTTCATTTAAACAATATTTATTTTCATATAAGTTATAAGTAAAGCATAACAAACTCAAAGGACATGTATCTTTTGCTACCGACGTCATAAATATGTACATGTGTAAATTAAGCGCTGTTAACAAGAATTTATTTTTGATGTGACTACATATATTACCTTACGCTTCGATCAGAGAACATCAAACGTATATAAAATGAGTGTATTTAGGAAGAATTATTTTTTAATAAAAAATATAACAAACGCTTCTCGACTCTGAGTGTAATTACTATGTATAGTTTTTAATTTCGAAACACGAAAAGGCATTCCAAGTAGTCGTTCGTTGTCTATAAAACATAGCAGCAGCAATTATCCATTAGGCTATAACGCCTTTATCGCACTAAAGCACAATGATTTTATTTGTATCTAATCTTTTTCGCGACACTCCTCATACCTGTCGAATTGTATCTTAAAACACTTGTTAGGATTTGTATATATACCTCCGTAGGTATTCAAAGATAGAACATTAAAAAACAGAAGAAGAAAAATGAAGTGTCAGTGTGTGTCTTGTAAAAAAATTATATTTTTGGCAAAAAAAATCTCGTGCTAAATAACTGTATAGTGTAACCATCGGAGACGAACTAATCACTCAGAACCATTCCACGCTCTGCTAAACGTAAGTAATTTACATTAAGAACGCTATGGTCGATGCATATTGGCGATGGATAGACGATGTGTCAAACGTGCACGTGGCATTCATCGCCAGTAAATGCCGAGTTGTGGGGAATAAAACGATCACAGTTCCCCGATTAGACGTCCTGAGTACTGGCCAACTCAAACCGGGAGTGCTAATCAGATGGCAATACTTACCCTATTGTGAACAAAGTCTTTATAATAGATCCAAGATAATCTGAGCATTTAAGCTAGATACACATTATGTCACATGATTCTCAGATTCCATTAATGTTTCAAACTAGATAACAGTGTGAAACGAATTCCTAATCCCGGCTGTCGGTGCTCCAGCTTATTTCGATCTATGTCTGTCGGTTTAAGGTTTACATACGTTAATTCCTAAATCTAGATCTATTTGACGTGTTTTGTTACTAATTGGATTATAGTTCTTTAGGATTATGGACACCACACCCCACCACACTTCGCTGGTACCCGCACTCTTCAATAATAACATTTAATTTTGTATCTTTTTCTTTTCTCTTCTTTTTTTAGGGTTCCGTACCCAAAGGCTAAAACGGGACCCTATTACTAAGGCTATGTCCGTCTGTCTTTCTGTCTGTCTGTCTGTCCGCAGTTAAGCTCAGAGACTGTTGGTACTAGAAAGCTGTAAATTGGTATGGGCACGTTGGAGTATACATATAAATCACGCCGACAAAGTGGTAAAAAAATAGCCAACTTTACCATACAATATATGTATCCAATAGCACTCGGCAACAATGTAGCTTTCTATTAGTCAACGATTTCTTGTAATCAGATGGACTACCTCCTACATAGAAACTAACAAACTTTACCTCTTTATAATATTAGTCTGATTGATAAATTAACTGTGGATCTGCTGCATTACAAGAGAATAGTTTGCTCAATATCAGCAAGAAACTTTAATTTTCTCAGTTCTTTTGTTATAAATAGAATTTGTAATGACTCATTTTATCTGTTGATTGTAAAATCATTAGAAATTTGGCATTCCGCCTACGACGACTTAAGGCTCGTGCAGACTAGCGCGATATGTCGTACGACGCGACTTAACAAAACAATTTCTGAGAAAACTTCACGGTAGAACAATTACCGGAGTCGCGTCGCGCGACAAGTCGCGCTAGTCTACACGAGCCTTTAAGTTCTATTTTTGCTATTAAAATCAAAGCTACTACCTACACGATTGAATGACCTACTAGAATGAAAGTGCAAGTTGACCTTTAACCTGTTAAGGTCGATTCACACTAAAGTAGTAACAACGCTCTTCTCTTTCAACGATATCACTTTGATACAGTTCATTCATAACTTTCCAAAGTGTCGGATCGTTGACGTGGAGTGAGAATCCATTTTTATTTAAGAAAACCTTTTTCACTAAAGTATCACATCTTGGTACGGATGTAGGTAAAGTCAGTACCCACCTAAATTGTTCGGAAGTATATTCAAATAAAAATAATTGTCATTCTTTAACAGTTGTATGTTATATCACGGCAAATTGACGTAGATTGTCAATTTGCTTATTAATTAATTTCCCTGACTTTACATAGATATAGTAGGGTGAAAGTTAGAACCAAAACCAGTGTGGAATGTATTGATATCCCTCATTAAAAACTTCAAAAAAACTCATTAACAACAGAATGATCGTAAATAGAGTTACTACAGTCAAAAATTAGTATACTTAAAACAATATATTGCTGTGTTAATATTAACAACATCATATAAAACCTCATCCGTCGTGTCCCCGCAGACTGTATGAGTCTGATACAATACCTTTTAGTGCCACGCCAAGAATAATAAACTTTTTATAATAATAAAAAACCGCGAGTTTTTTATTGTGTATCAGAAGTAAATAGAATCGTCGCCGAGCTTAGAGAGCTCGTTGGCTCGTCGCGTTTCCGAGTTCATGCAATATAAACTGCGCTTCGAAGCTTCAGCACTGTTTCAGGGAAAAAGACTGAAAAAGATTTCAATACTTTTTGTGAAATGAGGCCTCATCTGTCTTCTAACACTTATTGAAAGTGCACTGCAGTATCTTCTGAGGTTCAAATCAATGTATTAGGTAATACCTTGTTTAGCTAAGCTTTAACGCGCGAATTTTTTTTTTTTTATTTTTTTTTTTAAAGCAGCTCTTTAGTTCATGACCTATCCGAATTTCAAAAAATATTTGGCCTAGGTCTTAAGTGGGAGGTGTGAAAATTGATTCGCTGTTACAATGTTTAATAGATAGATACCGTAACGATATATGTACCTAAAATACCATAACAATATCTCTGATTATGTTATTCTAGCAAATAAACGTTTGATTTGATTATCTTAATATCAGCCTATGAGAGAACACCAGTAAAAATCAACATCGTGTTTTACAGTACTCTCCAACTATTTTCTTAAAGGCCTTACATACTAGCGTGGATGGTCGCGCGACGCAACGCCGCCGCCGCATTGTTCGCAGTGAAGTTTTCTCAGAAATTGTTTTGTTAAAATTCGCGTCGCGCGACAAGTCGCGCCAGTATGTAAGAGCCTTAATATCCCTCGGATATCACCGCATTTCCAAATAAAACGATTGTTACTTTCCATGTCCATCAATTATTAGATTTATCGTGTATAATAATAAATAATTATTTGAACTCAGAACTAAGTACTTTATTGTTGTTTTGTTTTGATTTCCGTGTGAACTATATAGAGCTGTAAAACAATTTTCCTTAATCTATTTCCTCCCATTTTTTTAATAAATTACATTGAATTAAAAGAGTATTAACAACTCTATATACTTTCAAGTCTATTGAGAGCGTCCGGTCTGTACCAAGTGCAAAGGCCAACTGATAGAAATCCAACGACTGACGAAACACGAAGTTTGCCGAGGGACATTAAAAAAAAACTTTGTACTGTATTTACGGCCAGTTTCTTCATCAAAAGTAATAGCCATAGTAACGTCATAAAGTCAAAGAAACGTTTTTTTTTTTTCTTCTTTTTCTGTTAGTTATTTCAAAATCAAAAACTTATTTCTTTGTGTCCATACGCCACACCACCCAACATAAGCTTTAATGACGTCGGAGTAAATACTTAACGATATTGTTTCTTCTTGGGGTCAGGAGAGGTCCTTAAAAGAGAATCAACGGTCGAGGCGACCACGTTGCTTCTTTATAATTCAGTAACGGTTGGCTACCTACTTCACACCTAACTTCTTCTGTTTATACGTATTTTTTTTTTGGTTTAACTAATGAGAAAAAAACGTGACTTCTTAAATCCGTATTATATAAGTTCCTTTCGAGATTAGCCGAAAAACCAGACAGGTGGAAGCTTTAAGTAGTTTGGTAGCAATATCTAATCCTAAAAAGACTTACAACATCATGCTACGTGATATCCGATATTTTTATTACATCGGTGATTCCTAAGAATGTTCATGTTACCGTAAATACATAAGCTACATATTGATAGAAACATATCAGTAGACGGATATGATTCGACGATTGCAATATCGTGTCGTATCGTGTTCTATATTATGTTCATGTCCTAGAACCAAAAATTCGAAGACATGTGACATCTGCCAACCCGCACTGGGCCCGCGTAGTGGATTACGGCCCACTCCTTCTCATCGAGAAGAGGCCTGTGTCCCAGCAGTGGACATTATAGGCAGATTATGTTGTTTGTTGTTGTGATATCGTGTTTTCCTCTTTTCCTTTCGGATAAAAGAAACAGGCGCCATTTCTGAAAGTCCTTCATAAATAGAATATTGTCCTAACATATCAAAGTGTCACCTGGCAAAAACCGCACATCCAGTGAAAACATTTGTTATGAAACAGCAAAGTTGGGTTGGCATTTTGACAGTTTTACCAGCTTGCTGGCAGTTTTAAACCTCAAAATACACAATTGGGCTCGTTTAAAACAGTTTTATTCTGTGAACCACAATTTTTTAACAATATGCACTAATAATAATTGGTATAGTCTTGAGGTAAGTACTTTCCAACAGCTGTGTCATGCGAGAAATGATTTTGAAATAAATTTACACTTGTTAGATTGCACTGTTTCATCCCAAGTAATGATAACGCTGTAATTAATAACTTTCTATTGCCTCTGTTTTTGGCTATACCTACTTATTGCGGTAAGGCCCGCCTTCGGTAGGTAAGGTAGGAGACTCCCAGGTTTTACCCGTATGCTGGAACACAGAAACAGTTGCCATAAAATAAAACTGCCGTCCATTCCATTCTTAAAATCTTAAAAAGTTATGGTGAGAAAATCTACGGAACCGAGTAAAACCCGGCCGCGCCAAAACTTCGGCCTCTTACTGTTCGCCGACCGTTTGACTATGCAATTCCCTTTTGTCAGGCATGGCTCAACTGAATTTTAATTAGGTATATCCCTTTGGCTATTATGCTCGCCTTCCTCCCGCCAATTATGTCTATGTAAAATATTTACGTTAGGAATTCGAACTGTGAGGTGTCCTCGTGTTTTAATGTCACAATAAAATGTTTTGAGTTACGGCAGTTTTTTATATTTTTTATCTGAATTAATTAAAAAAGAGGGCTATTTTTCAAGCTTGTTATAAAGCTTGACGTCGTCAGTAGTTTATCTGTTGGTTGTTAGCAGTAAAAGGAATGCAAATCTGGCATTATTTTCCTTTGAATAAACTAGACTCGGCTACTGAGCTAGTAAAATCCTAGGATAAAAAAGATCTACATACTTATATAGTAAGCCGTTATTAGGACACCCAGCAACACTGCCCTAGAGTAAGACAAATGTAACACAATCACAATCTTCATGTTTTTGTGAGATACATCATATGTCTTAGTCGGCACAAACCACGCATAAAGCCACTCTTGATGCAAACCATTTATTATCCTCCTCGCTAAAATATTACCTCTGTACATCTTTTAAGTGGTTCCAAAAAGAATCTAATCTTATTCCCAAGTTTCTTCGGTTCACGACTTTGTGAAAGTGTTTCAACTTCATCAAAAAGGTTGTGTGTTGTAATACGTCAATCTTAAATACATTTCAAAGTTATCGTCCATTAATCATGGTAGCAACAATCACTAATACAGGCGTAGTTTGAATAAATACACGCTACAGTTTGTGTTACTTATCTGCCTGTCAAAACCATGCCACACGCGACCCGACTATCGTTTGCGTAAGAAAAACAATTCTGTTTTTAACTGGATTATTTGTCAGGATACAGGTGTGATACCTACTTCTGAAGAATTTAAGTCTGTAAAAAGGGAATATCTTCGACCAAAATTCAAAAATAATTATGATACTTAAAAGAAAGAATCTAATAGCTTAAACGTAGCTTGTGCTTGCAGTAAACTTTTTCATAAATAAATTGCATCCGAAGCTTTGATATTTCTTTTCAATTATTAGACGCAATATAGCAACCTGTCCAATGGATAACAAAGGACACCATGTGCTCTTTGGTGACGTCATTGTATATTTTTTGAATGAAATTTCACCTGTACCTAATACAGTCAGAACACCTCTCCCTCTGAACCCTATCGCAACCCTCTCGGCCAAGGGCTTCGAGGGAGTTGAACCGAATGGACCGATAATATTACATCTATTTTAAGCCCCTGGCTACAGGCATATCTAGTAATAAACTGGGTAACCAAATACACGCGATAATTAAATGACATGTCACGCGGACATCACGCTAATATTAAACACAGTGAATATTAATTTCTAGGGTGACACTAAGCTTTCAGGGGTGGTACACACGGCTACACATCAAGCTATACAATTCTAGTATAAGCTGACCTCGCATTGTAGGGAAATCCTATACAATGCGGGATCAGCATTAACTGGAAAATAGCTTGATGTGTAGCCGTGTGTACACTCGTCATGAAAATAGTATAGCGACTTTTGGGAAAAGAACAAAATAGCCAACCCGTACAAATATTACAAGATCATCGATAACCGATCGAGTCAATAACTATTTTTTAATTTCAAATGTGTAAAACAAGTCTGATAGCTCTGATAAATAGGTACCTACTTATTATTACGAGCACAACTCTGTTGACTCAGGATACCTACTAAAGGTTTTCCTAAGCAAAAAATACATGACGTGTACAGGTATATTTGACCTTTCCACACATTCTATTTCAACATCTCGAGGTGTTGGATTTCAATAAATCTCTTCTAAGCATACACTTGTCCGGAACTGTATCCGTATATTTCTGCGTTATATGGCCACTGGTTCAAGAGTCGGGCGGTGGAGCAAAATATTTACACCTTTCATCCTATATTTGTAAGTCGGTATATTTTTACAACCTCAATTTATTTGGACGTGGACCGATGCAAAACAAGACCACTTTTAAAATATTTTGTATTTATTAGCTAATGTCATAAAATAATAATATCTCGCGACGAAAATATGTAACACAAATATAAGAACTAAATTAGGTACCTATGTTTATATTTGAACTTTTGGATATCGTGAAAATAAATTGAGTTTTAGATATCGATCTGGCTTGACCTTAAGTCAAACTGATGCCATATATTTTATGCGCCATATAAGGCAATTGACACACGGCACCGCGCACCGCCGCGGTAGGCGGTCTCATGTCGCATTGGCCTCTATTAAATCCGCTGATGCCTAACACGCGTACACCGCCCGACCGCGCGGTCGAGCCGGTAGAGACCGCGGCGGTGCGCGGTGCCGTGTATTAATCGCCTAAAAGTAATAAAACCCATACACCATGGCATGTCAGCTATAAAAATAAAAGGGAACAGATTTCAGCGGTTGTAATTGGCTGGTTCATTTGTTAGAAAAAACGTATTTCCTTTTTTGAGCGTCGGGTACGAGTAGTTATTGAGTGAGGAGCTCGATCGCGTTACTTGATAAATTATGGAATTGATCATCCGCGTGTCCATAGCTTCAGTGCGGCTCTTTCGACTGGTTATGTCCTGTAATTAATGACGGGCATGTGTTCCTGTCAGCTGTTTATATCAATAGCTATCGCATCGTTACACAATGACTAAATAATTTACGAAACTTCAAACGATTGGATATTATTTTTCTCATGAACGAGTCGATAGAAATTGGTTCTAAGAAAACCGGCCAATTGCGAGTCGAACTCGCGCACGAAGGGTTCCGTACCATTATCTATAAAATCGAGCAAAAAAATCACGTTTGTTGTATGGGAGCCCCTTAAATATTTATTTTATTCTGTGTTTGATATATTACAGAAATACATCATCTGTGAAATTTCAACTGTCTAACTATCACGGTTCATGAGATACAGCCCGGTGACAGACAGACAGCGGAGTCTTAGTAATAGGGTCCCGTTTTACCCTTCGGGTACGGAACCCTAAAAACTATTAAAGTTTACATACGCAGATAGAGACTGATAAATAGTCTCATTTATTTTCGGAATAGCAAAGAAATTAAGACTACATTCCGAGGGTTGAAAAATGACACTAGGACCTGCGGCTGACGACCGATCGAAGTCCTCTAGCTACTAATTACACTAAGCTTTCATTTGTATTTACGTCTGCCGAATTCTGTTCTCGATTTATCGCACCCGACCGAAACACTGCGTCATTACGTTTTTTCGCTCGATTTCGTAAATTTGGTCGTGCCCACACACCAAATTGATTACTATAATATGTACATGTGGCCTAGCGTGAAATCGTTCGATTGAATCTATATGTTCCTTTTGTGTCTGCGAATAAAGAAAGGACTCTATTGTTTCCTATTCGCTTCCTTCCATTTAAATATAAAATATTTTTAAATGTTTTTTTTACATTTCGTACATAAATATTTAAAAATGTAATCACTAAGGACAAAAATAAATAAAGGAAGTATAAAATATTTATTAGGTACTAAATATTGAGCTAGATCGGAAAGTTTAGCTTTATGTTATAAATCAAGTGATAAAAGTAGATATGGGGAAACTTTCAAGTTTGCCCATAATTTTATTATAGTGTGAAGTAGATTTTATGTGAGTTTGAAAGTTGATACGAGCATGGTTCGTAAAGTGAGTCATTATATGAACTGACAGCTATTTGGCGAGCCGCCCAACGTGTGTGGAACAGTGTTAATTATTTCATAGCATGAGCGTCTCCTTATTCGAATGGAAAATAAGTGAAGTGGGGTTTATATCTTGATAAGTTAACGGCATCTTTTTAGTTAACCGACGAAAAAAAAAGGAGGAGGTTCTCAAGTCGACACGTATATTTTTTTTTTTTTTATGTATGACCACGCATAACTTTTTAGTGAATAGTCCGATATGAAAAATTTTTTTTTTTTGGGAATGGTATACCTCGAAGTTGGTCCCATTTAAAATTGGAAACTATAATCCACCCCTAAAGGTAGAAAAAATGGGGTTGATTGATTTTTCACCAACTGAATTTTCAACTGTGAACCGATTCTATTGAAATTTCGCACACATACATAGTTCTGATGACACAACCACTCATCATCAACTCCAGGTCTTTAACCTGGAGTAACCCCCTGGAGTACCCTGTAGAAAATGGTAACACAAAAGCGAATGCTGTGGCAAAAAATGGTGGCAAAAAATGAAAATTGAAAAGCGAAGACACCGACTTCCGAAAAGTTATTTATTTTTCGCTTTTCAGTTCTTTTTTCGTCGGTTTAATTTTTTGTAAAAAAGTTTTTTTTTATATACAAACACGTACTAGTAGGATAGAGGACAGCATTGTCGTCTTAGGGCTTTAAGTACTTATAGATACCTAGGTGTTTAAAATAAATTAGTTCCTAGCAAACTTTGTACCTACCAACAGTTCTTTTGTCTGTTTAGGAATAAATGAAAACTTTAAATTGATTTTATTTAATGACAAAGAAATATCTACCTATATATTTTATGTAAATGATCCCCATAAATCACAAAGATAAATGTATTATATACCTATTTAATAATATAAACTTTTCTAGTTTATTATTCAGAATCCATTAGGTGTCTCATGTAACACGTGTTAAACAGTTTTCATTATTAAATAGATGAAGTGTCAAGAGCTCATACATGAATTAATATTACTACGGATTATAGTCGCGGTTCTGATAAAGATGATAAGCCTCTTTACGTTTAAATATTACCATGTGTCTCATATTATTCCCAAAACGGTTGGCAAACAAATAATCCCGGTTCGATTCAATAATGGTATTTAAAAGGGATATTTAAGGGGACATCACATTCAACGTGGGTTGTAAACTTTTTGTATTACATTTACGAGTATGTCTATTCGACTTGCTGTAGCGTCGTAAAATAAAGAGTAGGTACCTTTTTATTATCTACTAGCTGCCCGCTCCGGCTTTTTACGGGTAACACTAAGTACCCTACCCTAGCTACCTACCTACCCTGCCTACCCTGCCTACCCTGCCTACCCTGCCTACCCTGCCTACCCTGCCTACCCTGCCTACCCTGCCTACCCTGCCTACCCTGCCTACCCTGCCTACCCTGCCTACCCTGCCTACCCTGCCTACCCTGCCTACCCTGCCTACCCTGCCTACCCTGCCTACCCTGCCTACCCTGCCTACCCTGCCTACCCTGCCTACCCTGCCTACCCTGCCTACCCTGCCTACCCTGCCTACCCTGCCTACCCTGCCTACCCTGCCTACCCTGCCTACCCTGCCTACCCTGCCTACCCTGCCTACCCTGCCTACCCTGCCTACCCTGCCTACCCTGCCTACCCTGCCTACCCTGCCTACCCTGCCTACCCTGCCTACCCTGCCTACCCTGCCTACCCTGCCTACCCTGCCTACCCTGCCTACCCTGCCTACCCTGCCTACCCTGCCTACCCTGCCTACCCTGCCTACCCTGCCTACCCTGCCTACCCTGCCTACCCTGCCTACCCTGCCTACCCTGCCTACCCTGCCTACCCTGCCTACCCTGCCTACCCTGCCTACCCTGCCTACCCTGCCTACCCTGCCTACCCTGCCTACCCTGCCTACCCTGCCTACCCTGCCTACCCTACTACCCTGCCTACCCTACTACCCTGCCTACCCTACTACCCTACCTACCCTACCTACCCTACCTACCCTACCTACCCTACCTACCCTACCTACCCTACCTACCCTACCTACCCTACCTACCCTACCTACCCTACCTACCCTACCTACCCTACCTACCCTACCTACCCTACCTACCCTACCTACCCTACCTACCCTACCTACCCTACCTACCCTACCTACCCTACCTACCCTACCTACCCTACCTACCCTACCTACCCTACCTACCCTACCTACCCTACCTACCCTACCTACCCTACCTACCCTACCTACCCTACCTACCCTACCTACCCTACCTACCCTACCTACCCTACCTACCCTACCTACCCTACCTACCCTACCTACCCTACCTACCCTACCTACCCTACCTACCCTACCTACCCTACCTACCCTACCTACCCTACCTACCCTACCTACCCTACCTACCCTACCTACCCTACCTACCCTACCTACCCTACCTACCCTACCTACCCTACCTACCCTACCTACCCTACCTACCCTACCTACCCTACCTACCCTACCTACCCTACCTACCCTACCTACCCTACCTACCCTACCTACCCTACCTACCCTACCTACCCTACCTACCCTACCTACCCTACCTACCCTACCTACCCTACCTACCCTACCTACCCTACCTACCCTACCTACCCTACCTACCCTACCTACCCTACCTACCCTACCTACCCTACCTACCCTACCTACCCTACCTACATACATACATATCTACATACACACATACCTACCTACCTACCCTACCTACACCTACCTTACGTACAAACCTTCCCCTGAGAATAAAGGACACAACAAAAAAAGAATTATCCAGATCGGTCCAGCCGTTTTCGAGTTTTAGCGAGACTTACGAACAGCAATTGATTTTTATATATACATATAATATATAGAATAGATAGATGTACATGAACACCAATGAAGGCAGCAGCTACTATTCATCCAACAAACTTTAAACTCCTCAACTATGCTGTTTTTTTTTTTAATACTGTGTGAGTGGGTCACACCCTCCTAATTAATAAGACGAGTTCTTGAATAAGTATCTAAGGTCACAGTTTAGAATCAATCTAATAACGAAATAATTCATCTGTTTGACAGTTTTCTATGGAGATTTGTAAAATAATCCACATATTATTAATTGCTTTTGTGTCAAATTAGAGGAATTGCTAATGACAGCTGGAATTCAGGAAATGAATTGCTCGAAGCATCCTTACGGCTGGATGGATTTGAATACATAAGGTGTCTATCGTCTCGTCTAGGTTGCGCGATGGTTACTGTACAGATGGTGTATGATGGTAGATTTTGTTTACATGTAATCAAAATGGCGGATTTTAGACGTCAGCAAGTAATGCAAGGCACACACGTTACGATATACTTGCGCAAAATTGGACTTGCACAAGTATGCATTAACGTGTGTGGGATGAATTAGGTATCCTTGAATACATGAGGTGTCTATCGTCTCGTCTAGGTCGCGCGATGGTTATAAGTTAGATTTTGTTTATATGAAGTCAAAATGGTGGATTTCAGACGTCAACAAGTAATTCAAGGCACACACGTTACGATATACTTGCGCTTAATTGGACTTGCGCAAATATGCATTAACGTGTGTGGGATGAATTAGGTATCCGAGCCATTCGGTGTCACGCAGAGCTGTGCAAGTCCTAAATTGCGCAACTATATAGTGTGGCTACCATAATAGTAAAAAAATAGTACCATAAACATGCGGTTATTAAAATAAATGGCTTGAGGAGACGCCAATTCCGAAAAACGAGCACGGTAAAAGTTTGGAAAAATCAATGGAAAAAACAAAAAAAACCTTGCTCTAAACAAACGCACTTTTCAAGCAGTCTAATGCTGGTCGCAGTTATTTTAGTTCAATTTCATATTTGATGATACTAACTGTGTCAGACTGCTCAAAAAATGAGCTTGTTTGGAATTTTGTAGTTGCAGTCGGGTTTTTTTTTTTTCCTCTATCAAACGGCCTTGGAACTTCTATTTAAAATTAAACTTTACCGTATCTAAATAAGATCTTCTTTCCCCCAGCTGATAACGGAAATCAACGTGCAGTTGGCGTTGTTCCGCGACCTGCTGATCCACATCGGTCAGCCGCACGACACGCCCGAACTGCGCGAGCGCGTACGTCGACTGCGTCGCGCATGCGTAGAAGCCACCAAGACGACCAGCACACTAGTTCTACCTAATTGTAAAAAGTTAGTATGGTTTTAGTTCTCTAGGGAGTGATCACATTCATCGACGTGAAATCAGCTTGAGCCGGTTAGAAGGAGCTTACATGCAATAAAAGCGAAAAAGACGTAATTCGGATCGTTTCGTTTCGGAGGGCGTAACTCGACACCATGTTGAACTTAATGCGACAAGTGTGGAGATATGTGTTCGGCTCAAGCCGATTTTGTGCCGATAAGTGTGGTGGAGAAGAAACAGCCTTATAGATAGCGCCATCCACGAAGACGCGCCCCACTCCGCTCCGCTCCGTAAAGCTACACAGTACAGAAAGAAAGAAAGAAAGAAAGAAAATACGTTTATTTGCGGTAAACATGACGCAAAAAAAGAAAATAAACACAAAAAATAACAAAAGGTTGGAGAAAACATGCGTCACATCCACGCAAAACGGCTATCGCTCAGCATTATGCTGCGACCCATGTGCTATGCAGGACAAAGCCCCAGCGCTGGTTTTCAGCGACAGCCGGCGCTGACGTAATGACGTCGACCGGTGCGGCACGGGTAAACCATTATTAGGACGAATACCTAATAGAATATACAAGTGACGAATATACTATACATAAACTATACATAAAAAAAATTAAAAAAAAAAAAAGAAATTGGCAAACTTATCGTTTAGGATATGAGAATATCATTCTCCGTGTTACGTTTTGTGTAGTGGCAACATTTCGAAGCGTCCTCTTTGACGTACACCCAACATTCACCAAAGAATTAACACACACACAGCTAACAGTACAGTAATTGTGGAGTGGGGCGCGTCGTCGTGGATAGTACTATCCGTACCGTCTGCAAAGTGCAATCACACAAAAGGAAAATATAAAAAAATAAACTCAATCATGCTTGCTTTGGTTGTATATAATAAAAAAACACGCATTATCGATACAACTCTCAGAGAAATAACCCTTATCATAAGAACAAAGTAAATTTTATATCATCGACAAAGCATGGATTTCTTCCTTCAATTTCCATTTTCATGAGTAGCAATATAAAACATAGATATATTGAAAAACACCTCGTTCACCGCTCACCGAGATATGAAGCGAATCCTATTTCATTGCATATACCGAGGAATCGATCACGTAGAAGATCGAGTAGAAATTTCCGTTATCTCAATTTGAGAAGGGTTTAACCGTAGTTGTTTATTTATTTGCCGGCACTCTGTCCCTGACAGAACGGATGCTTTAAATCAATATTGAACGGCGACTTAACCTCGTAATCTTATAACGTAAATATTAAATTACAAAACGTAGAAAAATATTACCAAGTGATGCGAGCGTCTGTATCGAATCCCCCTTGTGGCCCCAAATCTGTGTCTGCCGTTAGATTAATGCGCCATCTCAACTAGATAAATGGCTGCCCGTTTAACACAAAACAATACATATCGTATTATTCACTACAGCTCATAAAATAACAATTTGCCGTTGTTTATATGACAGCGTATTTAGCGGAAATGTTGTCTTTAAAATTGTAACTCTTTTGTTCCTGCTCGCTCAGGGATTTCCTGAAACGGCACGGTTTGGCCCCCTGGAGTTTCACCATTCCATTATTCTGCTTTATGTTATACAAAACACTCACCTTAATAGATAAATTGTGTCGTAAGCCTTCTATATACACTGTAGGCAATGCTGACACCCGGCCATTTGCATTTCAAAAGGCCAATTCCCCTTCTCTGGTGTCAAATCCGAAAAAGAACTAATTACGTCACGAAAAGTTTTTACATTTCACTGCAAAAAGAAAAGATAATTGTCTCGAACTTGGCTTGACACACTGCCGCGTGTCTAGATCTGAACTATAACAGATTTTTTCACTGGAGAAATTGATGGAGAATTACTAGATTTACGAGTTTTATCCTAATTCGATTTAATTTATTCACTGAGCGGTCTAATGAAAGACCTCGCCGGGATTTATAGCTTTGTATCAATGAGCATTATTCGTAGAATTCACGAAATTATATTTACTGGAGTTGTTGTAATATCGAATGATTGGAAATAAATAGTAACTTTGAACTCTTTGAAGAGCCCTTCAATAAAACCTGTTCAATACTTCTTCGTTGCGGAATATGGATTACAAGAACTGAATTTATTGGAGGTTCGCTCAATGTTACGAAATTATTGTACATATTCTATTCCAATAAATTACCTCCTCGTGCTCGTAGCTGCATTTTACCTAGGTCTTAGGTCTCTAGATAATCCTAAAACAGCTAAACAGTCTATAAGAACAAGCTATCTCTACAACTTAACAACTACTTAGTCTGCCAAGTTTTACTTGTTCCAAAATGCCAGTGGCTATCTTAATCCAGCACAGCATCTTGGCGTAAAAAGTGTTGTGAGATAAGTAGTTAATAAATAAACTGCGCAAAAAGTAAATATGTAATTGATTGTGTGGAGAGTTTCTTTCCTTCTGTAAAAAATTAAAGTAATAAAAACTAAAACCCAACTACGACAAATAAGTCAATCAGCTGAAAAGGTATAAACAAGACACAACAGACAGACAAATAAAAAATCCGGAGTCACACGTGTTAGGGCATAACTCGAACAGATTACGAACAGAGCCTATAACCAGCGGACGATCAAGACGCTCACAACGATACCTCATTTGTCAAATTGTGATGAGTGGTTTAGAAGATAGGAGGGAACAGATGAACATACTTACATACATACATACCGGTCAAAATCATAACCCTCCTTTTTTCTTCGCCGTAGTCTGGTAAAAATGTGTTCTGCTTCTGCTAGATGTGACTTTCGGAACGAAATGTTTGACTTCAAAAGCAACTTAATTTAAAGCCATTCAACTTTTCTTCTGTCTTTCATTCAAATTCCCACGGACTCTGTTTTATTTCCTACTTCGTGGTAATTCTATACTTTATTGTTCACATTACTAAGAAAAAGGTTTATTTACGGTAAAAAAGACGCAAAGAAAGAACACAAACAATTTTCACAAATCCTATTCATGTTTAGGTGTATTTATGGGTTCATTCACGTGAAATGATCGTTTGGTTGCACGTTGGATTTAGCGCGTTGCGGTGCGCGTAAATCATGCCGAGAAAGCTTCTTAGCATCTTTATGTGGTGAAAGTGGAGAACTATTTGTTATGCAGGTCAACGAGCGACGGCTGCGCGGAACAGCCCCAACTGGTGCTGCTGTACTTCATGGCACAACTCCTGCTGCGGGAGCTCGCCAAGTGCCACCGACTTGTCCAGCTCGTGCCAATGGATATGACCTCTTATTATGGTATGTTAAGCTTTAAACCTCATCCACCTTTGAAAGTATTAGCTACCCGTAGCACGAATATTTTTTAGGCTACGTATGTAATATGTAACGTAAGTTAATTTTGAAACGGAAATACCTATTCGTTTGGTAAATAATATTTATTTAAATTAAATGTAAAACAAAATTTTACCAAAAAGTAATATTTTATTTTGGATTCTAAGTTCACAAGCTGCGTTGACGATGCGTAACTTCAAAATGATTCATGCCAGCGCTACTGATAACTTTTGTTACTTTATCTCTATTCACTTTTGATTTCACTGACACTAGGTTTTTTTTCATGCACAAAGCACAAATGCATTGCATAAATACATATTTCTTCGAAAAGATCCAGGTACCTGTTGATAGCACGACTACACCAGTAGCAGAGTAATTTTCTTTATTTACCTGTGCATATGAAATGGTCCTTATTTACCTTAGACTGGCGTTGGCAACAAAAATGCCTGTAAGAAACCACTGAAAAATAAATTAGTTCAGACACACAAGTATCTTCATGTAAGTGTGGTCAGATATACCACACTATTATTTCCCGCGGGTGTCGTAACAACTGAATAAAGGATTACACCCGTATTAGAAGAATGGCCGGCAGGAACCACTTGTGTATTAATAACAACATTCTGAACCCAATCCATCTGCCAATTGTTGTAGTCATTACTGCAATATCTCCCAAGTAAGATTGTTGGTGGTAAAAGAGGCAATTTAGAAGAGGACATTTGTCACGCTGACGAAGAAGCTAAGCCCTGGCCAATAATTACCAAGCTTGACAGGCCATCCTTTAGTATTATCTTCTAGTCCCTTATTACGACGTCGAAGAAAAGTATTGTCTGGTATGGCTTAAATATTCGTCTGAAGCCTAACGACCACGCTGAAAAACTATACACAGTAACAGCTTTTCTTATAAAACTGTTAATTAATTATTCAGAAAAGTTAGATTATATTTTTGGTTGATCCGTACAATTTTATAATACTGTTCAGTTTGCTAATTATGCTAGAACAAAAAAGATATTTGCATATCAAATGAAAACAAAGTTAAAACATTTCTGAAATATTGTTAGTATTCCCGAATTATAAATTCATTTGTAACAAGAGTTTTTTTTCTTTTGAGATGGTTCAGAAAGGAAACGAATTCGTAGAGTATATTTAGAAGCAGATGTTTATCTTCCCTCGCTTAGAGGCAACTGTGTGATAATGGCAGACAATAAGTGATTCACCTGTCGATTAGATGAAATGGCCCGTTTCGGTTGCTCTTAGAGATTTCGCTAACGGTATTGGAAAACTGTGTATCGGGTATTGGTTTTTTATTCACTTCATTATGTCTATTACCTCACACTTTGGTGCGGTTTTTGCACTAACTTATGGTCATTAAAGGCCTTATCTTAATGACCAGCCACTTAACACTCTTAATTGAAAACTTTTTCTTGAAAATGAAAAGCCAGACTGTCTTTCTATTACGACTAGATTGAATAACAAAAGTACCATTTTAATAGCGTGCCGCAGCGAACAATTAGTGGCAATTAATCACTGCTAAAGACACCAACCGCAATGTTCGATTTGGGCAGAATTTCGGAGAATTACGTTCCTTATTTTTCCCGGTTCGGAGCAACATTACTGGTTCTAAGTGTAACGAGATCAAAGATATTTACGACACAATACCTGTGAACATTAACAAAGGCGGGCGGTGTGGTGATGTTCGATTGAAGCTGTGTCGGTTCTAGTACGTACCTGCAATTGCATTGAAACTCAGACCAGCTTTACAGACGTTCGTATAAGTTTAATCTCCCCTTTGAAAGCCTATTCAGTTAGAATCCGAAGATAACACGGAGTTGGATGTCGTTTGGATTTCGATTCCAATTTTTATTCCAGCGAGATGTGAGCTTAGTTTTCGACTCTATACTGTTGTTATAGTTGGGTCGCTGAGACAATTAAATTTCATGCGAGTTTATTTAATGTTTTTTTTATTTAACTTATAAAAAAACAAGCCTAAGTAGTAGGTATACCACAATGAAGCGGCATTTTTTAGCTTGAAACCCAAAAACAGGTTCGGTATGTGTATTCTATCAATTTCCAATTTGTAATATTTTTTTTCCAACAACAAAATATTTACAATTGGATTGCATGGATTTCAAATAAAAGCTTTTATGAAATGACATATAAAACAGCTACACTCATAGAGGGATTTCTATGTGAAATGGAGGGTAGTGTGGGCGTGACTGTATGATCTGAAATTATTATACAGTGATGAAGCCACACCCAGATAATTACAAGATTGAGAGATGTATTGCAATATTATACCTTCATAGGTTCCTTTGAGCTGAAATACTTAGTGCAAGTGCGGTTGCGTTTGTGTTATCGCTCAAAAACCAAAACAAAAACACACCGAAAATTTAATTTAGCTTGAAATATTAATTAAAAGTGATTAAATGATTATATAAGTACATCATTTTTATATAAATTCCTTTGAATATCGGAACGGCACACTTGAACATAAAATAGAAACAATCGGTTTCGTATTTATGAATTTGAACTTGTCAAATTGTACTTTAGCATTAAGTACTAAAACTGAAAGCCCGATAAATTGAATATTTCTTTTAAAAAAATCAAAAGATGAAATTGGAGGGCTACATTGAAGGCTAAAGTAAGCTTGAAAAGTTCCTAACCACAAATTCTCATTTCAGAAACCGAATTTAGACTTTCTAAACTGGTCATTGAAATACCTTCTTATTTTTAAGTACCCAATATTTTTAGCTACTACAAAAAAGCTAGCAAGAAAAATAAGACCTAAAATAAAACAACACGTTCTTTTTTGTACCCAATTATAATTGCATCACGAACTCTGATCTATCCAGTAATTATTGTTACAAGGTCTCTGACAAATTGTTTTCCGCAGAGAATCGGGCGGGTCCGTCAAACTTCGGCAACGTCATCAGTCAGATCCTGCTCTGCAAGCAGATCACTCCTGACTTCAACCAGGAGGAGCTGTGCAGCATCGTGAAGGACACGCAGGAGATCACCAGAATAGTCAACGATATACAGGAGTTCCTACCGCAACATGAAAATTTGAATCACTTAGGTAAGATAATTCTTGTGTTTTGTTACTATTTTTGTTCACGGAAAGGTGATGGTATACCACTTGTACTAGTTTTCAACACACTTGATTGTAAAGTGGCTCTTATTGAATCGCTTTTAGATTCATAATGCAGTGTATTAAGAACGCGTGCTTTTTACTTTATATTAATGCACTAGTGCAGTTATCTGCACCACAGATAATTATTTACTAGTCGGAGTAATGACATGGCAGTACCATACACAGAAATTGACTTGTGTGAAGCTTTTTAATATCATAGGCAAACCATGGGCGTTTAGTTACGAAACAAAATCCCATGGGCAGGTTAGTGGGATACTATACATTAGAATTATTACGAACTATCCTATATTATTAAATGAGCATTTTTTATTTTCACAAGAGCAGAGATTTGCGCTATTTTAAATCTCATCAATCATTACACCCTCGGCTACCCTACCGCGCGAGCCGCCAGACGAGCGCGAATAATACCGCCTCGAATGTAATGTCCAATACTGCACACTTGTATCACAATGTACTATTATAGCAGTTTGAATAGGTAGACTAAATATTATATTATTATATCAAGCCTATTGTACCCAATGGGAGTGCCTACATATTATGATAACCGTGTTTTGTTACGTGTGGTAATTTTAACAATATTTCCTGAGCCAATGCACAATTCAACAATTTCAATTCTCACTGTGAAACAACTTAAATTTTATACACCCACTACAACGAGTACAATGCGAACAATCCCGTATTAATTTGTTATTCTAGTGAATTCAGTATTACTGCTTTCAGGATTTTAATAATAATATTCAGATCAAACGTGAAATACACTGCATTTACATTTCGCGAAGAGTTATTCTACGGCCATTAACATTGAAGCGATTGTGCTTTTAATTTCGAACGTAAATGCCGGAAAGAGTTTCAGTCTCTGCGGCGTGGCCATTGTTCTTCACGCCTCCCGTCGACACAATACTAAAGTACATTTGCTGTGGCAGGTTAACGCATTAGTAACAAAACGGGGAACACGGAACCCTATTTAGCTAAAACGATTACCGGCACCGCAACACCTCTGCGTCTTTTCATTGACATGAAGAAGAAACACTCTGTCACCAAGTGCTGGAAAAATATTATTTTATACTCCACTGCGCTGCTAAATATCTACTTACGGAATAAAGCTGTTCCCCCAACGTAATCTATGTACTTACAGACTATTAACGCTGCGAAAGCCCTTTCCATTGAAGTTATGTGCACAACTGGGAAATAACACGCGTAGTCGCGCAGTCATCGCACCGCTAAATGCGAGATTGTGTAAGGTGTGTTCTGGTAAGAAAAGTAATTCCAAGTTAAGGCTACATTAACTGCTCATTATAAGAGTAATCAAGTTTTAGGATTTTTTTATTATTCCTACAAGACTGTTTTTACACGAAAAGGAAGAAAAGTAACTTGATTAAACTAAATATAAGAACGAACTAAAAGATTTCACTAACACGACCGCAGCAAATGTATTACGTGACATCCAAACTATCTCGAACACTCAACACAAATTGTGATTTAATATTTTATACTTTATACATTCACAAACCTACGTAAGTAACAGTCGGCGTCTTTTGCAGAAAGCAACATCGCGCTGAAGGGCGACGAAGTCAACGGACTGTGGAGGAGCAAGCGAAGAGGATCCTTGTACAAAGGCATGGGAGTGCTTTGTTGTGTGTCACGGCCCAACTACCTCTGAGGGTGACAGGTCTCGCCCACGCGGCGGCTCACCCCGGAACCCATCGCCTCCACGGGATGCTAAGACGGCGACACCAACCAGTGACTCAAGTGACAGTGAATGACGCTATAAACTGTGCGAAGAATGGGTCCATTACATTGTTTAATTAGTAACTGATTAGCGAATTCACATGTTCACAGTGGTTGATTTGAAATCGTATTATCACGTAAATGTAGTTCAATTATAATTAAATATAATAGACATGTAAGTTCTGCATACATTCATGCATAGAATTAATTATTATGAATTGCCTGGAATGGGATCAATTGCGTTTAAGTAGTATATAATACAAATAATTAGTATTTTTTGCACCATAGGTATATTTTCGTTATATTTTCCATTTTGTATAGGTTAACTTTTTTACGCGGTATTTATGATAAATTCTGATTTAGGTAGGTATCTATCTATGATTTGTTTTGTAGTTTGTACTTTATGTATTTAGGTATTTTTCATCCCTCACTACATTATTTATAACCTAGAAAACTATCTCGTATGCTGTTATATATTCAAAATAGCCTAATGTTTCAGTAAGTACATTCTAGTCACAACTTCCATCTCGTCTTTGTCCTACAAGTCTGTGACCTTTATGTTTTCTAGTCATTTATATTAAAGAGTAGTATGTATCACACCTGTAAATTCTCTATCTTGTTATATTATTTATTGTTCTTAATTCAATAGATTTTAGTGAATTTCTAGTTTTAACTTGGCATCCCGCTGTATTCCCTGTAGAGAAAAGCAGAGATGTACTGTAGTAAACACACTTCTTGCTAGTTATGTAAAAGGGGTGATAGACATGCGAGCAAGTACGCGTACTTATGGCTCGGCGAGCTTACTCGCCCGTCTGTCATCGCCGCGAGCCGCGAGTCGCGAGCCAATTTGACAACGAAATTTTGAGCAAGCTTCACGTGTGTCACCGACGCGCGATGGCGAGCCGAGTAAGGTCGGGAAACTAAAGACCGCTTACTTTAAGTACGCACATCTATCACCCACTTAATAAGTCCCAGGGGACAAGAATTTCTTCTTCTATCTACAAAAATACCAAATATTAGCTCACATTAGAATACTTCAAGTACTTTAATGTTTTGTTTTAATCGATGGCCTAGTTAGTCATTGTTGCGTAAATTAATCTTGAATATTCTAGTCAATTATTGTAATACCATAAAATTGCTAAGTTAATTAAATTAAGCATGCTGAACAGAATTAACCATTAACTAATAGACAAATAACGTAATGCTTTTAAAAAGTAATTACTGGTTTTAAGCCGAGGGCACATCATAACAAATATCGTAGTTAATTTTCCTTATTTTAAAAATTTCATGAATATGAAAAAACCCATACCCCCTAGTGTCAAAGAACTTGCTGTTTTTTGCTGCCAGTATTTAAATATATTAATTTTCTATATCATGGCGTTATAGAAAATAAAACATGAATAATAAAATAACTAAATAAGCATTGAATATTTTTGGTACGTATCCTTACTACTATACCTACTCATCACGTCTCGTGAATATAAGCCATGGCCAAGCCAAGCCATGGGTACAGCATCGCAAATCCTTGGTAACGCACCACGCATAATATTGTGAAGATGCCGCCGAGTTTTTTCTACTTCCTGCGTGTCACGATCACGAGTTACGCTTATAAACCATAGATGAAGCGAACGCATGATAATTTTTTTTTATGATGAGTGCTCGGGTTTATTAAAACATTTTGTACATAAATAAAGACATTGTTTTTCATTTGAAATATGCCTTCAGTGACACAAAATCTCATGCAACCTTCGTTACGATCAAATTTAAAACTCCAATAACCTAATTATTAAGAATTGAATAGCTTATTACGTTATGCATGTACTCAATCATTATTGTATTAGTAAAATGTTGCCTAAATATAAATATTTAAAGA
This sequence comes from Lithophane leautieri, assembly GCA_949152455.1. Classification (NCBI taxonomy): domain Eukaryota; kingdom Metazoa; phylum Arthropoda; class Insecta; order Lepidoptera; family Noctuidae; genus Lithophane; species Lithophane leautieri. Next base: position 13,130,751 of record OX424459.1, read on the forward strand.
ATAATTATTGAATAAGATATAAAACAATAAGTATGTTTAACAAGTGGATATTAAGTGTTATAATTATCTACATCTGGAATATTTATTTTAATGTAGTGCACTGCAAACACAGGTACCTTATAAATAAATAAATTAAGTATATTAGTAGAAATCACGCAATTAGAGACACGATATCATTAATTTATCAATAGGCACACGACACGTAGACAAATAGTATTCGTTTATTACTTTTCTGTATTTTATCTGTTATCTATTAACTCATGTAGCCTAACGGTTCAATTTGTGTAATACACTATTATGATAATCCACTTACTAAAGTGAAGACTGTGATATACTCGTAATATATTAAATTATTATATAGAAGAAAATAATTATGTATTAGTAAAAACGTAATTGAATTACAACGAAGTTTTAATTACTTTTTGACCCCAATTAAAATTTTAGGAGTTAATTTTGGATGCACAACTCGTTAAAAGGCTTTACATAGTCGGGTGAGTCGTGAGCCTCCTGCACGGTCCGACGTATTAACTACGCTTAGTGCTGCTACTGCTCCTCTTAACCCTACAAAAGCATATTTTAATTTTAAACATAAATGTTCATGTTCCAAAGAATCTACATGAATGGGTCTGACTAGTTTCTTCCAGGGACTCTCAGCCTGCCATGTAAAGAAGAAATGTACAGTAATGTCATTGGTAATGCCAATCATTTTAAAAGGGTTAAATGATAGGTGTAGCCATTAACAAACCTGTATTGCCACTCAAAGAGCCGCTTCCAAAGACAAAAAATATGGACAAAAGACTTTGCCCACATGGTGCGTACTATTAAACTCAGGTTATTGTACAAAACAAGGTTAAAACTGTAAAATCCCAACTTTACCTAAATCAAAGCAAACTATTCTAAACTGTACATATTTGATGTGGGAATATTTTAATAAGCCGCCGAGACGCGGCAAGCGAAGCGCAAGGGGCACTACCTAGGTACGTACCTTTTCTCGAAGCGCTTCGTCGTTTTTTTGAACCCTTATAGCTTGGAATTGTATTATACCAGATAAACAAAATTCTCGGGATATGATGGCAATAGTAGACTTATTAAAAATATAACGTTTCAATTGCATAGTTCTTATACTTTAGATTTTATTGATATCTCAAAAAACTCCGATTTTGTCACTCACTGACTCACTCACTCACTGATGATCATCAAAATTCTTAGGGTACTTTCTGAAATCCTAGAAAGCTGAAATTTGGTATGTAAGCTAGTATTAATACACAAACAACAACCCCTTCAACCAGAGGATGGAAGTTTGTATGAGACTTCCGCAAATTTTTATGCTAGAGGTCCGAAAATTGATATTGGGACTCCTTGTTATAAATAATAAATAAGTATTTCAGGATTTCTAGTAAATCACCCCCCACTCTTTAAATTAGGGGACGGAAGTTTGTTTGGGTTTTCCCATACAAACTTAATTTTATGCTAGAGATCTGAAAATTATACAAGTAGGTACACATACACAGACCTCTTATTACTAATTTAAAATGACGTGTCTTAGGTTAATAAAAAAATAAACCCTTAAATTAGTAGGTAAAAGTGTTTAATAGGGGCTTTCGTCAATTTTCAAAACGTTACTACATTCGTATACTTATATTATACGAATACAGTGGGCTATGAAAAAAGGCACCTCCGATGTGCAAGAAATACACGCCTTAACTCTATAAGGCCCTAACTTCACAAAATCTACACCTTAGTCAAAAATATGTAGCTTGGCCGTTTCGCTACCGTCACATGGGAGTTCAGTGAAAAATGTATTCACTGTTAATTACTTTTCTGTTAAACAATAGTTAATTATTAATTCATTGACTCTACAAAATTTTTGACTGTGCAAGTCATATGGTCTCGTCTTGGCAACATTTTACATGAAAATGTTTTTGGTGGGATTAAGTTTACCGAAAAGTAAGCAGGAGCACAACGAGTAGATATTCGCCATATTTCATCCCGCGTGCCAAAATGACTTCAACAGTAAAACCAAAAAACCGCAGGGAAGTTTTGCGGCACAAAATCTAGTTACAAAATAAACGGGTTTGTTTTAAACAACATCATTATAAAAGGTTACCTGCAAATAACACCTCGTTTCTCCTGAAAAAGTACCCCCGTGTTAGCTTTGTTTAAATTGGCAGGAAATAATAGTATATTACTGTCGCGGCCAGCAATAAGGGGATTAATGGACGTCGTGAAAATGTGGGCCGAGGCGAAGCCGAGGCAGACATACGTGAGTCCATCAATTCCTGATTGCGGCCAAGGCTTGTATAGTACTTTTCTCAAATAATGCGCGGAAATTCAAACTGAAAGAATTAAATTTAAAAAATTCAGAATAAATGGCGAACAAGTATAATTTTTCATGCGCCAATATGTTCATTTGTTTCTTCAAATTTATATAAAAGCTTTGATAAGTTACCTCCTTGGTTGCCATGTGTTGAAGTAAAAAGTTCGTTCCATTTTTAAATAGCACGACAGATATGAGTTTTCCTAATAATTTATTTGGCCGCTAAACACGCCACATATCCATTTTCATACTAACTTTGCTGGCCGCATCGTCACTTGTTTTTGACCAGTACAGCAATTTAAATTTATCCCAGAGAAGGTTGTCAAAATAATGCTCGAATTTCCAAGCATGTTTGGGAAAAAATCACAAGTTGCGACTTTGCAGTCGTTAACATTGAAAGAAAGAAAAAAGCGAGGAAAGAATGCCCTTATTTCCTCGCTTTTTTCTTTCAGTTAACGTACCTAGTTAAAAGTAATTCAATTAAGTATGTGAGAAGGTGAACATGACATGAAGGTGACCATGACATTGAAACTATGATCAGTTGTATTGACGCTAACAATTACTTACAGGAAATTATAAGTTTTTGTTTTGTTTATTGTTGGTAATTATTGTTTAGTTAGATAATCTCAGTTATTATTTTTTCTTGTTTGGGTAAATTAAGTTAGTTGCATTTTCGTTTCAATATTTATGATGGGAAATATTTAACATATCCTCTAAAAAATTATTACTCTTTCTAATGATGCTCAGTTTTTTTAAATAAACGAGCCTCTTTTTACTTTTCTGCCTTTTCTCACAGTTTTTCGCAGTAACTAACCTAGGGTAGCCCGAACAAACCGGTTTAGTTAGGTAGTAACTATGATAGAGCGTGCGTGAGCCGTGCGAGCGAAGCGAGCGGCGACGTGGCTGTGGGCGGCGCGGTACGCCGCGAGCGCTACATCCAACTTGGTCGTAGTTACTTCGCTATAGCGTTTTTTTGGAACCCCAAATCAGTACCTATTTGTGGTTTACAAAGAGTTCACCATCATTATATAGAGTGTTCAATAATATTTTTAGGAGTGCGAAATGATAATTATTCAACATTCGATTAAATCACGATTAAATATATGCCATTTAAATTAAATACATGCCAGATTACAAAATTAACTTATATACCTATACGTTGTCGGAAGATGCCATTTAATAAAAAGGAATATCCTGCTACTTGGAGGAAATTATAAGTTAGTTATATGATCGGGCTATTTCAGGGGCTACCTTATGCAAAAACGGCTTTCAAAAAGAACTATTTTCATGTGCCGGTAGTTCTGTACATACAAACATATTTTATTTTATTAATTCAGGAAGGAAAAGTTTTTTTTATCGGCCGAAACCTCTCTCGTATAACGTCTTCTATGTTCATTCATATTAGGTTGGCATTGCAGTGAGTTTTAAACCCAAGGAGGCCTCATCATCATCCAAGCCAACACTTTCTGCAACAGAAAAATAAAATTAGGATAGGCAATAAGTTTAAATAACAAGGAGGTTTAATAAAACGCAAAAATTAGTACATTATAATATTATTATAATAATATAACATCACGCCTGTAATCCCCGAAGGGACTCCGGACTACTACTGAGAAATTCTAGATAGAAAAACCTAATAACACTTTGCCCGACCTGGTCATCGAATCCATGACCTCATGCTCAGCAGTAGCATTTGCGGCCACTAGACCAACGAGGCAGTCTCTTATAAGATCTCGTAATATTATACGTTAATAACTGATAAGCCCTTTGATAATTCATATATGTCAAAGTAACAGTAGGTTTTATTCGCCGAATGTGACACTTTGTAGTTACAGGCCATTAATTACATGTAAAAAGAACCACGCCGGCTACACATCAAGCATCAAGAATTTCCAGTTTATGCTGACCTCGCATTGAACTAAAAACCTATACAATGCGAGATCAGCATAAACTGGAAATTTATAGCTTGATGTGTAGCCGTGTGTACAGTTTGCAGGATGGGCGTGTCGGACTTTTAACAACAGTATGCATCACATCCACGATAAATTGAAAGAAAAAAGAAAGAAAATTGCGGTAATTAACATATCCACAGCTGTCGATGTGTTCTGTAAAAATGTTACCGTGAAAACTAAGATGATCCTAAAATGATCCCTAGCAGCAGGTGGAATTTGAAGTGAGCTGTCAATAGTGTCAATCCCTAGCAGCAGGTGGAGTGACAACTCACTTCTAGCTCACTTCACCTATGTTTTCACGGTGACATTTTCACAGAAAGGACCGACTTTTGTCATACTCACTGTCATTGATTCCCTTAAATCGTCTAACTGGACGATTCTCGTTAACAACAAAACCTTTATAGCGACGTGGCATTCTTTTGTTTTGAGGTTCCCGATTCGATGTTGGGGAAGATAATGAGAGAACTTTTGATATGCTGAATAAAAAAATTAGAACTTAAGACTACGAGAATATCAGAAAACCAATCAAAAAGTTTGCATCCTTAACAGGAGGTGGTTTATACAGGACTCATAACAAAAAAAAAAAACTTGAATTGTGATACATCGTACCTAATTCGTGTTGATAAGTCACTGCCTTGTAAAGGCAGAGAGAGAGCTGCTCTGTAGGATTAGAATTTATCCAACACCCTAATTGCATAACACATGATTAATCACAATTTGAATCATTATGAAGGATGCTGCTACTGTCTTACCAAGGGGTATCGTATTACCCAGTAACTGGGTTGTGGAGGTCAGAGAGGCAGTCGCTCCATGTAAAATATTGATATTCAGCTGCATCCGGTTAGACTGGAAGCCGACCCCAACATAGTTGGGAAAAGGCTAGGCAGATTGATGAACGATACTGCTAATCCATTGCTTCACATGTTCGAAACATTTGTATGCTCAACAACGTAAATAACGCAATAATAAACTGTGAAATGAAACAGATTGTGATTGATCGTTATGCAATTAGGGTGCAGGATAAATTCTAATCCTACAGAGTAGCTCTCTGCGTTTAACCAAAACTAAAATACACAACAAAGAACAACCTGTTTCAAATGATAAACACACCGACTTACAAATCATTCAGTGAATTTTTATTCTTGCTGTTTTGAACTGCTTGGGGATTTAGAACTATGTATACTTTTGAGTAATCTTCCAGACCAGTAATTTCATTATTTTTATTTTTATTTCCATAATATCTTTTAACATCATCCATAGTCACAGTAGGTGTTAAACGGTTAGGTTTAAGTCTCTTTTTGGGTTTCAATTGTTGTTTCTCATCATTCGTAGGCTGAGAAAATAGTTTCTCCAAAATCTGTTTTTGAACATTATTATTGCTACTCTGAGTGTTGTCGTTATTTTCACTGCGGTATATATAACTTGTCTGTCCATAGTTTTGTTTTTCCTTGTGATTAGTTATACGGTCATTTTTGTTGTTTACTTTGGCAGCTGTTTTTATTAAATCCATAATTCTTTCTTTAGCTAAGCGTTTATTATCTGAATCATCAGATTTGAACGACGTCTGACCAGAGTTTTTCTTCCCTTTGCGATACGATAGGCGGTCGTTATTAGTTTTTTCATTCCCAACTGTTTCTATTAAATCAATAATTCTTTCTTTTTCTAAGCCTTTATTATCTGAATCATCAGATTTGTCTGACATCTGACCGTAGTTATTTTTCCCTTTGCGATACGATAGGCGATCTTTATTAGTTTTTTCATTCGCAACTGTTTGTAACAAATCAACAATTCTGTCTTTTCGTAACCTTACTAAGCGATTATTATCAGAATCATCAGAATCATCAGAATCGTCTGAGTCAGTCGAAGAATCATCCGAATCAGAATCTGAATCTGAAGAAACTATGCGAAGTCGCAGTTTGCGTTGTTTACTGGGTCCCGTATTAAGCCGTTGCTGATTTACAAGTTCTAAAACTCTACTTAAATCTAAGGCTTCAGCTGGAGAGCTTTCAACTTTATTTGACGAGCCTGCTACTGCAATCAAAGCTGTAAATACGAAAATAATACATGTGTATAAATATGTAGGTATTTGAATGAAATATGTGGCATATATTATTTTAATAATAATATTTCATTGCACATTGCCACTATAACTGCAAATGTAACACTTACCTATAAACAGTATCACGAGGCTCGACATTATCAGCCGCGCTCAGTCGAAAACCTCGTGAAAAATACATTTGATTTGTTATCAAACAAGTGCACTATATATTATTTTACACGGCAATTTCCAATTTTCATTTCTCTTATCGTAAATCACAAATTTATGAAATTCCTAGCACATTGTTTCACACGCGATTGAAATATACCTAATACTTAACGTTACTTCTGAGTAGGTAGTTATTGATAACATCTAAATGCTTGATAACATTAAAAAACTATTTTCTCATATTAATATTGTAAGAAGAAGATAATTTTAGCTAAAAGAGCAGACCGCGTCGCGTTGACATGGTACTACCGTGAGTCCGGTTCTGAAAAGGCTTTCATTCCCTTAAATTATTTTCTTTCATTTCACGGAACAGTCTGCATTGCAGACATTCTATTTTAAATAAGAAAAACTATATTGTTCACTCGAGAACGGTACTAAATAAAAGTTATGTGCTTGAGTGAGTTGGTAGGAATTAAAATTCAAGAGGAGATTGCTCAGCTTGCAGTTAAAATGGCAGAGAGATGAAATGTTTCTTTTTTGTTTTCTGTTTTCGTCAGCATTGTGTTAAGAATACGAGGATGGAGAATAAATGATGTTTCTAAGAAATATCACGCATCGTGAGTCGTAAATGTAACTCAAGGAGATTTACAGGGATTGTATTTTGACGTAAGGGTGGTTGTACTTTGTTAAAGTTTCGTACGCAAAGTAAAACAAGAGAAAGGAGCGAAGCGTGGCGCCTCGCGTGTTTGTATAATGGGTTTTAGGTAGATTGACCTAACGGCCCTTTGGCATGGAAAACTTGGTTAAAATTAATTATTCATACGAATATTCGTAAACGTCTTGATTTAAAAGTGCCGGGAATATATTATCATAAATTTTCATTTCCAGTTAAAGTTAAAGAAACACTTTATCTACTATTTGTATTCGCCGCTAAACCGAACTTAGGCTGGCCAACGCGGTCTTTTGTGTGAGCGAATAGTTGCTTTCTTTGATTTTGTATTGACCCCGCAAAACCTATGGCTAATCGGTTGCGTCTAAAAAAATTCTCGGCATCCGCGCTAGCCAATCCTAAAGAGTGTTCAGCATGAATGGCTTTAGAATGAAGTCATTGTACACACGGCTACACATCAAGCTATACATTTCCAGTTTATGCTGATCTCGCATTGTATAGGATTTACGTACAAAGCGAGATCAGCTTATACTGAAAATGTATAGCTTGATGTGTTCAGTAGTCCTTTGAAACCCTTGACCATTATACTTAGAACGTTGTCACATTATGCGAGTTATTTGCATAAGAGATGAAGACAGATAACATGTCCGTACGCGGCTTTAAATGAAAAGATGTTCCAAAGACCCCGGTTCAAATCCTGAGAGTTATGACAGAGGATTCTGATTTAGGGCCAATAGAAACCCTACAGGCATCAAAGCCCATTATGATCGAAGAGCAAAAATAACGGAGCAAGTGCGAGTCGGACTCGCACACGACGGGTTCCGTACCATTATCTATAAAAACGGCAAAAAAATCACGTTTGTTGTATGGGAGCCCCCTTAAATATTTATTTTATTCTGTTTTTTAGTATTTGTTGTTATAGCAGCAACAGAAATACATCATCTGTGAAAATTTCAACTGTCTAACTATCACTGTTCATGAGATACAGCCTGGTGACAGACAGACAGACACGGAGTCTTAGTAATAGGGTCCCGTTTTACCCTTTGCGTATGGAACCCTAAAAAACCTTACAAAACAGGCAGTATATAGGTACATAACCAAACGTTACCTAAAATATGTAGGATACATTACCAGCCGACAGCGATGTGAAGGAATTTTTCGACGCCATATTTTAGTTATTAATTGTTTATTTGTATAGTTACTTTTAATTCTTCAAGGACTTTCTAATTAAACTACAATAGTTTTTGGTCCGCGCGCGGCCCGTCCGCGGTCATACAGATTAATTAATATTAGCTAAGAGAATTAGTAAATACTTAATAGTTTGTGTGTGTAGTGTTGCATAATATATTACTATTTATAATAAATACTAGATCAATCAGTATGAATGTCAAAAAAAATAAAAATGTTGGTATGTTTACAAATTCTTTAAGTTGCGTCTTTTAGATACTATTTACTATACATACGATGGGCGCAGTGGCTAAGCACTTATCTTTCGTTGCTAGATATCGCAGTTTTAGTCCTTATATTTGACAAATATGTCCAAAAAATGCAGCCACTACACTAAAACTTCCTCTGCGCAGCTTGTACTGGTTGACCGTCTACTAAGTATTAGTACACCGGTTATTGGAATCTAGGGTTCCTGGGTATTGGATCCCTGACTGTGAAGGTCAAGAGCACAATTCCTCAGAAGGGGAATTCTACAAGTTAGTATCATTATAAATATTTACCCAATTAATTAAGTCAGATCGGAGCGAATGATGACTTAATAATACTTAGCGCAAACTTCGTTCAAAACCGTCGGTTAGCCGGGCAAAGTTTGCGACGCCACTTCCTCGCCCTCGCAATGCTGTCTGGAAGATACGGCTTCTTTGACAAACATAAAATTACTTCAAGGAATTAATTAAGATAAAACTTTATGCGACGCCAATTTTGAGAGCTTAAATTTAGATAAAAAAAATCTGAGGTAAGTTTATACATACTTGTTCTTTTAGTAAGAAAACCGTTGCGAACCGGTTATTAGGTATTCTTGGTTAGCATTATCAACACCGTACTAGGAACTACGGTGAATTTATCACTGAAAAAATGTAATCAATACATAGTCTTGGAATAAGGAAAATAATGTAATAAACAGTGATGATATTATATACGCAAAAAATAGATACCTTCCTGAAATAGACTTCTTCGCGTTAAGTATAGCAGACAGGCACGACGCGACAGTGCGACGATTCCGTATATTTAAGACGGAAATACGTTACTGAGTTGACTAAGCGCCACCTAGCGGCGTTCGACAGAGTCTACAAGATAACGCTCGACTGGGGATAAGCAGTTTGTCAGTGGATATCGAGCTGTGAACACGGTTAGAAACTGTCGCACGTTCCGTATAGTTGTGTCGTGAACCTAGTGTGAATTGATAGTGTGATTAGTTGATAGTAAATTATAATTTGATATGAACTGCAAGCAGTTAAAATATGGCCGATGATAACGAAAGAGAGACATACCCTTCTCCGTCATGTATATCCGTAGAACAATTTCCATGAAAATTTTTGTCGCAATGCGTTACGTACGTCGTGCCTGCGTCGTGCGATGTGTCGTACAAGTCGCGCCTGTCTGCGGAAGCCTTCACAAGGTAAGTAAACTTAAAAATAAAACACATCACGCTTCATCGACAACGCGACAGCGCAGATTAATTTGAATAAATCAAAATCTCAAATAAGTACAAACTATTAATAGTTTTTTTTAGATGTAGGTAGTTGGTTAATGCATTTTCTTTAAAGCTTTTAGCAGTGACAGCTCAAAAGCGATCCTCTGATAAATAAAAGATGACGAGACATTAGTTTGAATCACGTCAAACAAGCATTATTATTGGTAATGGAATAGAACCATTAATAATGTAAAAATAATTACTATTAAAGGGTTCGGCATAAAAAACTACATAAATAAGTAATCGGTATGTAGCCATAGATAATTTTATTTCTATGTTTTCATGTAAACAAATCGTTTTAGGCGTGTTCAATGTCATTATTTTATTACAAAATGAGTCAATCTATTCAACGATCTAAATACTATTTTGAATAATTTAACGATATACAAATTATGATAGCCGTAGACGTAATGGTTGTGGATAGTTTAATGGTGTTTCACACTAATATATTTTCGGAAGTCGGTTGTCTTTTTTAATAATACCAATTTGTAGGGTCGATGTAACGTTAATGGCCACTTATGGATTTGTTAGCATTTCTAAATATTTCTTTTGTTTAGTTTTTTTTCCATTTGTAAATTGAATTTATACTAAATTGAGCGGCTTAAATAACAATTTAAGTCAGAGTAATTCAGTTAAGTAAGTCTAGGTACAGACTTGTCAACTGAAAGAAAAATAATAGCATCATCTGCAGGTAAAGCAACGAAACTAAAATTCGCAATATTCCTTGCCAAGTTAAATCAGTTCAACCGATTTCTTTAGCTAAAACATTTCTAGTTCAGTTAATCATGCAGTTATTTCTCTTGATTATATAACACCACGCTTTGATTCCCCGAAGGGTTGGGCAGAGGTGTACCTATCGAGGTGTATCTATATAACCACATTTAATACCATACTACTTTATTATTTTAAGTCCCATGTAATAGGGGGCTAGCCTATTGCCATCAACCGAGCACAAATCTAGACTCTGGGCTGCTACTGAGAAATTCTAGATAGAAAAACCCAATAAACTTTGCCCAACCTGGGAATCGAACCCAGGACCTAATGCTCAGTAATACCGCTTGCAACTACTAGACCAACAAGGCAGTATTTCTCTTGATTATGCGCAGTAATTATCCTTATCAACTTACCTACAAACTCACATAAGCACCTACCTTAAACAATACATAAAGTAGGTTACACACCTCATGCAAACACAACTTGGTTAATTTCCCATTCGATTCGCGTCACAAGGTAAACGAACGGTTTCAGTTTTCAGTCAAGCAAGACTGACGAACTGACGCGACTCACGACCAGCCAACCACGGACTGGTATGAGCACTTCAACCGCTTTATTAAACTCCATGTTCTTATTTCATTCTAACTACGGAAAACGGGATCATTACAAAACTAAAATATCACCTCGCCTGTATTCACCTAAAGGGTAGGCAACGGCAACACACAACTTGCAACGTCTGTCTCAAATATGTATAAATGTCGTTTTGGTAGACTATTTTGAAAACAATTTTGTTTTTATGTGACTGTAACTGTGAGCGTAGCATGAACGCGCGAAAAAAACGTAACGTAAATTCGAACGGTATTCAAATTGAAAATAGATAGGTACTCGTTTTGCACGTCATATTAACTTATAGGTCTATGACTTATCTTATATCTATGAGTGATACTAATTCTGCTTAAACCAAAACGCTAAAGGAAAAAAGGACAGTTGCAAACTTGCAATGCGATTTAAAAAATCTTTATAATTTACGTTACGCTTACGGCGAACGTTTGTGCTAGGGCCTCCGTGCTCTTTGCCTTCACTATGTTTCTATAATAATATGGTCACAAAGTAATGTATTACCTGATATAAAACATTCATAAATTGAACTTCGTTGTCACCCAAAAAAAAAACCGACCACAAATCACGGATAAGCAATTGAGCAGGTTGATTGGTTACATACGTCTGCATTTAGTAAAGAACCCCTAAATCACAAATGGAAGTCGAACATTCGTGATTAAAAAGCTAGCTCACTGCCTGTGAGGAAGTTACCAATCGTTCTTCTTTATAGCTTGGTCAATGTTATATAATTTAATTAATTATATACGGCCCCATTTTCCTTAATTTTCCTTGTTAGTAATAAAACACCTAATTTTATAGTCTAGACTTTAGATTACAGACTTTGTATTGGATTGTATTACCACATGGAGATTTTTTTTTTTTCGTGTTACCTCGTTGTATTGGAAATAAGTTTGAAAAAAGCAAGAAATAAATCATAGAAGCTCGACACCGTGCGTCCGTCAAATCTTGGTGCACAATTTGTTTCAAGATAGCACCTCTGTGTTTTCGAAAGGGAAATCTTAATAGGCACAGATGCACACAAGTTACCAATCCAATTACCATGGGCGACCTGCACATGGACAAAAAATCCTTACTAATATTATAAATGCGAAAGTAACTCTGTATGTCTGTCTGTCGCGCTTTCACGCCAAAACTACTGAACTGATTTAAATGAAATTTGGTACACAGATAGTCTAGAGCCTGAGAAAGGACATAGGCTACTTTTTATCGACATACAACGCGGGCGAAGCCGCGGGCGGAAGCTAGTCAGAAATAAAACCTTGAAATCAAAAACGTATTTGTAACAAATGATTCCAAACGATTACGACTAATTTTAGCACCGTTTGTACTCGCAACTGATTGATTGATCGAGGGATTAATTGATTGAAAGCAATGCTTAATCTAGTGTTTATCGAGTATTTTTGGTCGCGATGTTTTTTTAAATTGTTACGAAGGAGCTGTTAGTTTATCCAACTACAACCTAATAGGTATTAGAAGGCCCGGCCCTTTAATTGGGACTGTTGCTAAAAGTTGTTAACAAACCACCCTTCAGCACGCTTAGCATGTCAACCATAGAAACGGGTTTTTTACAGGTTTTGTTGACGGAAGAATAGACAAAATGACAGAAAAACAATCACAATCTATTTGTTAATCTTCTACTTAATACAAATCTTAAATTCATTCAGTCACTGACAGACAACACAGCCTAGAACTGGGTCTAGAAGCCTGAAATTTTGCACTACTATAACTATAACTTCCATAACTAAACAAAGTGAGAATTAAAAAAAAAAATGAAAATTCATCCCATGAGGAAGTTAAATAAGGGATGAAAGTTTGTATAGAAGTTCGTCATTTTTGGCGATGTAAAAGATAGGGCACATGGCTTGTTCATTAATAAAATATTAAAATGTCTGTGTAAAAAGAAATAGCTAAATCTTCAAGCTGTTTACAGTTCAAAAGCTTTGCTTAATACCCATAAAGTACTTTGTAAGACTATCCACGTCAAGCATGTCATAGTTAGTCCAATAACCAATACCTATCGCATTTTTCACAAACAAAATTATAAACGCCAATGATGGAAGCGACACAATTTTAATAAAACACGTAAAGTAATGGCTTCGCAACGTGATTATCGCCTACTAAAGCACGTAATACGGCTACAAGTTTATTGAGTTCCATTTTGTGAAGCGTGGCGCCGTTGGCTCACTTAATTTGTTCGGAAATAGTTTAATCAAGCGTTACGTCGGATTTGCAGTAATTAAAGAAGGCGACATCGGGCCTCAGCCGTATATTGCTTCCTCAGATTAGCACCAAGCTTCCAGTTAATTTCCTGCGTACAATTGCGTGGTGGTTCAATCTCGAAACATCCTTCCAAATTTTGTAGACGGTTACGCGAATAATTTTAAAGATCAGAGTACATTTTCTTACGTTTCACAGTGGACTATAACTTTAATTTTAATCAAAGAAATCCTGAAATGTTCACATGATGTACCACCTTCATGAATGTACCACCTTCATGAATTTTCTGATTTTAGTTGAATTTAATATTGGGGAAATGTTGCCTCAGTTCACCGCAGTGTGTACTCGCTTAAAATATTTAATGATATTATGCTAGAAAATAATTAATTTTCAACGCATAATATTTGACCGCAGCTTGTTGAAAAAGTTTATCGTTCGTGGGTTAACCGCAAAAAGTCTCTATGTATAAATAACACTATTTGTGCTGGTTCAACGCTCTGTAAACATAGACAAAGTGAGAAATCCCTAACATGCCTCATACTCGTTGAAACCTTGCACTTGATGAAAAATTTAGCTTTTATGACGCGCGGAAAAAATTCGGCGTGAAAATATGAACTGCAAGACAAACTCTTAAACTACAAATACTTGTCTCGAAAGAAAAGCTGCATTCTAAACCTACGCTAAATACTATTTCTTTTATCTACCTCTTTTTTATATTGAAATACTTAGTTGCTTTTTATTCTACAAAGCCAAAAGTAACAAAAGATACAATCAATCTGCTAGCCTTTTCCCAACCATGTTGGGTTCGGCTTCCAGTCTAACCGAATACAGCTGAATACCAGTATTTTACATGGAGCGACTGCCTATTTGACCTCCACAACCCAGTGACTGGGTAATACGATACCCCTTGGTAAGACTGGTTGTCAGACTTTAGGGCTTCAGACAACCCGTAACGTAACGACTGTCAAAGATCCACGAGTGACAGCCGGGACCAACGGGTTATCGTGCTTTTTGAGACAAGGAGGAGGGTCAGCATGTAAAGATGGTCACCCACCCATGGATCAACCCCGGCGAGCGTAGCTTAACCTGATGGACCCGTGCGGCTGTTATTACTTAGCCACGAGCTCCTAAACAACAATAAAAAAACGAGCGAGCAAAAAGTAACAATAGAATATAACATAACATAATCATAAACAAAAAAATAATGTTCCCACTGCTGGGACACAGGCCTCCTCTCTACGAGAGGGAGTGGGCCGTAATCCACCACTCGGGCCCAGTGCGGGTTGGTAGATGTCACATGTCTTCGAATTTTTGGTTCTAGAACACATTTTCCCACATGTTTTCCTTCACCAACAGGAAAGAACAATAGATACATCGAAAAAATTCCTTTACAACTCCACCATTACTCGTACAAATGAAAATAAATATTGTAAGTCGATATATGTTTCTGACATGCCAATTAACTACCATTGTTTTTGTTTTCCTCTAAACTATTCCATTCCTTTTTCATTGTGTTATTTACCTACAAATTATGGTAGTTAGAACAATATCTATTTGAGGTATTTGAATTTAGTTAAATGATTACGTAAACAGATCTTCGTAAAATGGTCGAGTGGAAATCCTGCTAAAGACGTGGATAGTTGTAAATGACGTCGTAATGACGACCCCCGTGCGTACATCCCTTTAAATATAATTTAGAAATGAATAAACCTTTAAAGTCGGGTTCATAACCGGCGCCGGTATCTGACAATACGAATATGTATGTACATAAACAAATAGACAAACATAGCTTTTTATTATTTTGCTTTGTTGTGTATTGAATTTCCAAATAACGGAAACTATTCGCATAGAAGTATTTGGTTTTCTCCTCCACTTTTTTGGCTTATAGGTGAGTCGCACGATTTATTTTTTTTTCACCTTCGATTTTGTTTTTTTTTAAATAATATTATTTTTTCTTGAGGCAATTCGCACGATGTTAATTTGTTTGTAAGCCTCAATAATAAATAATATTATTTAAAACTATCGACTTTATATCGACGTTTTCGCGAAGTCACCAATAAGTTACTTTATTATTATCGAAGCACAGCAGACAAACTGTATCTACCTACATAACATAAGCTATTAATCATCTCTCAAAGTTGTAGAAGTCAAACACGACGGCCGCAGACTAGTGGACGCTGTACCAACAACCGGTCAGATATGAATGCACTTTAGCCATCTTTGTCCCTAAGAGATAACGCCCGAAAGGTCAACATTCTCACTTAGGGGACTATCTATGGCTTAATTTTCACCAGCATCCGCATGCCTTTGCAGGCTTGCAATTTTCGTAGAGACTAATAATTAGAATGTATTTTTGTACCTGATATCGGGAAAACGGCTGCTCTCTACATTTTCACGAGTTATGCGAAGATAAATGTAGGGAACAGCAGATTTTTTTTCGCTATTTCATGTTTGGTCCCATAGCGCCCAGTGCTAGTCACCCTGTATAGTGATTTCTAGCGATAAATTTTGAACTTGTGCCACTGTGCACTGGTAAGTGTTTGATACACAACATTAGCCAATTTCATGACATTGTAAAGCCTTCCTGAGTTAATATAAAAGGATATCGTCACAACAGATAAGAGTTTATAAAACTTAATGATTTCATGAAGATATTACAAGGTTTAATACATTATTAATCATATTTAAAAAATCTGTAGGTACACAGCCTCACCCCAAAAATGAGAGCATTTATTATACATTCGGCTCATTTTAACTTTTGTACCCGGGGATCAGAAGATGAACAAGCAATAAGTCCGGGGTAATAAAACTCTGTTGCTTCTCTACAAAGTTAGGATGTTTGGAAAACATCGAAGAATTTAATTAGAGAAAATAATTAAAATCTTTTTAACTATGATCGCAAAAGCATTTAGAACAAATATTGAAACAAAAGTAAACGTGTCTAACGATAACAATACGATTTAATGATGCAGTATCTAATATCTAAAATAATATGTAGGTATTTGTTAGATAAATCTCATACTACGCTAGCGTTGCTAGCAACGTTAGCGTAGTATTAATTTAATCCTGCACCACAGAAACAGTATTGGCTGTTAATTAGCAAAGAAAACTTATACTAATTAACATAAACCTTGCAGAAACCAAGGAAAATAATTAACTACCTATGTGTACACCGTACCAGAGGTGGCCCAGTGGCAGTAAAGGCTTATTTTTCGGTGATCGCAAGTTTGAACCCACACAGGCACACTTACTTTGTGTAATTCATGTTCTGCTCTAATAATAGTAGGGAAAATTTCGGTTTCCGGTTCGGTCCTGGAACCAAAAATTCGAAGACATGTAACATCTACCAATTCGCACTGTGCCCGCGTGGTGGACTATGGCTCCGTGTGATAGAGAAGAGGCTTATATCCCAGCTGTGGGAACGTCGGCCAATTATGCTAGAGTCTACATAACACAAAGTAGGAATTTTTTCTTATTTTATTAGATCGATCATACCAACAAAATCGTTTCTAAAGTGGAATTCCAATTTTCTTTCGATAAAGTATAACCTATTCCTACTTGAAGAAGTATTAATTTCATTCTTCAAGGACATTCTAATTAACTATAATGGTTTTTGGTACGCAGGTGTACCGCGCGGGGTCATACAGGAATATATATTTTAAATATATATTTTATTTCACGAAAAATGAAACTTATTTAAAACCAAAGCGCCGTGTAATAAGATCACGACTCGCTCTACCCAATAACTGAAAATTCAATATTGGAATCTATCAACGCCATTTGATACCCAGTAGATGGCCAGCTAGATTAGAGCAATCTCGAATACTAGATTTTGAATTTCCATTTTGTAGCGTAATGTACGTAGTAACAACTTAATAGAAATATGTAGTTATATTTCACTGTAAATAAATACCCGTTTGTTCTGGTGCTCGCAAGCGCGACTGCTAAGCGTGGGGTACTGGTGCCGTATTATGACGTATTAATGCCACCATTTGTCCAGTGTGAGAGTGAGACGGAGCTATAGAAGGCCGATAGCACCATCCTTTTCGCAGTGGAATAATCATGGCATTAATACTTCATAATACGGCCCCTGGGTTCGATTCCCTGGTGGGGCAGTGTTATTGGGTTTTTCCATAAGGATTTTCTTAGTAACAGAACAGCCCGGAGTTTGGATACACCTCTGCCTAATCCTTCGGGGATTACAGGCGTGATGTTCTGTTATTATAATAATATTATAATGTACTTATTTTTGCGTATTATTAGACCTCCTTGTTATTTAAACTTATTGCCTATCCTAGTTGTATTTTTCTGTTGCAGAAAGTGCTGGCTTGGATGATGATGAGAAAAAGTTAGATCCATTAGCAGCCCCCTTGGGTTTTAAAATCACTGCAATGGCAACCTAATATGAATGAAAGATATAAACAGTATTCTACCCCTGTGTATCTGCGCCTGATCTCTCTCCAGTCGTGTCGGATTGTTTGCCGTCCCTTCGGATTATGAGAGTGACGGGAGAGAGTGCACCTGTATCTGCGTACACACATGTGCACTATATTATCTCCCGCGCCGAAGGCTAGTCTCCGTTGAGATTGGCCGCCATGGCCGAAATACGCAGGAGGATTCTTCTATTATTTTATTAAATTAACAATTTAAGCCTTAACAGTAGAATATTTGTACTGAAACTGCTTTGTCTCTTCTCAAAAATACTATAATTTCATCACACAGGGGTATATAAATACATATATTTTCTAAACCTCTGGAGAAGAAAAGTAACATACCTCCATAAATATACCCTATGAACTTCTATCTCCACGAATAGTCACTTTTCAGGAGGTTAAATTTACAACGAAGCCAGGGGCACGGTCAGTACCTACCTACTATAAAACCAAACAAAGAATAATTGAAAGCTTCCAAAGCGTACCAATTCACACAGTTCCCAATACAGATCTTATTCAGGGTATTACGATCACTGACCGCACATTGAGCCTGCTCACCGCAGCACCACAGTCAATAGGAGCGAGGCAGCCATTACCAATTCATATCGTCGAAGATTCTATTGAAACAGCTAATACGACCCATTTATATACTAAGTCACGTACTGAATAAATTATTCTATTTAAATCCTACCGATAGACCTACGAGTACGTATTTGTCGATTAATATTATGGGTTCTATAACGTAATTTTACTATATTTATGTAAGCATCTATCGATATTATTACGAGCCAGCTATACTTGAATTTTCAATGTTTGTACAACTGTTGTTCACTACTGAATGGTTTTGGGAATTCATCGACCTTCACAGAAACCGAGACTGAAAACTTGAGATTTTGTTTCGATTGCACGTAATAAATGATGCTTCATTGCATTGTGTTTTAAACAGAACATACAACAGCTTCTGACAGTTTAATGAAAATAAACAACCTTTTAAATGGTTTGAAAATGAAATATGGTATCTCTCCAATCTAAAGGGAATATAAATAACAAAACTCAAAGCCAACAGTTATTTCAACGTACCTACTAATCTCGTATTATTGAAGCCAACAAAGTGGGAATATGAAGCCTAACATCTGTTTTGAATAATTTCCTACCCGGGGTGGTTTCCCCCACGTATGTTATTTATTTGACAATTAACGTTGTGGGTGTGTGGTGTGCTGTGCTAACAAAGTTTACGTTGCGCAGCGTCATAGCACTCGATGTCAAACGTCAAGTCAATCTACACCGCTACTGAAGGCTAGTCGCCTGGAATTAAACATTGTGTTCGTGTACCAACTGGTACTGAATTTATAAGGAATACAATGGCATTGTGTATATACATACTTCCCACACGGGCAAAGATACTAATAGATTTCAGGCCCAAAGAACGGTCCATTTAAAAAAAATAATTTTACAAGGATGGCGGTTCGTTCAATATAGCTCCATCTGTTTCCCACATTGAAGAAATATTAAAATAATACTGCTATAAGAGGTGTCGATAGTAGGTATGGCATAAAATACTACAAAGAGTGACTAACAAGACTATTGAAAAAAATGTTCTCTATTCTACATCTTTGGTAAAAACTTGTAACTTTAAAAAAAATACCATGGAACTTTAAACTGAACCTTTTACTGGACGGACTTGGTCGCAGCAACAAACTCCTGAAAAATACAACTTAATTTAGCAGCTAACGGTACTTTATTTCAAGTTACTGTGCGGTCCCGTCTGAAAATAGCCCCTATTTCTCACCTTGTACTGGTACTGGCAAATAATAAACTGCATAGTCAAATAGGATAACCACAGCATGTTTTTTTAAGTTTTACGTGAAGTTTAAAGCCTTAAAACAATACTTTGTTAACCTTTTTTGTATACAAAAAGGTGCCGAAAGGTGGTGATATAAGGGCCTATGCACACTGCGTTTTTATGTCACACCAAAGCCCGAAATAACAATAGAATAATACTGCATAGCACAGAAACAGGGAGTGCTTGACCAAATGATGTCGTTCTCAAAAGCTCTACTTCCGGGGTGAATTCTCTTAGGCAAAACAGATTCGAAGAATAAGTCGTAAGAATGTTAATGAGGAAATAACCCGTTGCTACAGTTTACTTTTGCCTTATTATCATACAATTAAAAGCCTCTCATAAATATTCGATCTTTACACATCAAAAGATTCCAAAATATAAATGAGAACTTTATACATGAAAAAGTTCGTCATAATGACTCAAGTGTTATACCCGCTTGTACTTTTTACTGTTGCAAAACTTGGGATTACAATACAATATTTTTTTTTTTTTCACTAGATATGTTGGTTTGCTATAGGTGCACCTCTGCCTAACCCTTCGGGGAACACAGCCGTGACGTTGTTATTTAAAAAAAACACATTCGTACATATAAATTTTGTGAAAATACTATTATTTACTCAATCGAACAAGACATTATTATTATTTACATAACATAACATAAACATAAAATAACATAAAATAAATGATCGATTAAAACGAACTATACAAATGAAAAATTGGCATACAACATGGCAATGCCGCTAGTCTCTTGGGTACATTATTAGCATACAGCGGTGCGGAGGAATTTTTCGACGCCATATTTTAGTCAATTGTTTATTTATACACAACATTGTTTCAAGTAAACTTATTATTTTACTAATTGTACACACCACATCATCAGTCACCACATTACAGGCTTCGTTTTCATCGATCACCTTTCAGGAGAAATAATTTCATCGTAGACATGTGGCCCGCGGCACTTCTCGCACACCACTATAAAATTCTGAAAAGGTAAAACAAATATTAGCACGGCAACATTTGTATGAAAATAATTTTATGGACTAACAGCCCGACCGTACTTTACCGTACTATGTATAATATTATAGATGTGATTGGATATTTGTTACTCAATTACGCAAAAATGGCTAAACGGATTTGAATGAAATTTAGCACACAGATAGTTTATAAAGTCAAAGTCAAATCATTTATTTCAATTCGCACATAAAAAGCACTTTTGAACGTCAAAAACAAAGAAATAGAACTGATTCTAGTTGCTCCTTTCAAAAGGTAGTTTTCGTATGGAAAAGAATGGGCAAGAAACTCCACCGTTATAACCTAGATAAACACATAGGATACTTTGAACTTGACTTTCCCGTGGATCGGAAAATATTGCGACATCCACGTGGGCGAAGCCGCGGGTATTCAAATTTCTGACGAGCCATGAAAAGGGTCAAATAAAACGTGAAAAGCATTGTATCGGTAACTTTTGGGGCTGTGAGCCATTGGTCCCTTGCCAGCAAGTCGAACGCTAAAAAACTATAAAATGTTCCTGTCGCTAACTAAAAATATTTGTTCGGGCTCAACTCGACACAGAATATTTTAATATCAAAATAAACTAAAAATATTAGTCAAAACGCCGAATCGACGAAAATCGTATTGAGTTGGGATTCAAGACTGTATAATGAAATATTTACTTACAAGATTATATTGAAGTCGTAGCAAGTCCATGGCTCGTTCGTAGTTGTTCTCGGATTTCGCGACGTGCTTCTCCATCAGCTCAACAGTTCGTTGTGCCAAGGATTCTAATTCGAGAAGTCCTTTTGGTTCTGATCGTTGACTGTCTCCCCCTCGACCAATTCTGGCTCCCCAATTGTGATGACTCCGCGGACCTCGTATACTGCCGCGCTCTCCCATCGCTCTGGTGGGCTGCTCACACGGTTCCGTTAACTTCACCATAGCTACTTTTCAATAATGATAATCGAAGTTCACAGACCACTTCTTTTAAAGGAGACCAACTCATTACCGAACATTAAGTGCATGTAATTTGCTAATTAGATGAACGAAATAATTAGTTAATTAATCAAGAATTGTCATAAAATTAAGTACCTAAACACAACAAATACCTGAGTCAATAACACAACAGGGCTTGCCCGAATGTGGCGATTGTTTTCAAAAATATGAAAACACCACGTGTTAATCAAAGGGCTGGATAACAATGGACGTCCCGGCGGCAGGTCAATTATTGTAAAAAATAATAGACAATAGACTGAATGCGTTTGTGCGTACTGTTGACATCCCCACCAGTTCAAGTTCCAGATAGTCATTCATTATTATATTTCATTTGTTGTAAGTAGTGTGTCAAGTAGTTAGAGATGGTGAAGTTACCAGAAAACGAGTCGTATGTGCCACTGCCAGTGGGGGAGCTGTTGGCAAGGTACCAGAGTAATCGTAACTTGTACGCACGCGGTGGTCCGTCCACCCTGGTGGAGTTAGAAGAATTCGCAGACATAGCAGCTAACTATATAGGCACCATGTCAAATAATTATCCGAATGTACGTCAGATCGCAATGAATCGACTGCGGCAGCTTTTCAATTTGGTAAGTAATAAACTTTATTTTTGCATTTGTGCATATTTTTATTCGTAATCAAAAAAATACTGTAGTTCAGACCCACGTAGAACCCAATAAGTCATCATCATCTGCCTAGCCTTTTCCCAACTATGTTGGGGTCGGCTTCCAGTCTAACCGGATGCAGCTGAGTACCAGTATTTTACATGGAGCGACTGCCTATCTGACCTCCACAACCCAGTAACTGGGTAATACGATACCCCTTGGTAAGACTGGTTGTCAGACTTTCGGGCTTCTGACGACCCGTAACGACTGTCAAAGATCCACAAATGACAGCCGGGACCAACGGCTTAACGTGCTTTCCGAGGCACGGAGGAGTCTCGGTATGTAAAGATGGTCACCCATCCACGGACCAACCCCGGCAAGCGTAGCTTAACCTGATGTATCGACCCGTGCGGCTGTTATTACGTAGCCACGAGCTCCTCGAACCCAATAAGTACTGTTGTATATTAATATTATACATTGAGGGTAACTTCTTAATACTGATTTTGTTTCAAGTATCTTCTTTATTACCAACATCAAAGTCTGTATTCATTACAATAGAACAGTACCTTTAATAGGTACCTTTCCACACGATTGACGGTCTCACTGATTATATTATCATCCGACATACTCACCGTACACGGATATACATAATATTACTAACTTCTGTATCTTATTACACGGTTAACAAATTGATAGAGCTACCAAACAATTTTGACATCCAATCGTAAGCTACGCAATTAACTCTTCAACAATTCAATTGAAGGTGCTTGCTAAGTCAAATTGTTTTCCTTCATTCGTTTTTCCTCCAGACTAGCCTCCGTTTCCTTCAGTTAGTAGAATAATTTATATGGAGTAAAATGAAGCTATAAATGCACTCTTTATTCTTTTTGAATACCGAGAAACGTTTTAAACTAAATCTTAAGGTGTAAACGGGCTTAAATTTTTGTAAATTCAAACACAAACCTATTTAATAAAATCTATTTTTTTCTTTCTATTTTAAACTCAGACCAAATAAAAAACCAAGACGGAGCGCTGCGAACAATGCAGTGAAGCATGCTAAAACTACAGTAACTCTGTGCATACATTCAAAATTATTGACAAAGACACTACAATCAAACTACACCTAACTAAGTGCACACATGTTTACGAAACCAGCCTCACGTCACTGTTGACAGCGCTCTGTCTTGGTTTTTTATTTGGTCTGAGATTTTTAATACAAGACTTAATTGTTTTGTTCTAGGAATTCAAGCTGCGCTGTGATGTATGTGGGACAGCTCACTATCAAGATGAAATCAGTGCGCCTGAGCGATAGATCACGAAATTAATGACAATACAAGCATACTATGTAGCGTTACGTACACATTTAGGCATGTCCAAATAAATTGTCACATTATACTAGGCAGCCAGGCCGAGACGGGCATGTACGATTAAGAATGAAGAAGAACATTTTGTATGAATAATCTCACCGTGAAAACGTAGGTCAAGAGAGATTCTTACAGACAACACCGGTTGGACAAGCTACACAAAATCATAATGCTGCATCTGCGTATTGTTTGCTGACACTGCAATTACTCAGTATCGTGAACTTGTGATTACGCAAGTAACTTTTATATTTTCTGGCCACGAGATATAGGCATATAATGTACTTGGCAATAAATAAAAAACCGGCCAAGTGCGAGTCGGACGCGCGCACGAAGGGTTCCGTGCCATTATGTATAAAACTGGCAAAAAAGTCACGTTTGTTGTATGGGAGCCCCCTTAAATATTTATTTTATTCTGTTTTTTAGTATTTTTTGTTATAGCGGCAACAGAAATACATCATCTGTGTAAATTTCAACTGTCTAACTATCACGGTTCATGAGATACAGCCTGGTGACAGAGGGACGGACAGCGGAGTCTTAGTAGTATGGTCCCGTTTTACCCTTTGGGTACGGAACCCTAAAAACTATGTACTAGACTCTGAGTACCTACCTAGGGACGTCTAAACTATAGTTGGGTCAATTGTGCATCCCTTACAAATCAATTAGACGTATGTTCACTTAATAATAATAATATTCATTTATTTCAGACTTACAGTATCCAAAATTTATAAACATGAGTGTGTAGGTATTATTCTATATTAGTTACTATATCTAATCATTTAATTATTAATTAATTAAACTAGATGGTAAACACTGTTAAACCGACCTTCTTATTTTGTATGGTTACTATTTACGGCATTTATTGATATTTTGACTTAACTCATAATAAAATGTGATAAATAAAGACAATTATGTCCATTAGCTGTTTTACTTACTCAAACAATGAAAACTATTTTTTCTCTTCTAAAAACAATCTTAGCAAACTGTTCCCGACAGAATAATCTAAATAGAACTTTTAGATGAAATACAACTTTTTATTACATAAAAAACACTATTATGTACCTAAATCTACATAGTTATTATTAAAAATCTTATAACAAAAAAAACGCAGCAAACAATGAAAAGTCTTGTGACAAATCCAAGTGATAAGAAATGCACCATCCACCTTAGACATTGCTAAGTATTTTAAAAGTTGCCTCGGGATAGCACTGCCGTGTACTGGTGGTATGAGACCGAAAAAAAATCTACCAACTAGTGGCTACGGCGGCTACGGCGTAGCTTGCGTAGCAATTTAGCTACGTATCCGTCAGATTTTTTACACTGCGCCTATTTAGTATTTAATGGGTAGGAAAACTTCGATGGGTGAATTACTAATACGTTTACGTTAAGTATGTTAGTCATTGTATGAAAGGAAAGATAAAGTTGAATAACCTCTGCGATTTTCGGATGCATCATAGATACTTATATTTTTTTAACTGAACTTGTATTTTTATTTAATTGTTTTTCATACGATGGTATGTTTTTGTACAGTTTACAATAGTCATTAATAACAAATTCATAACTACTCTAAAAACTTACTTTGCCACTAATATTAAGTGGCATAATGAATGTCGTGTGATGCATATTGATGCGGCCAAAGCAAAACAAAATCAAGCAAAGCAGAAATAAAATTGTCAATGTTAGGTTTGTGTAGGCTCTCGCGAAGACGAATTTGTGGCAGAAAGAGGCGGCATTACGGCGGCTCCCGCAGTAATCCGGATTGAGCCAGCAATTATAATACTTATCCTGGTTGGTATTTCATCTCGCCACAATAAAGTGTACCCCGAATTATCCCGGTTTCATTCGCGACAGATAAAAGAGATCTGCGTTTGAATAACTATATTAATTGTTCCGATTCATGAATTGAACAATGTATGTACCTATCTTTGGTCGTTTCTTCTTTGTCAGTTCTTGTAAATGACGCCAAAACCGAACGCTACTTCTACATTATCTCCTACTATCGTCTGTCTGTTCAACGAAAGCTAGAACTCCAATTATGTTAGTTAGTTGATAATGTCTAAACTATACTATAACAGATAACTGTAACTATCTAACAGTATCGCGCTATCACCATGATAGAGAGGTCTAAAATAGAAGCAAAGTTGTTTACTGCCGAAGTTGCTCCAGGATCGTTAGGGATGCTACCTATAGGTAATGACTGGCCAAATAAATATTTCCAGAAGCAACAAATGCACCCAAAAAAAACAATTGTAAAAAAAGGCATCGCCTTGCCAACAATAGCCCTTTACAGTCAAAATTGCAGTCTTAAACAAACGTAGTGGTTTTGGCTCTGGGTATAGGGCCTTTAGCCGGAGAATTGCGGCCAGATCCCCGAAATATACTCGCTAAAGCCGGATAATTCGGCTAAAACCAGCCATGTGGCAACCTTAGTTACAGTGGTGTAGTAAAATATTGACATTAGCCTTTAGTTCACCGCGACACCGTCACTACGATAAGCTAATGAATTTTCCCTCAAACAAGTCGGCATGGTGCTGATGAATTAAACTTGTTGTTTATTATTAGAAACAACTTGTTAACAAAGTACGTTATCGATAAATCATTGAAACTTAGGTCTTAGTTAGATAGCGACCGATACCAAGTCAAGTGGAGACAGAACTTTGGTAATCGTACCTGTAAAATGTTACGTAAATTTTCAAGTTGGTATAGAACCAGTGGTCTATTTACAGCCACCTCATATTTCTCTGGCCCTCTCTGGCACTGATAACTATTCTTATTAGCCGGTATTTGCTTGCCTTGCCAACAAACTAAATCTACGCCCAAACTTCGGTTAAAGTAGGTATTCACCCTTTTCTGATGGTCGAAGTTAAGAGGAGTTATGAAAGTACTTGCTGTATTTATGTAGATAGTGTTTTTCAAGGAAAGGGAAGACGGTTACTTTTTATTATTCTTTCTGTAAATCTGTAAATACAGTAGTACCTAGTTAGTATTCCAAGTCTTCCAGTTCCTTTTTTTCTGTTCCTAAATCATAATACCTATAGGTAGCCTCCTTTTGCACGTTTGCACGGCAGTAGGTAAAAATAAACTATTCCATCGCAAAAGGTAAATGAAAGTATTATGAAATTGACGAAAATGGAAGGTCTATAAATACAAAAAATCGATACAAGACCCTATCAATCAATCAATCTGGCACCATTCGAAGCGCCGCAAATGAGGAAGAATAAGATTTTTAGATTAGGCAGCAGCAAGCTACTGTAATTATTATTCTGATAAGCTACGAACTCATCAATCAAAGCACTTCGGCTGCCGCCTCCTCCGCCGCCGCCGTCTCCTCCAATCTTTAGACTCTAAAGCCTTTACTCACTTATAATATATCATCCTGTGTACACTATGCTTATAATTTCGGTGTTACCACAATGAAGCAAATTGAATAAACTGGGGCGCGTTTTAAACGTAATTTATTTGGATGAAAGATGAATATATAAGCAGTTGTAATGTTTATACATAAGTTTAATAATAAGTATGAATTTTAATGATAAATCATAAAACAGGACTTAAGTGGACCATGAACTTTTATGGGGCTATTATTTTGACTTTATGTGATATAAATCACAGTACTGCATAATGTTTCTTAACAAAGTAAAGACCTATACGTATTTATAAAACAGTGGGTATAAATACTACAACCTGTGTCCCTAAAGCTTTTATTCCTTTGTAATAAATAAATCTATACAAACCAAACATCTGTACAATGCAAACTACTTTAGGAACTTAATAATAATATTTCTTTTACATTTAAAACTGCTCCGACCTCGTCGTAATAAACTTTTGGTTCGTTTAATTAAACCTTCATGCCTCGCAAAATGTTAAACGCTCAAGTTAAATTAAATTCACCATCGACGTTTCATATTTTGCTCAGAAATAATGTAATTAGCTTAAATAAGAAGAGATCTCGAACATTTACGAATTAATTTACCAACTTCAAGTAGAGTTTGCGATTTTATTGTATTTGTTAAGTTTGAAAGTAATCACACTTGGATGCTCAATTAATTTTCTGTTATCATTCTATATAACGTGGTAGCTAACGGCCATGCCACATTACATTTTATTCTTGTTTCTATCAATACTGCCCCGTCGGTCGAGTGGTCCCAAGCGGTACTACTGAGCATTGAGGTCCAGGATTCGATTCGGAATTTCTCAGTAGCATCCCGAAGTTTGGATTTGTGCCCGGTTGATGGAAATAGATCTCAAAAGTAGTTCACTGGTTTAATGTTAACAATTTACTTCTTAATGAAAAAAAAAACAAATGCATTAAGTTTACGCTACCTCACGTTAGGCAGGTGAAAACTAATGTGTTGATAAAGGGCGAAGAATTGAATCCCGAAGATAGCACAGTATTCTTGGGCTTAACTTTGGATGCTAAGCTTCAGTGGGAACCACATATAGATAAATTGTCAAAAAAACTAAGCTCAGCAGCATACGCCTTTAGAAAAATTCGTAATTTAACTGACATAGAGACAGCCCGTTTAGTGTACTTTAGCTATTTTCATAGTGTAATGTCATACGGTATTCTGTTGTGGGGAAATGCCGCCGACATTCATACTATCTTTGTTTTGCAGAAAAGAGCTGTTCGATCAATTTATAAATTAAGTCCGAGACACTCTCTCAGAGACAAATTTAAGGATATAAATGTAATGACTGTGCCTTCTCAGGATATTTTTGAAATTCTTTTATATGCCCATACAAATATTAAATTGTTTAAAAAATACAGTGATATCCATAATATAAATACTAGGAACAAACACAAATTTGTTGTACCTACAACAAGGCTCAAGAAAATAGGTGGCTCGTTCAGATGTCAATGTATACGCTTTTACAATAAGCTTCCAAGCCACGTACAAGATCTAAGCCTTAATAAATTCAAAATATTTATTAAACGTAAGTTGTGCCAAAAAGCGTTTTATACCATTAAAGATTACATTGAGGACAAAGAGGCTTGGGATTGAGCTGCTCCAATTTCTCCATTTTTTTTTTAACTTATTGAATTTTGTTAGTTTTTGTAACTTTTTATTTTATTATTAACATACACAGTGACATGAATATTTACTTTGTGAAGTATAATATTATTATTATTTATAATTATTGTGAATTTGAGGACTATGTGGATCATATTTATTTATTTATCTGGCAGTTTGAGTACTATAGGCGGCCTACTCAAATGTCCTTTCTTTGGTAATGTTCGTCGAGTCGTTGAGCTCCTTAAATTTAGAGTTGAGCTGCACGATTACTGACAAATGCGTGCACTGACTGGATAGGTCCACTCAATCTGTGTGGTTCTTTCCTCAAAAGACCATTTCAGACACCAATGTACATGGTCTTCACATGATCTGACCAAGATTATGTCTGGACTTTAAAAGAGACTGGGACCTCTGAGTTTGTTTCTGCCTTTCTTCTCAGAGTAGTCAGACAGGAAACGCCGACCTCATCTAGTTTAAAAAATGTGATTGACGTGTAAAAGTGTTTGTACAAACCTACTTACAGAAATAAAATCATTTATCATTTATCATAGGCCAGCACCTTATTACATGGGACTTAAACATAACTGGCGAAATGTGGGTGTACTATAGGTCAACTCTGCCTAAACCTTCGGAGGATACAGGCGTGATGTAATGTTTCTATCAATCAATAGGGTAGGTAAAAATTGTTGTTCATATTATATTTGGTCATAATGTAACAGACATCGTGTCCGTATGGATTAAGGAGCCATGTCTTACCTTTATTCTGATCCTACCCTATTTGTAAGTCGACTCCTGTCCAATCTCAGACCAACAAAAAAAGAAAGACTGAGCATTACGTACATCAATAGTGAAGCCACCTTTTTATCTATGTGTGTGTAAAAAGGGTTGTCATTAGTTAAAAAAATTCCCTATAATTTAGGGAATAATATTTTGGGTAGGATAATATTGTACGAGTAAGATATTGTTGAGTATGGTATTGTACCTCAATTGTTAGGAAGGATTCCGAAACAAAACCATTTTTTTTTACATCGTAAAATAAAATAAAATAACAATTAAGTACAAAGTGCATTTACATACAACCCTATCGTCAATGGCTACATGAGGCAAGTCTGGTAAGTCCTACAAAAAAAATTACACGAGTAATGGCAGCTTTTGATTAAAACCTTAGAAAGATAAATGAAGAATTAGGACATACTTGAACAAACGTACAGCCAGAAGTTTGTGAAACTGAGTTTTCAGCAAGTACGTAGGACGATGGAAATAACATCTTAAAAATAAAATTTGGGACAGTAGTATTTAAATTAGCTAGACTAAGCTGAGAAACTAACTAAAATAAAATAAAAATACAGTCTCGTGTTTAATTACTGTTTCGATAAAATATCATTTTGTTTTTTAAATTTTATATACCTTTTTAGGATATCTGCTTTTGATCACACGGCGAAGTCCACCATAAGTTGAATAAAGCTCATTATTATCAAAATGATCGGAACAAACCACGCTGGTTTTCGATGGCAGCCATTCTAGATCATTCCGACTATTTCTTATAGCTACTATCCATTTACTTTTATTTTCAATATTACTTGGAAATCTAAAATATTAAATACATAAAAAAACAGGCATATAATTACTCGAACTAAAAAATATCGAACGGGGAAATTTCAAATCATATTATGGCAACCCTCGCACTTTAAATGTCACTGTTTTCGTTCGTTCATTCGTTCAGGTTTTTGTTCCAAGTAACCTAAAATTCATAGTTAACTAAATTAAGAAACGATGTTATTTGAAGTACTTATATGTGAAAAGTGATTCCGTAAGACTTTTTATGTGATTTGCTATTGTTTTTACAAGTTTTCACTACACAAGAAAGCATAATTCTATTTTTTTTATTGAAGTTTACTAGACTACGACTCGTGACGTACTAGGAGCGATGAGCATAGTTTTTGTGTAGGTGTGTGCGTGAGCCTGTGTGTTTACTTGCAGGAGCATAGTTTTGTGGCAACACGTTTGATGTACGTAGTGCTCCGTCTTTCTTATTTTGTTGGTCTGAGTGTCCAATAAATTAAATAAAATCTGTTTCCTGAAACCGCACCATAACTATAACTCATCTATTAAAATATTTCAATGAATTAAACATAAAGTTTCTAATTAGTCTTGCTCGAACTACTGAAACTTAAAAGAACACGATACGCAGAGAAAACAGACTTCTAAGTCCTAACAAGGTACAGTTTAAGCATTGAAAACTTACAGGCCAAAGTAAATTATTTCACTTTTAACGTGTCTCGGATGAAAATCTGCAACGCCAGTCGCTGAAATGCTGGTGGTCCATGATCAAGAATTAAGATTTTAGGGAGACATTCTTTACAATTGTTTGGGAAACACCGAAGACAGAAGCTGGTTAAGAAAAGGTATTACCAGATACTGAAAAAATATTTTGCTCTTTAAATACAACCCGTAAGGAAGAATATGGTACTCCATCACTTTCGTACTGCTGCATTTTTTGCGAATGGCCTTTAACTTCTGCAGCTTTTACTGGTTCGTCGGACAATGGCGAGCACAGATGGCTCCCAGCCAACCATGGATTTTCAAGCACCACTGCATCTTACCACCGGGATTTGAAATAATGGCTTTCAAACCTACCTGTCCTACGAAAAAAGTGAATGTGTGGGTAAGATAAAGGTGGTGGCGCTGGTAACTTGGCATTTAACAAACATGTTGGGATATGGGTACACCTTGTGGAAAGCTTAATTAATGCTCTTAGGGCCTAAGAGTTAAAATTATACTTTACCTGAATTGGGATTTGAACTTAATTTTGGAACAATAGACTTATATAACTGTTACTTACCAACATGCTCAATATGCTCGCCCCCTATTACATGGGACTTTAACATAACTGGCGAAATGTGGGTGTTACTATAGGTGCACCTCTGACTTCCCTTACTCTTCTGGGATTACAGGCGTGATGTTATGTTATGCTACGAAGCAGGTATTTCCGCTATACGTTGATAAATACATCAATTACATGATAGCGCAACAAATTATGGTGAAGTTGCACATTCTACCCCACATTACATATCAATCATGGTTGACGATACTGTCGCATGACATGACGAGCACAAATTCTTTGGATGTCATAAAGTTAGGTCCTGCTATGACCAACCGTACAATTTCCCTTTTTATCAACTTTTACCTTTACTTGAGTTCCGGTAGAGCTACCTAAAGGTAAAGAGAGGTAACTAAATCAAGAGCGGGTGGTAAAGTGAAAAAATAACAGTCAGTCTAGGTGAAGTGAAACCGTAAAGAAAACCGTATATCCTTTTTTACCGCAATGGTACTAAATTAAGGTTTATGGTTTCAAGGTGAAAGCCAAGAAATCAAAATGGTGTAAATCTCATGCTAAGTTTAGCCAAGACCGAGTTACCAAAAGGCTGCGAAAGGCTGCTTTAAATGTTGCTATTTGGTTTCCACCTCATTTTATGTAGTTTCCTTCAGTAATAAAACTACTGTTGTTTTAAATTATTTTTAGGTTTCAGACGCAATTATCCTTCTTTTCAATTTAGTAACAAAAAATCACACTCATGTCCGGTAAAGCTACAAAACGACACCAAACAAATGACCCAAGGAAAACAGACTGTGTATACTTTTAAAATGAAAAAGAGACTTCATTACACTGCACGAATATTTTTCACGTTGTAGAAAAAAAACATTATGTGCCTTTTTGACGGAATGGAAACTGGTGTGATGTCGCTCTTGTACATTTATGATGCGACCATGTTGCGCCATATTGCTAATTGATGTCCGCGTGACACAGAGCACTTTTATTTTAGTCTGGCCAACGAAAGTTTATCCTGAAAACATGCGCGAAATTTAAAAAAACAAGACTGTTTGTCCCTAAACATAGTGCGGATAATTCGTGTTGATAATTGAAATTTAATTTCATTTAAATAAAATAAAACTTCAAGTATCAACACGTGTTCAACTTTCGTTGGCTAGACTCTATTTTTAAATCTGCAATTGGAACTGGTTGAATTTGAATCTATTGAGAAAAAAGGAAAATCCTTAAATAAAAGTTAAGTGACAGTTTATGGATAAAATTGTTAGAACTGGAAACATTCTTGATAACGAGTGTGTTCGCTGTACACAGATAAGAAGGTAGGTATACCTACAGTCAGTGACCTGCATAACCCGAGCCCTCTTCCGCTCTTCTTTGTAAGAGGGCTCAAGTAATGCAGAATACTGATCGGAAGTATTGTCTATCGTACAAGATCATATACCCCCTTGAATCCTGTGATTTTCCAATAACAGCTAGCCATACGACTCATCATAACCAATAACTAGCAACCATAAAAATATAACAATTAAAACCATGGCGTTACATAAAATCATACCTCGAACAAATATCTAATATCAGCTTTATGGCAGTTATAAAATATTTACCGTCGGTCGGACTTATGAAACATCGTATTTTCGGTTGATTGCCCACTGTCTTCCAGTTTTGGCGAAAAAGATAGACAAGCTTTTTAGATATTTAAAGGGCAATAACATTCCTCGGGCGTATGGATGTGTAGCGATGTAGCCACAGTTACGTGGGCCATCATAATTTCGTACAGTACGACACAAGTTAAACATTCCATCGCACAGCACACGGTCGTGTTTAAATAGGACGCGAGGTACGTCTGTGTGACAGTGTCTTTCTAAAATTCATTAGGACCTACTTAGCAGTGTAGGTGGTGAATAGAAAGATCAAGTGGTAAGAACAATTTGCTTATTTCGCTTGACTCACGAATTATTAATTGCTCTTAACTCTGTCAATTCCTGCCTGAGTTGGTTTAAAGTCAATCGCACAAGTTGAAAAGTTTTCGCGTTTGACGAATTCATCCAATGAAACTTCGGAGCTGTGTCGTACTGTACACACGTATTCACACTTATTGTTTTCTTCAGTGTACGTAGTTACGCGTTTATGCGAAACATTAGTACGGTGATATTCTCTTGAGTAATTCGAGAGCATTTGTTAGAAGGCTTACGGTTTTTAGGGAGCCTTTTTTTCATAAAAGACAATATTATTCCGTTTTTTAAATTGTGTACCTACTTTGACAAAAAAATGCTTTCGTATTTTTTATTTAAATGATTTACATTTTATCATTCTCATGTATATATTTACTACATATCTCTTGAGGGTTGGTAGAATTTATGCTATGTTTTTCACACACAATCAGTTTGTTTGTTTATAGGTCGAAATTCGCACCATGCACTTTAGGACCTACGAGTCCTACGACTTAATATCTTACTCGTAATTTCTCCTCAGGCATTCTTTCATGATATCTTAATCATTGGAGCATGCCCTTTCTCATTTCCACAACGACCGCCCAACCGAGAAGAAGCCATCACAGAAAAAAATAAAGGTACCAAAAAGCTTTGTTATAAAATGAAAACTGACCTTGTTTACCTATTGATTGAAAGAGAATGAATATTCACAAAAATGCAACAATAAATCTAAAATTTGCGATATTCAGGATATTATTCTGCACATTGCACACTGCAAAAGGAGAACCTAAGTAATTTGCAGCAGAATAACAATTAATATTTTACTGGCCGCATACCACATCAAACATAATGGAACAAAACTGGTCATGTTTCAGTAAGCAAGATTGTACTTTTGCCCACACATACAACCAACACAAACTTCTGCCATGTTTTTGTTTTAGGAATACGTAACGTGCCTACAGCACTACTCGTAGTAACACACAGGTCGCGTTAAATCTCAGCGTTGTTCTAAAATATTCAGGCGTGCCGTGAGTCCGTGACCCTACCAAACTGCGCTGTTGGCTTGTAGAACGAGTTGGATTCAAACTTGGCGGTTTTTCTATTTGTCCGTACAGCTGTAGTAGGTACGTACCTACCTAATTTATGGAAGTTTATTTACACACGTGAATTATCGCGACTGATGTCTGTTTATCTTGGTATAACTTTTTTTTTAGGATTGTTTTACTAGTTTTGACTAGGATTGTACCTAGGTGACTGTCAAGCTTTTACCAGGTAGAAATTGCGAAATAACAACACCGTTTTTTCCTTTACCGTTAACCTGTGTTTATGTTACGGCTACCTAATGAGTATTTATGTACACCATTATACCTACTTACCTACCATTAAACGAAACATCTTAATAATATAACAATACAGGAGCAAGTACAACATTCCTTTGTACTAAGTGTTCTGTTAGGTACTTATCGTTATGACGATGACGTCTCGGACACGAATGGTCTCTGACACGAATGTGATAGACAAGACGAGCCGCTCATTAATTAGTTAATAAGTCATGTGCACAATACGACGGTTGTAGACAACGACCACAATGTGTCTGTGCACACAATGACCGAATATAATATTGATGCCTAAGTATACATACAAAGATATACCCCATGGACGCAAAAGTGGAAAAATATGTAAAAAAAAACGTGCTATAATTTTAATTTTTTTTACGCATCTTGAATGCTTATTCTAGAGGTTTACCACAGGTGTCCTAAATAGTGCAAGAGTTTTCAGTCCCAGGAAAACTTAAACTCTATCACTAGGAAAGAACCGCCAGCACTAGAGGCACAGCTAATTTGAAGAAAGGGACGAAACATAAATCACTACTTGAAATTGTGAAATTCCTGAATTTCTTATGGACTCGTACTAAAATCAGTAATTTCACACAGT
This sequence comes from Lithophane leautieri, assembly GCA_949152455.1. Taxonomy (NCBI): domain Eukaryota; kingdom Metazoa; phylum Arthropoda; class Insecta; order Lepidoptera; family Noctuidae; genus Lithophane; species Lithophane leautieri. The sequence goes on from OX424459.1 coordinate 13,166,088, forward strand.
TTTAAATCACGTATAGGTAAGTAATAGATAATACGTATGGTTTTTAATACTTTAGTTCTAATAAATATAATAAACGTAAGGAAGGTAAGGCAATGAAAATTAAGGTAATTGCCGGTAGGATGTTTAAATTCATATTATAATTTTAAAATATTAATTTTATTAAAAAATATTTTTTTAACAACGTGAAAACTTAAGAAAGAATTTTATTTCTATTAATTTATACTAAAAAAAAATTAAATTATAATAATAAAATTTTAAGCCCTAAAAAAAATAATAAAAAATTTACCTCATGTGAATTGTCCGCAAAAACACTTACTGTGGTGATAATCGTAATTTTCAGAAGATAGCCACAATAGTATTCTCATAACTTTAACGGCTGTTTGACACTTCCCGTGACCCAAGGGCGCTTTTACCTTGTTCAGAGACTAAGCATTGCCATACAACGTGGCAATGCCGGCAGTGTCTTGAGTACACACTGCTACACATCAAGCTATACATTTCCAGTATAAGCTGACCTCGCATTTTACGGAAATCCTATACAATGCGTGATCAGCCTAAACTGGAAATGTATATAGCTTGATGTGTAGCCGTGTGTACATTACCAGCTGACATTGATGCGGAGAAATTTTTCGACGCCATATTTTAGTTAAATTGTTTATTTGTAGGTGGGTATAGTTAGTTTTACTCAGACATTTTTATACATATTTACTGTCTAGAGGAATTTTCATATTTAATGTATATTTTAACCCATGTAATTATGTACTACATACAATGATATATATACCATGAAAATAAAACAAAACTTTAAATTCGACACTACCTAATTTAATAATTCCGAGAAATGCGACAATGGTGTTGTAATTCCACGACATGACATCTAACGGATGATTCAATTACCCTACAGGACGATAATAGCCCACTTTATATTGTCGACATCGCTATGTAGAAAATTAACCCTGACCCCTCCTCTTTACAAATGATCTCCATTCCCCACTATTTCGGACTTGGGAGGCGCAAACAGAGGGTTAGGCTGAATTTAAAATTAATTTGCAAGGAATTCATGACATTTCTTGAAGTTAGGTAATACCTTCTACTTTGTTAAGAAGTTTGTTTATTTAAATTAATCATTTATTTCTCTACAATCATCGTTTTAAGTTGTACATATCGTGTAGAGAAATACAAAATATGTGTAGCCTTGTGTACCAAATATTTGATATATTTGGTACATACGGCTACTTATCAAGCTATACATTTCCAGTATAACCTGACCTCACATTGTACGGAAATCCTATACAATGCGAGATCAGCATAAACTGGAATGTATAGGTTGATGTGTAGCCGTGTGTAGGTACTTACGTAGCAGAACTTGGCAGGAGGCCCTACCACAAGTGCAAACTAGTTCGATCCAGGCTAAAAAGGTTTCAAAATGTAGAAAAAACACAACGACGAACATGAACATGTGGTGTGTGATGTTAACTAATAAGCTCACAAAAATCCCTTAAAGCTTAAACCATATAAGCAGCCGTCCGACATCGACATCATAATTTATAAGTACCTACGTCCCTACTTATCAAATTAAAGCTAAGCTATCGAGAACCAACTAAAGTTGTCGTCGCTGAGGACGTCGTCGATCGATTTATATCTGTCTTTTAATAATTCTCAGTTTAAGTTTTTTTAAATCTTAATTACGTTCCCAGTTTTACTTACTTAAATCTTTTCCATTTCCGACTGAAACTTTTCAGTTGATTAACAGCTGTATTCTTAGGAAGTAGGTAAGTAAGGATCGAATGAAACACTGGTTGCTCGTTTAACTGATTATAATCATCAGAGAAATCAAAGATATATTTTATATTATCCAGCCTACGAGTCAGCCTTGGGCTGTCATCCTATTTCTTCCTATTCTATTTACAAAAATGTTCGAACCCTTGAATCAAGCCTTTCTTAACAGCCAGTACAAGTGTAGGTTGCTTACTGCATAAAACCTTACAGTACCTACCTGCACTAAAAGGCTTTGATACTATTTTATATATTTTTGATACTAGAGTATACTCGATTTAGCGTCACCGAGCTTAAAGTTCAGTGTCGTTCACTGTTATAAAGAGCGCAAAGTGCGCCTAAAGAAGTTTTCACTTCAAAAATACGAATTGATCATCGAATTATGTCGGTGAGTGATTACCACCTAAGGAAAAAGTTTCCTTAGGTGGCTACCACCTAAGGAAAATTATTGTTGAAGGTTCAAAATGAGTTATTGCGGTGTTGCTTTACATTGGGCTCGTAATCTTTCACTTGACTATCATATTGTCGTCCTCCAGAGGTAACTAACTAGGAACCTTGTTTTGTTCGGTAGGCGATAATCGGCAATTTCTAGTCTTTTCTAGGCGTGTTTGCATTAGGTAGGTAAGCAGCTTGTAACCTAGTACTTACCTACGTGCAGACTAGATAAGTACTTATATTTATTTAGCATAGACCATAGAATCACTACTGCGCCCCGCGGTTTCACTCGCGTACCTAAGTCTCGATCCCGTGGGAATATCGGTATAGAAAGCATGTCCTATTCCAGGACATGGTCTACCCATGTGCCAAATTTCATGTAAATCCGATAAGCCGATTTAGCGTGAAAGCGTAACAAACCAATAAATAAACAAACAAACTCACTTTCGCATTTATATTATTACTAACTTCCGCCCGCGGCTTCGCCCTCATGGTATGTCGATAAAAAGTAGCCCATGTCCTTTCTCAGGCTCTAGACTATCTGTGTACGAAATTTCATTTAAATCGGTTCAGTGGTTTTGGCGTGAAAGCGCGACAGACAGATAGTTACTTTCGCATTTATAATATTAGTAAGGATAGTTAGGCAGTTTGGATTTTAAAGAACTCAAACTCAAAGGATGTCGGTCAGGCAGAAAGATCAAGCTGCCCACTCGAAAGCGTAGTTGCTACCTATGGAGAAGAGGCAAGGAATTCCACGGACACTCTTGCAAGACGAACACTCTTTTTTAGAGTCACATACTATTCATTTCTCTTTTTGTTAACATGGACAAGACTTGCTGTTGACTGTACCTATTCGGACCTAGGCAGATAAGTACAGCCACGAGCATGTTTCAGGGATGTTGGATATCCGCATCCGCATCCACAACTGCGGAGCTTCCGCATCGATTTGGACATCTGCATCCGCAAGTTCATGCGGATGAGGATGTAGCACAGGTCGTGACAAGAAAGAAAATAGGCGGCGCCGGCGACAGACGCGTGCCCGTGCCCTATACTTTTATTAAATTTATTTATTGCATAATGTACACTCAGTTACAGACTAGGCTAAAACTTATAAGTACATGACCCTGTTAGGGCGCAGCAAGTAGTATTACATGTACCTTAAATGTAGGTTAAATATTTAGAAGTTAACACTAAATATCAATATCACAACGTTTATTATTATTACTAATATTTAATCTCTTTCTAGCATATTTTATTTAATATATATTAATTAAAGTTATTTGAACTATTTTACTACGTGTTCATTGACTTATACGAGCGTAGATTACGTTCAGTGACAACATTATTTCTCGTAAACTAATCATAAGGTGTTTAGTTGCGCTTATTGAACATTTACACAAATAAAATAAATCATAAGGTGTTGAGTTGCGCTTATTGAACATTTCAACAAATAAAATAAAATTTCCATAATAACCGGTGTTCCAAAATACCTACTATGTTCGTAATAACAAAATTACAATCAATACCTACAAAAGGAGAAAATCACTTTTCAAAGTTACTAAGTGTATACAGATCAGTCCACCGCACGACAGTGGTAAGAGGTAATCCTTGAAACAAAATTGTTACCACGTGCGGTTGACTGTACCTGATTATTTTTCATTTTACATAGCCTATGTAAAGTGAAAAATACTCAGGTACAGTCAACCATGTAACATAGGTAATTGTTTACAGAGGGCTGACCTACTTTTAGGCCATCGAACATGGCAATGCTGCTAGCCACTGCTAGCCTTTACGGTATAGTCTACTTTTCCCATTGACAGCGCTGCGGACTAATTCTTTGATGCCCAATGTTCTCTTCCCGTTTTTATTTTAACGCTTGTACCTACTTACTCGTAGTATATCGTCACCGTGCAGTGAAAACCTCGTAATGAAAAACTTCATTATTTTTTGTTTTTATTTACTTGATGGGTACAAAACCTCGTAATGTATATTTAGAACACAGGTGCACAGCTCTAAGATAATTCTATGATGATTCTCGGGAAATGTCATGACGGCCATTTTGTTCAGATAGTTTTTATCTTACCCGGTAAAATAACTTTTATTGCAATCATGAGGTTTTCACTGCACGGCGACGATATACTGTATGTTATCTAACGAAGGGCGCTCCTACAACAGTATAGCGTCTACACATGCTATTTTTTTTATTAAATACCATTTAAAAAAAAGCTTTTTTTGTTTTTTATAGTAAAATATTCACAGAAAATATTAAATTGATACGGAAAAGAAACACTCTGTACACGCACTCTTGTATTTCAATGTAGAAGGACACTGAAGATACTGTTTATCTAATTTACTGTTAGCTTGTATATTGTATTTAACTTTATTGTCAAAATAAATATTGTTTAAATACAAGCATTTCCGCATTGTTGTTTTTGTGATCAATTACTGAACGAATGCATTGTTGATGCTGAATGGATATAAAATAGGAAGTTGCTTTCTTGTCTAGAACCTTGAGACTTCTTCCTATTTCTATTTGATACTAATCTGCGGTTAGGTCCTATTTCAATTACCTACCTAGTAGCAATGCTAGCTATTTATCTTACATCCGCTTTACCTACATCCGGATTGCAAAAGCCGACTTAGAGATGATTTTAATAAGATCGGCAGCAGTCTCTGTTTCCTAGTTAAATTCCTCTACGTAGGTGTGTACATAGGTAGTACATACAGGAATCGAATGGGCCTTACAACTTGGGGGCCAATGCATAGGTAACTACAGTGGACATTTTTCTTTTTTTCCTCTGCCTCACACCGGATTTCTCCTGGATGGATAATGAGTAAGTTCTTCAGAAACACAAATCTGTTATACCCGGCAGAACAAACATATGATTCAAAATATGAAATATATAAATATTTTGACAAAAAAAAAGTATACATCAAAAACTATCAAGGCTATATTATAGGCACAGAGTACTTTTATATATAGGTACTAACTTCACTGATCTAGGCAAATAGGGATCTTTGGGGAACTGGTTTTCATGTCACAAGCCATAGATGGCGCCACGTGTCAATGAAAAACCAGATTACGCGATTCCCACAATGTTTTTTTATTAAGGTCATCTTTCTATAGCGATACCGTTCAAACTAATCCAAAAAAATAACTGTCTGATTTTATAGACAGTCTAGGCTATGTAGTCGCTAGTATTGTCGCTACCGCAGTTAACCGAAGTGACATCTATACTGTTAAGTAGAAACAATCCCAGCGCGAACGAAGGCGAACTTGTAATCAATAATAAAACAAAAATAACTATCAGTCATTAGATAATACAGATAAATGTAATTTAAAAGACTTATTATTTTATCTATCTTTTTGTATTTTAATTGTTTAATTTAATTATAAAAATCTAATTAGAACCAGAAAGGCTGTATAGCTCTATACGTTTACCTGCCTGCAGAACTAAACGAAACGTCGTGTAAATTTAAAAAAGTACCTAAGTAAGTGAACTAAAGTGACGGTCGGTCGACAGCTCATCGTTACGTTGTTTTCGATGATATTTTTATAGCTTAAAAATCTCCAAAATTAGTGTAGTGTTCTAATTAAAAACAAACCAAGATGTGGGATCCAACTCATGTTCAAGTAACTATTCAACGGGCTCGAGGACTTTTGATCAAAGGTAAAAACGGTGTGAATAACTGTTTTGTTACAATCGCTCTCGGTAAAGATAAATTCCAAACTTCCGTCAAACACAAAGCGACTCAGAATGTCGAATGGATAGAAGAATGTGAGTTACGAATACCTTCGCAGGGAAATACTGCTGAGATTGTTCTAAAGATTTACGATGAAGATTTACTAAAGGACCATTTACTAGGTCAAGTATCGATTCCGTTAAAAGACCTCGATGTTTACGAGCGGCCAAGAAGCCGTTGGTACACCCTGCAGGGAAAATCTGGTAAAGAGAATGATAAGCCAAGGGGCGAGTTGGAGGTAAAAGTGGCTTTCACTGTAAAAGAAGGAAGTTTGACTGATTTGAGTAAGAAAGATAAACATAGGTCTTCTTTGTCTAGCATCGCACAGAATGTCGGTGGCAGTCTCATGAGCATTGGCAGCATTGAAAAACGTAAAAGCCTTAAAAAGTTTGCTAAAAATCTTGGTTCTAAGATGAACTTAAATAAGAAAGATAAGAAAAGTGATTCATCGTCTCTGAGTGGTAGTATTGGGAACCTCAAGAGTTCCACACTTTCTACCCCTGATCATTCCACACCCAAACGATTGTCGGGAGAAGCTGACCCTGGGGTCATTAGTGAAGATGATGATGAATTTGCTTTTGATGACTTATCTCATAAAAGCTCTGGTAGCTCACTTAATGTTCAAACTTTACCACGAGGACATAAATACACTCCCTCACCTGTGAATGCTTCATTAGAAAATCTAGGAGGTGGTGAATTTTTGAGAAGATCTACAAGTAGTAACTTGGCAGTACCAGAAAAACCAATCCCACAGAAACCTGTTCGCCTGAGCCTTGACACTTTTACTCCTCCACAGCTGCCAGCACAGGTCATTGACAAAAACGATGAGTGGTCACAGAAACTTTACTCAAAGCGGAAATCTAACAGTCAATTAGCTATTGATAGAGAAAAGTCTTCAAGTCTAGAAAGAAATAAGAAACTTGACAGTCCAAGTTCTTTAAAAGAGAGACCAAGCCCTAAGTTCTTCAAGAAATTTGGCAATAATAATAAACAAAAGAAATTATTGGAAGAACGCATTATTGTTGGAGAAGAGAACATTGCAGAAGAAGATTCTATTAATCCAGCATTCAACAACATTCCTAAATCAATTGTGAAGGACTTTGATGGGAAATCGCGAGAAGACTTGATGGTCATGGTTTATAATTTGCAAAAAGATGTTGAGTATGAGAAAAAGAAGAATAAAGACCTCGAAAACTATCTTGATGAACTACTTCTAAGAGTAATGGAAACAACACCAAGAATTTTACAGAACCCTTATTCTAGAAATAACAGCATGCATTTTAGAAACAAATAAATTTTATGCAATTGCCTAAATATTCCAGTGCATTATCAATTGCATGATTGCATAAGATTAATGTGGCATGCCTCATTCTATTCAATGTTTGTGTAATACTGATATAATTATTTGAAGAAACTTTCTTTATTCAATAGTTAGGTTGCTTTATTAATTATTTAGTATACTTATTAGAATGAACAAGATTTATAATTGGAATTATAGTTTTTCCATTATTGTAAGAATTAGGTAATCACTGTTTATAACAGTGACCAGTGACACCTGTATCTAAATTAGTAGAGAGAGTGGTGTGTACGAATTATAAAGAAATAATCTAAATGCTTATAAACTTTCACTCCTCTAAAGATCTAATCACATACAAACTTAGTGCCTTATGTATTTGAATAAGTCTGTGATAGGTATTATTATTTGAATTATTTGTTTGTTCTTATGAAAGTTTTTATCTTATCTGCAATTTCCAAATCTCAGGAAACAAGATGATAATCACAATGATAAATGGTCTACGTAACAAACTTACTGCTGGTATTGTGTTTTTGTAGAAGGTCAGATTCCAATAATTGATGTTTAGTAGTCTACAATTTTAATTGAGTAATCAAAGAATGTGTAACAATTACCCACTGCCATGAAATTTTGTAAAGCATTTTATACTTCTCATTTTTATACAGAAATTGGACAATTCTAAAATTTGTGCCAAATTTATTTATATAAACAAAAACTCCATTTTATAACATAAAGTAATAGTAACCATTGTAGTATTTAAATGTAATAAAAATACATTATTTTTAACATCAAAAATATTTTAGATTATGATAAGTACTGACTGTGTGTGTGTTCATTTAAAAAGTTAGAAATGGTAATTGGAATTATGTTGAATTGTTAATTTCGTCATTTTATCCAACATGCTTCATTCCTGTATAAAAGTTTAAATGTTAATGCTTATTGCTTCTCCACACAAACGGCTGATCTGTCTGACAATCGCCGTGACACATTTTGCGTGTATGATTCATTATGTAGGTATGTATAATAATAAGAATGACTAAGGCATTGAATGTCTTCATAGATAGCGCAAACAATTCCTAAGCCTTAACAAAAGTGACTCGAAACACAAGTACCTAAGGAATCCATCCAAATGTAATTCAATGAGGTTGATCATTATTTATTTGTCTAGTGTTAAACTAAGTTTCATTTATTTATAGTAGGTAGCATTAACATGCATATCTAGTATTTTTAGTGCAAATTAACTTTTCATGTAATTTACGTAAATCATACTTATTTTGTAAGAAATGCCTTTGTGCAATAATTAAAAGTTAGTGGGTAGATTGTTTTTTGTTGATTGATGTCTATTAACTAACATTGAAGTATTACTTATTATCATAAACATAAATAGATATTTGTATCAATTAAGTTACTTATATTTTTTGATTCATGGTGATCTGAAGAATTTTTAACATAATTTAACAGTGTCATAGACTTATCTATGTAAAGTAGGTAGGTAAATAGAATAGAAGTTGATTTATTACATATTATTTTCCTTTATAATTATTATGTGATATTTGTTCAAAAAACAAACGGAACAAATTAACAGTAGATTGTATTTCAAATCTAAAAGAGAAGTAAAATTATTAAATAATAAATAAGCCCTTATATTACTCAATTTCTTGATAATCATTAACTAGATGATTATCTATTTAATTATACCGAATAGATAATTTATTTTTATAATATGTTGAACTACCTACTCTTAAGTTAATTTTATTAAAAAGTTAAGAGGAAAGTATGTTTAAACCACCAGATAAAATGTCTACTTTTGTCCAGAAACTAACTTTTTCAATAAACTTTTTTTTCAAATCATGGCTTTTATTTAAGTTGTTTTGTTTGAACATATTGTTTTAATACACTGCCATAAACATTTTTAAATCAGAATTTTTCAATAAAACAGTTCATGATAGGAAATGATTTTTAATTAAATAGTGGTAGTAAAAATCACATACTTAATATTAACATTTCATTTGTGACGTCGACTTTTGGCTGGTGCTGCTACAGGGGCTGCTGTAGCATAAGCCTTCTGTGATAACTTGTTCATGTAGTAGATTGTTATAATGGAGAATATCAAACTGAAAATAAAAAAATAAGTATTCATATTAATTTAAATATCATTAGTTCTTTTCAAAGATTGATACAGAACCCATTGTGGAGAAAGGGGCAAACATAATAATTTAGGATCCACCTCCATACATTTTGTTTTCTGATTCAAGAGTGGCCAGTCAGTCTTTTCTAGATAGACCTCTCCAAAGACGCAATGCAAACAACAGTTATGATCACTATTTCATCAAGTTTGTTTATAATTGTTTTTGTATTTTGTTGTTTCACTGCCAATTATGCCATATATAGAACCGTGTATACCAGTTCCTAATTGCCAACAACAACATTTTGACAAGCATTGATGTGTTTACAAAATTTTTATATGGGCAACCTTGAGCATTGTATGATTGCAATGCTCAAAAGATTGCTCATATGAAATATTTATCATAGCACTCCAAAATTCCTTCATACGGATTGTCTAGAACACACTAAATATAGTTTACCATGTAGTGAAACAGATCCTGTGCACCATGCCGGCAGCAATTAATGATATTGCCATAGATAGGACTACTTCCGGCAACTTCAACTGGAAGTTTTTGCCAAACATTGTCGCTTCTAAGTTACCAATAGCCTGTGATGTCATGTTAAGGATAAATAAATAAAAATACACTGTTACACATAGGTGTACAAATAGTATGTCGAGCTAAAATTATTTAACATATAGTATTAAAATAAAATACAACTTTATTTCAGACTATAAAATGTCCATAGTTTTGTTGTAATTTTAATTGGTATAGTGGTTCGATTTCCAGGTTGGGCAAAGAAATGTTATTGCGTTTTATATCTGGAATTTCTCAGTTGCAGCCCAGAGACTGGATTTGTGCCCGATTGATGGCAGTAGGCTTGCCCCCTATTACATGGGACTTAAAAAGTAACTGGAAAACTACACCCCTAAGACAACCCACTGACTGAAATGTGGGAGTACTATAGGTGATGTAATATTATAATTTTGTCAGTCTACCATCACTGTTATGGACCGCTTGAATGTCAGGTCAACAAATCCAAATGAGTTTTTGCTCTCTAATAACTTTATTAGCTGATCTTAAGGCTAGGCGGGTGCTAATTCTTACTAATATTATAAATGCGAAAGTAACTCTTGTCTGTTTGTCCCGCTTTCACGACAAAACTACTGAACCGATTTAAATGAAATTTGGTACACAGATAGTTTAGAGCCTGAGAAAGGACATAGGCTTTTTATCGACATACCACGCGAGCGAAGCCGCGGGCGGAAGCTAATATGATAATAAAACATCCTCAGAGTTATTAATAACCAATAGCAATTTGTAAAAAGGATACAGTAACGAAGAACAAGAACATCAATGAACCAAGGTAACCCCCAAATATTATAGTAACTGGCGATCTTATCAGTACCGGTTTGTACATCTGCATTCCCGAAAATATTAGCAGGGTCAAAATTGATGATAACACGAAAGACGTGGCACTGTTTACCGCTGAAATAATAAAAAGTTAAGTTAAAATGTGTTTACATGTTATTTGTACGAAAGCATTTGACATAATCAACAGTAATACTCAACCCATTGTAAAGTTCCACTTATTTTTACTATGTTTCAAGATTTCGGCAATAAAAAACACCGCACGGCCGCATTGAAGTATTGAACACAACTTTTGACAGAAAATCAAAATCTCAGCCAGAGAGCCAGCTAGCCCTGGAAGAATTGACAGATTCATTTTTTCAAGTGATTGTACTTTGATTACGAATCTTTTGAGTAATGTAATATGAAAACTTATACGCAATATTCATTTTTCATTCATTGTATCAACATAGTTTGTACTTACAAACATAGTTTTATGTATCTTTGATGAATACTTTCATACATAACGGATCAAATAACAGGCGCCAAACAAAATTCAGACAAGCACGCCAAACCTTTGTCAGCCAACGTTGTATCATCTATGGTCAGCATGACATTAGATGACAGGTGATATCTTGCTTGTGTGCAGGGTTGGATTTTATACTATAATTACAGTATTTATACTATAATTTCGCACTTTGTACTATATACTATCCACATCTAAGGATAGTACGCTAAAATACTATAATTTAAAGTTTGCTGAGAATGCTTAGTTTTACGTCATATTATGAATATTTCGACCGTGCGTGTGCGTGTATCCTCCGCAGTACACTTCTCTCTTTCCACTAATCTCGTTCCTCCCATTCCATTCGAAATTCAATGAAAGTTTGCTCAATGATTTAACAATCACTTGCGAATTTTTGTGTAAAATAATACGTTCACAGTGTTTTAATTATGGAAAATAGCAACACTGAATCAATGTACTGTGCACTGAATACACTGATGGTTCTAAAAATGACGATAGACCGGGAGTATTCACCCCAAAGTAAAATTTTGCCATAACGGGTGTTGATGTTAAATGACTATATGTTAAATTAAAAATAATGAAACTGTACCATACTTTTTTTTAATACCATCCTTTTCATTTTTTTGTACTATCTTTTTCAACATACCTAAATCCAACCCTGATCCACCCCCAATCCACCCCAAAGTAAATTTTGCCTTAACAACGGGTGTTGATCTTAAATGACTTTTTTTGTAAATACTATCCTTTTCATTTTTTTGCACCATCTTTTTCAACGTACCTAAATGCAACCCTGCTTGTGTGTGTTATCAACAAAAACCGTCAAAAGCTAAACAAATTCGAAAACATGACATTCCATTTTCATCTTCTTCAAGTTTTTGATAATGATTGATAACAAAAGTAGATGACGGTCCTACTCTGTCTGTGTACTTATCTGAGAAATAATTAATTACTTGTTACGTAAAATTAGTTAAAATGACACACGTTACCAAAACAATTAACTCCAAATTAGTGAAAAGTTTGATTCATCGTAGTCTTGTAAGTAAATCAATTTATTAGTTATACTTAAACTCATTGATGGTTTACCAAATTGTATTTACTTATTTAAGTACTTACAAAATATTCATTTAAGGGGAAATAAATAAATATTCCTACAGTCTGAACCTACAGTGCTGAATGTTTATTATATAAGTTTCTTGAACCATCTCATCCAATTTTAAAATTAGTAACCATTTAAAAATTTCAGAGTACAGCAACACCACAAGTCAGGATCTATGAAGTGGGCCCAAGAGATGGCCTTCAAAATGAGTCTAAATTTGTTCCCACAGACATTAAAATAGAACTCATAAAGAAACTGGCCGCAGCTGGAATAAAAAACATTGAGTCTGCCAGGTATGTTTCTTTAAATTTATAATTTGTCACTATCTACAAAACAAATAATGGTTTAAAAGCAGCATTAGTAAGTACTGCAAAATATAACTTATTTCTTTGTTTATTTTTAGGGTTCTGGTTGAGAACTAAAAAATTGTTATTCACTGAGAACAGTGATGAAGTTTGATTTTAAGATAATTATTGATAGAATCATTGGTGTTAAATTAATAATTGATCCAATTCCCCATACAGGGCCTTTACCCACAGCCATCAGCACAGAAAACAGCTCTAAGCAACTACTTCATCAAAAGTTTGTTAGTATTCAACAATGCATAATAATAACTTCTATCTTTTGTTTGCACAAAACATTTTTATTTTCATCATTCAGTTACTGCTGATCTCTACCTACGTCTTACAGCATGTTACTAAGATGTCGCCCTTTGCTGTTTGAACAGATTGATAATTAATATTACCGATGTGTTGCTTACTTTTTTCATCATTTATGTACCTATAATACCGCTCGATAATGCTCGTGGCTAAGTAATAACAGCCGCACGGGTCGATTCATCAGGTTAAGCTACGCTCGCCGGGGTTGGTCTGTGGATGGGTGACCATCTTTACATATCGAGACTCCTCCGTGCCTCGGAAAGCACGTTAAACCGTTGGTCCCGGCTGTCATTTGTGGATCTTTGACAGTCGTTATGGGTCGTCACAAGCCCGAAAGTCTGACAACCAATCTTGCCAAGGGGTATCGTATTATCCAGTTACTGGGTTGTGGAGGTCAGATAGGCAGTCGCTCCATGTAAAATACTGGTATTCAGCTGCATCCGGTTAGACTGGAAGCCGACCCCAACATGATTGGGAAAAGGCTAGGCAGGTGATGAATACCATTTGGTCTGCAACCATAATAACAAATTATTCTGTGGAGTATATTTCTCAGTCCTGATCAACTATTAAATTAATATAACAGCGTGCTTGCTTGTGTAACTGTTAATTATATTACCATTCAACCAATCTTAAATATGCTTCTATTGTTAGCTTCACATATTTTGAAATTGCTATTGAAATAATAGGTAGGTACTGAAAATAATTAGATATGCATGCAAATTATGTTACAATAAGCATGCATAGCAATTTAAAAAATTCAGCCATTTGCATTTTCTAAGTACAGGTCTGAGATCCTCTTTCTAAAAAACCGGCCAAGTGCGAGTCGTACTCTCGCACGAAGGGTTCCGTACCATTATCTATAAAAACGGCAAAAAAATCACACTTGTTGTATGGGAGCCCCTTAAATATTTATTTTATTCTGTTTTAACCAACTTCAAAAAAAGGAGGAGGTTATCAATTCGTCTGTATTTTTTTTTAAATTTTTTTTTCCTCAGATCTTTCGACTTGGTGAACCGATTTTGATGATTCTTTTTTTATTTGAAATCTGGTGCTTCCCGTGTGGTCCCATATTTATTAACTTTGCTTGCGTAGTTTTTTTAGTTAGCTTCAATAATTACGTATTTTTCCCACTTAGTCTATGTAGATGATATCTTATTTGACTCCGACACTGTTATTTACATAGTATTCGAATTTGAGTGGGGTAGGTACCACAACTGAAAAGTGAAAAATAAAAACTTTTTCCAAAAAAAAAACAATCGACTTTGCTTTTCAAATTTCGTTTTTTGCCACCCACTTCCGAAATTAAACTTATTTTTCACTTTTTTTGTGTTTTTTTTGGAAGTCAGTTGTTTTTTTTTTGTTTTTTTTTATATTATTCGTTGTTATAGCAGCAACAGAAATACATCATCTGTGAAAATTTCAACTGTCTAACTATCATAGTTCATGAGATACAGCCTGGTGACAGACGGATGGACAGCAGAGCCTTAGTAATAGGGTCCCGTTTTACCCATTGGGTACGGAACCCTAAAAATGTGCAGCTAAAAGCAACAACAGCTTGAAGCAATCACTTGTTAATTTATTATCATGGCCCGTACCCAAAAAGAGATACTAAAACGAGTACCTTGCAATTAGAAGCAGTGATAGCCTAGTGGTGTGACCGTTGGACTGCCATTGCCAACTTGCCAAGTCGTACTTAGGTCTCGAGTTCGAACCCAAGCCAACGCACCGCTGACTTTTCGGATGCATGTGCGTAAGTTTTGTATACTTATCACTTGCTGCTAAAACGGTGAAGGCAAACATCTTGAAGAAAACGGCATTCCTGAGGGATATTTCTCCACGGCATGTGAAGCCAAGTCAAATGCCCGTGGGTTGCTTTAAAACTGCCAACAGCTTTTGTCATTAACCACACGAAAAAGAAAGATGAAAGAACCATGCAAGTGTCTGAAGATGGCAAAATTTATATTTAGAAAATAATAGCAATGTGTCTTCATTATCATCATTCAGGCGAAAGTCGTCGACTGCTAGACATACTTAGGCCTCCCCCGAACCGAAAATCACCAAAACAACCAGCCCTATGTAGCAATTCATTGTTGATTGCAGGTTAGTTGGGCTATTGCCACTTGTAGATCAGGCACCAGATCATGGTGGCTAAATTATTTCAGAAATAGAAAATACGGTAAAAAGCCTTAGGTAATTGAAGTCAAACACGTCAGCCGCCTTGTTTATTGTAAAAAGCCGTAGGTAATTGAAGTCAAACACGTCAGCCGCCTTGTTAATTGTAAAAAGCCGTAGGTAATTGAAGTCGAAACACGTCAGCCGCCTTGTTTATTGTAAAAAGCCGTAGGTAATTGAAGTCAAACACGTCAGCCCCCTTGTTAATTGTAAAAAGCCGTAGGTAATTGAAGTCGAAACACGTCAGCCGCCTTGTTTATTGTAAAAAGCCGTAGGTAATTGAAGTCAAACACGTCAGCCGCCTTGTTAATTGTAAAAAGCCGTAGGTAATTGAAGTCAAACACGTCAGCCGCCTTGTTAATTGTAAAAAGCCGTAGGTAATTGAAGTCAAACACGTCAGCCGCCTTGTTAATTGTAAAAAGCCGTAGGTAATTGAAGTCAATCACGTCAGCCGCCTTGTTTATTGTAAAAAGCCGTAGGTAATTGAAGTCAATCACGTCAGCCGCCTTGTTTATTGTAAAAAGCCGTAGGTAATTGAAGTCAATCACGTCAGCCGCCTTGTTTATTGTAAAAAGCCGTAGGTAATTGAAGTCAAACACGTCAGCCCCCTTGTTAATTGTAAAAAGCCGTAGGTAATTGAAGTCGAAACACGTCAGCCGCCTTGTTTATTGTAAAAAGCCGTAGGTAATTGAAGTCAAACACGTCAGCCGCCTTGTTAATTGTAAAAAGCCGTAGGTAATTGAAGTCAAACACGTCAGCCGCCTTGTTAATTGTAAAAAGCCGTAGGTAATTGAAGTCAAACACGTCAGCCGCCTTGTTTATTGTAAAAAGCCGTAGGTAATTGAAGTCAATCACGTCAGCCGCCTTGTTTATTGTAAATAGCCGTAGGTAATTGAAGTCAATCACGTCAGCCGCCTTGTTTATTGTAAAAAGCCGTAGGTAATTGAAGTCAATCACGTCAGCCGCCTTGTTTATTGTAAAAAGCCGTAGGTAATTGAAGACAAACACGTCAGCCGCCATGTTTATTGTAAAAAAAACTTACTTATATAATTTTCCGTAGCTGTTTGGATCTTGGTAGTAGACCCATCTTCTGAGTTCTGATAGTCATGTTCATTCTACTGTACCTATTTAGCTACCAAATTTTTTTTTTCGTTATGAGACGAGTTAGTAGCGTGGGTTCTTAATATCTACTTGTAAATAGGGTCGTCAGCCGAACCTTTCCACCGCCAAGTATACAGGGTGGCCGGAACATTGACGTCCAAAAATAAAATTTAGGTCCCTCGTATCGTGGGGTATCCGAATCACCCCCATGTATGTTCCGCGACTTTTCATAGTTTTCGAGTTACGAATTTTTTTCTGATTTTTTGAGAATGATCGACCTGACCAATCAAAAAAAATTAAAAAAAAAAGTACATGGCTTTGTCGAGATTTTTTTTTTGCAACTGAATCTTCGTGAGTAGTACTTTTATGTATAAAATAATCAGCTTCGTAACTGTGATGAAAGTTATGAAAAAGTTGGTCTAAAGTGAAAAAATTACGTTCGGTAAATTATGACTTAGCTTTTCAACTTTAAATAAAAAATTAAAACAGTTGACTTCATGGTTCCAAGATTCAAAAATTTCGCGCGATCTTTTCCCGTGCACCATGGGTTGTAAACGAAGGCGCTACTCTTTTACCTGCAATAACAATGGGCTGAGAGGATAAGAGACCGAATTATTGCTATTTCTCTCACTCTCGGTGGCGAGGAATCTCGACAAAGCCATGTACTTTTTTTTTTAATTTTTTTTAGATTGGTCAGGTCGATCATTCTCAAAAAATCAGAAAAAAATTCGTAACTCGAAAACTATGAAAAGTCGCGGAACATACATGGGGGTGATTCGGATACCCCATGATACGAGGGACCTAAATTTTATTTTTGGACGTCAATGTTCCGGCCACCCTGTATATCTAAGCATTGTAGTGCGCCTATTTTGTAATTGGCGGCGAATTACAGGTTCGTGGCTTTATCTCCAAGATCGGTAACGCAAACCCTGTTTACCAAAGTTTGGTAGTCTACTGACTAGTACTGACCCACTTCTCTAGTATCAGCCCAATCAACGAGCATAGCTCGTCCCATGCCGTAGTAATAAAATTGGCTAGCTAGCCATATTGTAGCGGTGCTGACTGCACAAAGTTCGATGGACGTACATTACGCACTGATTGATTCACGCGATAGAGCACGGAGATCCTGGGCGGCCGCTGCTGGAGTCGGCATTGTCAGCACTTTTCATACAAACCAAACGTGTCACCGTTTACTCGCACTACGACACAAATAACATAAGTATAGGAACTAACTAACGGCTTTGAAGACGGTCCGTGATGGAAGTTATGCGCTCAACGAACTGTTTTCGGCGTCCCGAATTTTATTAGTACTGCCGTCTCTAGGTGCTGCCGGCGCGATGATTCCGTGCTGTATGATTCACATTATCTTCTAAGATACTTATATAGTATAGGTAGGTACCTATTATAATTAAGACTCGACACTCTTTAATTGGTTTTCGCTTACACATTTCTTACCCTATCAAGTTACGTTTCGACTGCATAATGAAACTGTCATTGTTTAAACAGTTTGTCGTAGCAAGAACGGTATCGAACTTATCGCCTTATCAACTTGTGTATTGCCTCTTAAGGTGTTGAAAACTTTCCACGATTATAACCATTAAAAACTAATTAATTCTAGTTCTGATTCCATTTTTCACTACGTAGCTTTAGCTAAGATAAGGATTTATCCTTATTTCATCTTATTTGATTGGCATTAGAAATCATTGGACTCTCTTCTATATTTGGCGATGAGAATGGGATCGTATATTAAGGGATCAACTCATAATCTTAAAATGTTGAACCTATGTCCGGACCAGACTGATTTAGATCTAGATTCTAGATCATGATTCGACACCAAAATAAGATTAATAAAGAAGAAGGGGCCTAAAATTAATTCTAATATTTTTAACAGCTTCGTTAGTCCAAAATGGGTGAAACAAATGAGCGATGGAGTTGACGTCATGAAGAACGTACCGCGAGCCCCTGGAGTCAACTACCCAGTACTTGTGCCTAATCTGAAGGGATATGAAACAGCTGTAAGATCTTATTTACGTAATATTTCTGTATCTTGCAGCGTATTGCGTGGAACTTTCATATTCATATCATTAGTTATTGTCTTAGTTCACTGCTATGTTTAGCAGACGCAAATATACAGTTTCAGCAATGACACGGAAAGTTTTTGGCTTTAACAGAGATCTACCCGATATAAATCTTAGTCGCCATCTCAAAAATATCTCAGAACCGAGTTGGGAATACGTGACGTACTTTCCCTATCTATGTCTCCCCACATGACCTGCATTGCTATTCTGTAACCATCTCACTGTGAAAACTTAGGTGAAGTGAGCGTGGAGTGAGCTGTCATTGTCATCGATACCTACATAGGGCAGTGACAGTTCACTCCAAGCTCACTTCACCTAAGTTTTCACTGTGACATTTTTACATAATAGCACAACAGAAGAACAGTTTTAGCTTCGGTCATTCAAGATAGAAATCTTATTATAGCAGAGAATACTTTTCGCAATGTTATTGTCGATATCGATATGGATGGAAAATATTCTATTGAAAAAATTTACTTGAATGCGTGTTTTTTATTTCTCATACAGAAACAATGCAACGTGGAAGAAGTAGCGATATTCCCGGCTGGTTCCGAAAGTTTCTCTCAGAAGAATCTAAACTGTTCTGTAGAAGAAGGGTTGAAGAGGTTCAAGGTGGTGGCTGATCAAGCTGTGAAGGATGGCCTCAGGGTGAGAGGCTATGTATCCTGTGTCGTGGGCTGCCCTTACGATGGACCTATACATCCGAAAGGCATCGCCAAGGTAATAAACGATTCTTTCAAGATAACTATGATAATAAAAATGCACGGAACAGACTATTGTTCCTTAATTACATGCAGGCGTTTGTTAGAAGATTTTAAGTTACCTCGTCACCAAATACAGTTTTCGTTCGAATAGATTTTATGGCCACAACGATGAATCAAATGTTCAGCAGGTGTTTTTCGACAGAAACTAGTGTTTAAAATGCAAGAGCCAAAACATTTACAAAAAAAAAATGTTTCCCGTAATATAAACAATTTCTTACGTCATTCGTAAATTCCATACCAACATTACCAACTGGCCCAGACGGTATTAACTTTTATGACTATGCTAAAATAATTCTTATCGTACACATGACATCTTGCACCTTTACTGAGTATAAACAAACCATTTTCCAGTTCTGAGAATTATTTCGTTTCGACTTATTAAACACATCGCGCTCATTCCAAAGGGGGTGAACAGTTTGTAGTAGCATTCCTTAGACTAAATTCTATAGACCACTTATGTATGAAAAGAAGCATATAAGCCGTTTAAATATAAATGAGCTAGTTCTACTTCTAATAACAGAATGACAATAATAATCTATTTATAATGATCGTTTGTGATACTGGTGATCAATAATTTACATGCACGAAATGTACCTATTTGAAATGACTAGTTATAACAATAATGGTTATCGAAATAATTTTCCTGTGATAAATTAACGTGTAATGTAGGTAAGTTCAGAACCAAATATCTGCTTAGAACTTAAAATATGAATTGGTCAAGCAGTAACTTATCGAGGCAGTTCCTTTTCTTAACAGATTTTTCGACCTTCTAGGTAAGCAAGTTCACTTTAAACCTAGTTTCCTCTATTTTTGCCATATCAAAAATATATATTATTAGAGTATTATTACCGTTCATAACAGATAACAGAACAGTTGTTCGAGATGGGGTGCTATGAGGTCTCCCTAGGGGACACCATAGGCGTGGGCACCGCGGGATCCGTCCAGCGACTGATGAAAGAAGTACTGACAGTCGCCAAGCCTGAACAACTGGCTCTACACTTCCACGATACATACGGACAGGCTCTGTCTAACTTACTGGCTGGATTAGAGGTACTTATTTTATGATTTTGTGACGCAAAAGGCTATAATAAACCGTTTCAATGTTGGTTGATAGATTGCCTTCGTTTTACTTCTTTGAATGGGGAGATATGAATTTATGAAATTGTGCCTTATTGTGTAAACCATATTGGTTTACTGAGCATTTTTTGACTGCTGGATGTGAAAAAGCACTTGACCAGTCGATGTGGTAATCCTTGGAGGAGGCCAGCTGTGTTCAGTAGTAGACGACTTTTGGCTGAAGGATGATAAAGTATTTGATTAGCCTTTAGTGGTATGAGGAACAGGGAGTAAAGTTCACTCATCCACCATAGAAAAGGGAGGATCCTCCTACCAGACGGGTGTTGTGTCTGGCGGGCAACTGCCCAATGATTGATATTGGATTTTTGTATATATGTTCACTGCACGGTAAACTCTAATTCCGCGATGCAGGATTTTTGTGACGTCGGGATTTTTGTGTGACGTCAGGTCTTTGATGCGTAGTTCGAATGTGGCGATGTAGGTACCGCCACAAGCCTTTTCTATTATAGCTTGTTTAACAGGTTAATAAAGCTAGGCAATTTTGTGTGTAGAATTCATTTAATATTTTTCAATAGATTTCACTTTGATTGTGACTGTGATTCTAGTAGGTATATGTGCCAATAAATAGAAATGACCTAATGTCAAACGTCAATATTAGACTCAATGAACTCAAGATGAAATTTTATCAGCGTACAAAATTGTATGACGAAACCAGGGCAAGCCGCGGTCGACGTATTGAGTACTGATTGCCCCACAGTTACAAGCCGTCAGATGCCAAACATATTTCCTTATGCGATAAATTAATTTAGAAGCTTCACGTTCCTACCTTGCTTTGTACGATAACACACATTTTGAGTATGTTACGTGCTGTTATTGTCTTTCTACGTAAATATTATGAGTGGTACATATTAATGTTCGTCGGCTATTAAAATAATAACACTTGTAGAATCTTACTTATCAAACCTCTTCAAGCTTGTTGATACGTTCACAAAGACAACGTTACCATTGCAACTGATAAAAATTATCAGTTCCTATCTAGAACAGCTGGATACATTGTAAAAGTAAATAAAAATAAAATACTATAGTGTTGATCAGTTTCTTAGCTACAGCACACACCCGCATAACTCTAGTTACGTCATCAGACAAGCCTCTTAACTTAGAGTATATATACTGTAATTATATACTCTAGCCTCTTAAAATAACTTGTTTTTGCAGTTCGATATAAAAACCGTGGACTCGTCTATCTCGGGGCTGGGCGGGTGTCCGTACGCGCGCGGGGCGAGCGGCAACCTCGCCACAGAGGACCTGGTGTATTTCCTGTACGGCCTGGGACTCAACACACACATCGACCTCGTCAAACTCATCGAGGCGGGGCGATACATCTCCAACTATCTCGGCAAACCCAGCGAGTCGAAAGTTAACCGAGCAATCGGCGATAGGGTCAAAAATCACAATGATATCGCAAAAATGGCCTCGTGCGATGTTTGACCATGAATAATTACAATCAGTGTAAATGTAAACATTCTGAAGTTGAAAACAAAGACTCGACAGCTAATGTACATACTTAATAAAATATATTTTCTTTGTTTGTATAAGTCTCGAGAAATGCAATTTATTAGCAATAAATAATATATTTTGAGATACTCTTTGTTTATTTTTGCCTTCATCCAGGACATGCCGGTGGTCATGAGCGTAGTCGTATACATACCTACAGGTTTTATCAATTATCATGCGGAGTGGGTGCGTGCCGGCCGGCGGCGCAGGCGCGCACACTCGAGCGCCCGCCGCGCAACGAGCTGCTCGCTTTGTATTGAATTGACCTTATTTATCCGATTTGATCTTGAGCGAGAGGTCGATAAACCTTCGCACAGTGCCAGTGTGAACCCTACGCGCAGTCGGAACCGAAAGCCGGTTTCGCTTTGTTTGTTTTTATGGAACGAGCGTGACAATGAACATGGTAGAAGTGAAGATAAACGAGGACGTCAAAGTTGGCGGCAGCAATCCCTGCTTCATCATAGCGGAAGTTGGGCAGAACCATCAAGGTGACATCGAAATAGCAAAAAAGTTAATAAAAGCCGCTAAGGTAAGCCACTTTTCAATACAATTGTAGCAGGAAAACATTTGTTCGCTTTGTTTACGTTGAAACACAAAACAAAGAGAACCAACATTCTCTTCAAACTTGTAATAAGTATTCGATAGTGCTTTGCGACAGTACACAATAGACATACTGAATACTAAACCTTGATTGATCCTATGTCTATTGTGCTATGTAGATAGAAGCACATTTGGATTCATGTGCTGTCTACATACGTTTTATCTAACGATTACCCACTCGCTGGCGTTAAGTCACACTCGGGTTCATCGTTTCATAATCAGTATTTTTAATTACATAGCTTAGCATCCTACTTTCCACGCCTACTTTTAACTCTGGATTATTATCATAAATATCGTGATACTATAAAATTTTCCTGGTAATCTGTATGTACAGATGATGTCATCAAAACAAGTCGACTTAATAAGATTTACACTAGCTCATAATTTTATTTAAGATCTCGAAATATGGATGATACATACTACAAAGGTAACTCGTAATACATATAGACAGTTGCTACATATTTCTTAATTGACATTACAGGATGCAGGTGCCAACTGTGTCAAGTTTCAAAAGACCTGTCTCAACGAGAAATTTACGAAGAAATACTTAGAGCGACCGTACGATAACCCCAATTCATGGGGCAAGACTTATGGTGATCATAAAAAACATCTGGAATTCTCTGAGAGTCAGTACAGGGAATTGTTCAAATATGCACATGAAGTAGGCATATTATGCACAGCCTCGGCTATGGACATGGTGAGTTATCTTTCTGCATACTTTAATAAATACTACAGGACGAAACTAATTAAGCCAATGAAATAGATCATTGAACTAACCACAAGATTCTATACGCAGTCAGCTTCGAATGTCGTGGAACAATATCTCCAGGCAAGCTAGATTTAGACTCAATGCAAAATGTATTTAAATCACTGATAGCCTCGCTAATATTAGTTGCAGATTCGCACGGAAGTTACACTAAATATTTGATGTGTGTTGGCAATATGTGGCCGAACGAAACACTTTCACGCTTCATGCTATTAAATCCATTATTAGAGTTAAAAAGATATTTCCGCCTCGCCAGTACGACGTGACTATGTTATTAATTGCTAGCATTCTTGATTTGGCCAAGAAATTATTTTTCGTCATTCATTTCAGTTTAAAGGGCATAATCAGCCTATTCATGTTCTGACTGCTGTGACACAGGCCTCCTCTCTTTGAGAGGGAGTGGGCCATAATCCAGTAATCCACCACGCGGGCCCTGTTGATAGAAGGCACATGTCTTAGAGTTTTTGATTCTAAGACATGCCTGGTTTCCTCACGATGTTTTCCTTCCCAGTTTTGACGGCAGTGGTGATGAAATTATTTACACAAAGTAAAGCGCCTGTCTGGGTTTGAATCCACGACCTACGACTCTTAAGTCGGGGCCATTACAACTGGGCCACCACTGCTCTCAGTTTAAAGGGAAAGGGGTACAAAAGATCTTAGGAATTCCTAACTTCGATTCTAACGAAATGTTCCCAACTTCGATCCATAGTAGGTACATAAGGATAAGGATAGGTTCACAAAAGACAACCGCAATATTTAATCAAAAGTTTTCATAATATTTCAGGTTTCGTTCGACTTTCTAGTCAACATAAAGGCGCCGTTCATCAAAATCGGCTCTGGAGACTCGAACAACCTATTGTTCTTGAAATACGCCGCCTCTAAAAAGGTCCCACTTATTATCTCAACGGGAATGGTCGATAAGTCTGCAGTCAAAACTATTTATGACATAATATCGGGTACACATAAGAATTTCTGCCTGCTACACTGCATATCGGCGTACCCTGTTCCTTATGAAGACTGCAACTTGACTGTGATCCAAGATTATATGAACACTTTTGATATTCCGATTGGATACTCTGGGCAGGAGGTTGGCACCGCAGTAGCGCTAGCTTCAGTCGCTTTGGGAGCTAAAGTAAGTATTCTTCAATCTATTCATTTAGTCTTATCCAACGTTTCTCTAGGCGATGACATCAAAATAGCTTTAAAAAAAAATATGATTCCTATTTCACTCGAAAAATATGTTAATATGTTTTTCCTTCGTTGTGTGTATTTGTGTATATTTGTGCTTCGTGTTTCGGTCCTGTTTACCTCACCTGTATTGAATAGATAGCGTGCTTAGATAATAAAGTGCGATTTATCGAAAAGATGTCGAAAATAAACGCACTACATGCGATAACGTTTATTATGTTGTCGATACCCATAATAATTATTACCGTCAAATGTTACTTTTGTTTGTCTGGCTATATGATTTTCCGGACGGACAAAGGCTTCCAGAGGCTTGCCTTCTAGAACACCCTGCTCTATTCTTGGCCGTTATTGGTCCGAAGCTTACAATTTCCTTTGTCTATATGACCAGTGTCCAGTTAAACGCGAAGAGTCTAATAACGATAGCAGATAGTTATTTAGTCTGTTGATTGAAGTGCCTATTGTTGTCCCATATTGCGTTGTTTATTGTATCTGTCTACTGTACTTGAGTAGGCAAGGGCAAAAATAAGAAATGCGATGTTCTGGGTAAACAGACGTGTCGTAACCGCACGCAGCTCTTTAAAGTTTACTAGTCTTCACCAACATTGACCCATCTAAATAGCTGACTATCCGTAACCAGGTTTTTCAGCAGAAGTAACTTCCAGTATGCAATATCTCCTGGAAAAAAAGAATGTAACTTATTACCAAATTAAACTAGACCGCATAGTATAAAACAAAGTCGCTTTTCAAGTCTGTCTCCAACCAACTCCACAATGGATTTTGATAGGGATTTTGTTCCACTTCATCGCCCCACTTACCTTTCCAGTCTTTATTTTCATAAGTCTGCTGATTCAACACAAACTGTGTTGTTTTTAACTTACCTTTCTCCTCCTGCCCAGGTGTTGGAGAAGCACATAACCCTGGAGAAGACTATGAAGGGAACCGACCACGTGTGCTCCCTGACGCCGACAGAGTTCCAACAGTTGGTGCGCGATGTACGCGTCATTGAGAACGCGCTCGGAACTCCTATTAAGAAAGTCGTCACTTCAGGTGTGTAGACCTACCTTAATTTTTTGTTTAATGTTGTTAAGGTGCAAATAGATTGCGGTTTGTGGATGTAAATTAGTTGATATTTAGATACCTACACATAACATCAAGCTTGTACTACCCGTAGGGCGAGGCAGAGGTGTACACCCTTTCCCAGTTATGTTAAAGTCCCATGTATTATGGGGCGAGCCCATTGCTGTTCAAATTTATCGCTTCAAAACCCAATCAATGTTCGATCGATTTGGAGGACTACCCTCTATCTATGTCAAATAATATGGCTTTCGATTTCACATTTTTTTCTGTAACCCAGTTTATGCTAGTCTATCTACCGACATCGATAGTTCTAAACCCTGTTGCCATACACCGTTCGTGTTATCGATCGACCGTAATTTAGTTGCTGCGTAATGAGGGAGCATCTTTGTACATGTGCATTATTTATGTACATTTCGTTCTAAGCTTAACGCGTATCTACGTAGATCCATAAATACACTGGAGTGGGTACTTTATGCGATATAATTATAAATACTAAATGCAGAAGTATATTTGTTGTTGTTATATGGAGTTATGAAAAAGGTGTTTGTAGCTAACTACAGTCATCAGCATTATCTTTACGAATGAAAAAAACTTCTTGAAATAACTTTGGTTTTTGTCTTGATGAAATGATAACTTGAGCTAATTACCGCCTAACCTTAGATAAGGTTCTTCAGGAACAGGTTTTGAAAAGTAACACGATTTGCGCCTCTGTTGTTTCCGCTAACACGACTCATACTAACAGTGAACACCAAATTTTTGGATTGGTATCTCACCCCTTTATTCATAAACGTTGTTTAAAGTTAAGTAATGATTAGCGACTGTTTAACCATACATTTCTGACGTTTGAACTTCATTTAACTTTAATCATCGTTTATGAATAAACCCCTATTTTGTGTAAAACAATAAACAGTATATGTCTAAAGTACCTATTGGTTCCTGAGAAACTGGTCGACTTATTGCGAAATAATTACTATGCAGCCGCAGTTTCATAATCATAGAGAATGTATAGCCGATAAAGTGGCAGGTATTTCGTCATACATCTTAAGGGCTATATACAAGCAACAACGTAATGTTACTCAAGATTCCATAAATATTTATCTTTTAGTAAGTAAATAAGGAAAATGCGAATCATTTGATAGGCACTGACTCTAGTGAAAATATAGGTATAAAGTACGTGTAAGTCTATGATTATATATCTATAAGTACAAAGTTCGATTTGGCTTTGTATGCGCATGTACAGTAGTGCCCTACGACTGATATGACTATTTGATTTAGTCAAGTTTGCTAATGGTGCTGATTCTGTTGTTCACAAACCAAACTAAATTTAAGTTCAGTGTATCTTTTTCTTTCTATTTCATTAGGAAAAGGACAGAAGATAAATTTGAGTTTAGTCCTGTCAAATTAATCAGCGCCTGACGTAAATTGATGAAATTTTAGTAGGCAAGTTTTTAATCACGTCTAAGCTTTTAAGGAATCGTGACAGGCGCTGATTAATTTGTTTATAATGAAATAGAAAGAAAAAGATGCACTGAACTTAAATTTAGTTAAGTTTGTGAACAACAGAATCGGCACCAGTATAATTTAGTTTACTCAAATACGTAGGTAGTAATTGTGATTTTAAGAGTTATTAGATGAGAAAGATCAGCACGTGTCTTGGCTTAGGACAATCACAATGTATACTTTAATGAATAATCAGAACACGCTTTCCAACATTTTTTTTTTTGTTTTTTGTTCTTAGCTTACAAACAAATATAAATAAAATGTACCAAAAAACGGATAAAACCGCTACGCTAAAAATTCTAAGACGTGTGACATCCACCATCAACCTATGCTAGGCCCGCGTGGTGGATAATATACTGTCCATTTGTCCAATCCCTCTCACAGAGAGGAGGCCGTAGTTCCAGCAGTAGACTCATTATAAGCTAATGATATATTAGGAAATATTAATTTGTCCAAGAACTAAAAGCCCTAACATAGTAAAAAATCTTAACGGTTACCCATCTTCTTTACAGAAATCCCCTGCATCGACAAACTTCAGAAATCTCTCGTGATGGGCTGCACTAAGAACAAGGGTGAGATCCTTTACCCCGGTGACGTCAAAATCAAGGTGGCCGAACCCAAGGGTTTGAACGCTCTCCACTTCGAAGAGGTCATATACAAAACCCTAGTGTATGACAAGAAGGAAGACGAACCACTTAACCAGGGAGACTTCTGCTAACTAAGCTCAAAGTACATAAGAATAACCAATAATTCTAACATAACATATCATTGTATTTAAGGTTCTCTCTTTGAACATATGAGAAATAGGTCTAAATTACCCGGTATGTAAAGGGCTTACGACCTTCTCAAGAAACAAATTTATTATTAAGCAAATTATTATAGTTAGTACATAACCATGAGATAACAGGGAATAGATCGTAACTATATCGTCACCACTGTGTTCAAAGTTATAATATTAACTTCCAAACGATATCGTCGCAAGCACAATGACAGCATAATCATAACGAATTTATATAACGTCTCAAAGTGTAAATTATGTGAATAGATCATACTTTAAGTTTAGCTTATGATAACATAGATTAAAAACCCTAATCCCTAAATAGTTCATATATATTACAACTATTTTTCTTTATACCAGATTTATTAAAGTTTTACTATTTTGAGCTGCCTTTTATTTACATTTACGTGGCTGACTTTGAGATGTATGGACAAGTATATACCTACCTACGCAATGAAAAATACTCGCTTTGACGTCAACACCCATTCATAAAGTTATTATTGACTCTTTGACTGTTATATCTGTAACGCGAAGTTCCTCTGGCGTAAACGGCTGCTTTTGTACACAACTGACAGGTTATGTTTATAGCTATTTAAAATTCACTACATAGATGTGTGTAACATATATTACTTGTCATGTCACGGCGATGCGGTCTAGGTACGTCGTCTGATCCCAGATGCGCCGGCGCAGGTTATGCAGTTCGGTGCGACACGCTCGCGCTCACGTATCCGGCTGCGGTGCGAGAAGATATTCCCTGACGCGTTTTATTAGCAAGTCTGTTTTATTTTTATAGACGGTCAGCAGGCGAGCTGTGGTTCAGCGGTGTGTGGTGTAATAGAACATAAGTGGCGCAGCGGCGCGCGCGTAGCGTTGGCTCCGTGCCCGGCCACCGCCAGTCCCCGGCGCGCCGGCCCGCCCGCCGCCTGCCGCCACTGCACGCACTCGCTGACTCCTGTCTATTGCGTATTACATGACCGAAGCTGCTCACGAATGAGCTATACTCCACGAACGCGATCCTTTATAAACCTTACTACCACGGAGCATACGCCGCGAGGCGCTCGCAGAAAATACTTCTACTGATAAAATCGCATTTGTGTTTACGCGCCTAGAAAGTCTGAGAATTAGTAGCGAGTTCAGAGCAGCCGATTTAGGTCGCCCGGTTCAGTGCTAGCAGCGAGATATTTTTATTGCCACTGTTGGGTGCAGACGTACGAGCGCCTGAACACGTTGCTGGTTAAATAAATAATTATTTATAGAGTAAAATCGTAAAGTTCATTCCATAAACATTTGCGTGTGTATGTGGTTATTCCTAGTTCCCTCGGGGTGTGATGCTGTGTTACGAGTGGTGGCATTGACTGCGTGTGAGAGGACGAATGTGACGGAACTGTTTTCGTTAGCGGCATTTAGGTGAAATCTTTGAAATTTGTAAAGTGCATTTGTGTGTGTTAGTGTGAGAATGCATCACTTGTACCCCTTGGCGAAGGGCGACCCGCTGTGCCCGCTGGGGTTCCACCCGCAGGTGCGCTGGCCCACGCGCTGCAAGCGCTGCTTCCGCGACTACAAGGAGCACGGCGGGGTGCGCAAGAAGGAGGATGACTTCACGGTGTCCACGCCCAGCCTCTCCTCTTGGAACACGCCGTCGTCACGGTCAGTGTGCCACGTCTCTTACCGACAGCCTGTAGTATTTAATATTATAACTCCAGTTATTACTAGGTTACAGGACATGTCCTGTCGTATACCGGGCTGTACCGAATTGACCAGAGCCAAAGGAAATTTAAATTATATTCTAATGAGTAGGTACCTAGCACCCAAAAGGGACATTGTTATCCAGTTTCCACTAAGCCCTTGCTACATAATCTGTGCACACCGGCAGTCTATCATTTCAACCCGTAAGTGGTAGTGGGTGGACATGAAGCGGTTACTGCTACTAGGAACATCCGTGCTGTTGCCACACTTGGCGAAGGGTCTGGTAACCGTAATAAGTTCTTGTTAGACACAGAGGGCGATGCCATCTTATACATGTCTTCCCGGACCTAAAGTCAATGACCATAAGAGCGTTTTGACCCACAAGCAAATCCAATAAACGTGCCTAAAATCCCTTAGTAGTGACATCATTAGGTATAAAACATTGACCTAACATAAACAGGCATAGGTAGCTAATAATTATTAGTTCAGTTAGCAGTAGTTAACGTATTGGACGTGTGAAACATAGCATCACTTAGCTGATGTTACTTAATAAGATGAATAGCCGCTAGTAGATTCAAATAAAATAACCTAACATTATAAAAAGTTTGGATTCGAATAGTTACCTACATGTAGTTAACGGGTAGGTTGGCCAATGGGGTGCGTTAGGTACCTGGTAGAGGGACCTAGAAAGTAAATCTTACAATCGATGTCTTACTTTGCCATGAAAATAGGTCTTTAATGACTTAATGAAGGCAAAAACAACCTCCGTAAGTTCTTACCCACTTGAAAGCTTGCATGGTTACCTAGCCCATGTTCTGCTTGACTGATTAGTTACCAGAAAGTTGATCAATCGATTCGTTAGATGGAAATAAAAGTCGGCCTTATGTGCCAAGATTAGCTTCCCCTCGCAAAGCCACCAAACTACCCTTAAAAATATAACTTGTGAACCACAGATAATAATTCTAATAAGTATTCTGGCTAATAAGCGACATTTCTTTAGTTCCATCAGAATTCAAGTTTGATGGTGGATCAAACATAATCAATGTTTTTTCCTTTAGACTCTAAAAGATACCTACTCTAAACTTTAGAGTATCTTTCTATGGTGCTAAAATCTTGTAACATGTGTATCTCAAGGTAATTTCAAGTTATGCTCACTTTAGAGCGAATGAACGCTCGTAATTTCCGCTTTGTTATTTTACTGCCCACAAATTTTATGGCGGCTATTCGATTGCCATAAAGTAATTTGTCATATAATGTCCATAAGTACTTGTATTGGTAAGAAATAAAATTAAAGTAAGTAAGTTATTCAATTTTTTTAAATTACTTAGGTATTTCTATTCACTATTCATTCATATCAGTAATGGTCAGCCACAAAGAGTGTCAAACATGAGGTAACCATGACCTATAACAAGTATACTTTTGGCCGATCTACTTTACTACCTGTCCCTAGTTGATTCTTTCTAATATTTAACAAAAAAAAGATGGCACATTTCCAAATTCCTGAGCGTTTTTGTGGATTGTTTGTACTGCGCCCGGTTGCTGAAGTTTGACGCATGCCGCCTTCGTGTGTACGTACGTTCTGCCACTTATACATAGGTACATCTAGTACGCACAGTTTATGATCAAATCATCAGTTGTAATGTATGGTTACTAACTACACAAATCACTCCAGTCTAATCTTATTGTGGCAAAGTGCAACGAAAAGGATGTTGTGAGTCCGCACTCAATGTCAATAGGATGATTCATAACTCGCTGCTAAAAGCTTTCCATTTGATCTCTAAGTATAAGAGCTGTTAGCCATGGCGGTTCTTATAGGAAGATACTGTATATACTACCTACTTACATAAAATTCAATATGAAGTTTAGAATTCGTAAATAATACAGAATAGGACATAAAATCATAAATATTTAGATTGAATCAAAAAGATATATCATGCACATCTGTCTACGTGCTCTAAACAGTGCAGTGCTTAGTTCGTCAACATTTACAAACAAAATACGAATTGTGTATCAAATGAACACCTCTTTGATATTCCTGTAAAGCGTTTAATACTTGGCTCAGTTTTGAAGATCAAACACGACGTGTAGTCACATCTTTCATTTTCACACAACTTGCTTCGTTTTAGAGTTTACCATCAGATACCTACCTACCGCCACTGTGTACCTTTGTACGTACTTAAGTTGATCAGGATTGACGCACGTCCTATAATGGAAACTGAAGGTTTGTTTAAATTTTTTGTAGATAGTCCAAAGGTGGTCGTTTTTTTTTTCAAACCAAAATTCTAGTCTGTACAACGGCAGAGGTGCATGCGTCAAAACATTTTTTCTCCACACTTGATCAGACACCTGTCGGCACGATATTGATGATTGTGTTGGGTTCATCATGTCTCCACTAGAGAATGAGAAGACGTTTTTTGTTTGTGTTATAATTATTTACTTTTTTACACACAGAAGTCGTGATGAAGACAATGGCGTGGAAGTGGAGAAGGTGGGGCGAGGCTGGGCGTCCAGTACCAACCTCAGCACAATCGACACTACCAAGAAAGATGCCTTCTCCACGGGTAAGCAACTTCTCTCTCCTTTTCCTTCTTAATATTAAACTAGCTTTTGCCCGCGGCTTCGCCCGCATGGAGGCCGGCAATCATCTCACGGGAATTTACTACCGGGATAAAAAAAAGTATCCTATGTCCTAATCCAGGTCATATTCTACCCGTGTACCCACGCAAATACGTTCAGCCTTTACAGCTTGAAATGGCGTAAGTAACAGACAGACAGACAGAATTACTTTCGCATTTATTACTTACTAGCTGATGCCCGCGACTTCGCCCGCGTGGATGTCGGTTATTATATACTAAAACCTTACTCGAGAACCACTCTATTCATTGGTGAAAACAGCATGAAAATCGGTGCAGTAGTTTTTGAGTTTATCCCGTACAGGGCGACAGACAGACGCGGCGGAGGACTTTGTTTTATAATATTTATTACCGACTTCAAAAAAGGAGGAGGTACTATGTTCGGGATGATTGTTTTTTTTTTTTTTTTTTTTTTTTTTTTTTTATGTATGTTCACCGATTACTCCCCCGTTTGTGAACCGATTTAAAAAATTCTTTTTTTGTTCAAAAGCTTATACTTCTGAGGTGGTCCCATTGTCACCAAGTCAGGATCTGATGATGGGATCCTAGAGAAATCGAGGGGAACTTTCAAAAATCGTAAGGGCAACTAGTGCATTCCTTAATTTATTCATTAAGTATTTTACAGCACTACAATTTTATGAAGGCCTGGAGTCGATCTGATGATGGAGCCGAAAGACAGTCAAGGGAACTCCTCAATGGTTTACAGCAGATACCTCGTGTTTGGGCTTGATTAATTTGTATTGATAAAAACTTTACACTTTGATGGGTTCTGACTGTCGTTAGGGGTCTGATGATGAAGACGAAAGACAGTCGAGGGAACTCCTCAGTGGTTTACAGCAGATATCTTGTGTTTGGGCTTGATTAATTTGTATTGATAAGAACCTTACACTTGGATGGGTTGTGACTGTCGTTAAGGGTCTGATGATGAAGACGAAGGACGATTAACGGAACTCCTCAACGGTTCACAGTAATTACCTTGTGTTTGGACTTAATTCATTTATATTGATAAGAACTTTGCAACCATATAGGTTGTAAGTGACATTACAGATCTGATTATGGTCACCTTATAATATAATGATGAGGGGAACTATACAGTGTAAGCAAATGTATAGTGTTCACCCTTATATTCTTGAGAAGGCACGGGAGTCTCATTAGCCAGCCGGTTTCGTATAACATCTAAACGATACTTGCGCTGTTCAGACGACTCGCCACTTAATCGTTTTTGAATAAGATTGAGTCGGCAGATCTTATCATTTATCATTTGGCGACTCCTGTGACAAATGAGAACGCATGTAATTTCTCATCTGAGATAACCTAGCATGACAAGCTAACGGTGATTCTTGGGAACCGGACATAGCACTCCGTTTGCGATTCTTAGATAGGCGTTCTTATTCAGCAGTATTAGTCTCTTTAATTCTGTTTTTCTTCATGCGGGTGGCTCCTTTAGTTGGTCTACCCATGATTACAAAAATCAAATTACACAAAAAATGGAAAAATAATAAAACTTTTAAAAAAAAATTGACCGACTTCAAAAAAAACAAAACAAAAAAGGACTACTGTACTAAAAACCAAAAGACAAAAAGTACTTCTTTAATAATAAGAGAAAAATAAAAAAATTAAAAAATAACTTTAATTTCGGAAGTCGGTGGCCAAAAACTAAAATTAAAAGCAAAGACACCGACTTCCGAAATTAAAGTTATTTTTTAATTTTTTTATTTTTCTCTTATGAATATTAGTTTGGAGGTATGGATGGATTAGAATGGATGTATTTATATCACTACCGAACCAAAATTGCTTTCTTGTCAAATCTTGAATAATCTACCTACTGTACGTAGGTTCCTAAATTAAAATATCGAATACGTCCTGCTTATGTGTAGGAGAACTCATTCCCGAGAAAGTGGACGTTTTACGTTATAAAAAAACAGAACATCATCTAGGTATGGTTGAAACTTACGAGTAAATCAAACAGTGTCTGCTGGTAGTTTCATTGCGCATAACAATAGCTACAAATTATTAGAATCAAGCACTAAATAATAACCCACATAATAATAGTAGCTGGGTAAATTACTATTGTACATGTACGACTCTAGCGCATCTAATAACGTAGGTAGATGATAGATGAATCCCTAGATAATAGGTGGAATAGGTACGTGGTTGTTTATATTTTTTTCCTGTTTATAACCCACACCGGTACCAAATCTAGAGGGCTACCACATAACTTCTGCATTTATTTATTATGCTATAAGTTTTACCGGATTCTCCTATTCTACCCCATCATCAATTGTGTAACACACGATCGATCACAATTCTGTTTCATTTTGACAGTTCAACATCATTCAATGCGTTATTTACGTTGTTGAGCAGACAAATTTTTCGAACATATTAATCAATGAATTAGCAATATCCTTCAAAATTATTCAGATTGTGTTGTGTTGAGATCGTGTGTTACACAATTAAGGTCCATAATCCCTAGCTTTTATTAACAACCAACCTCGTATCTCAACTATAATAAAATCAAATGCGCACGAAGAATGTCCGTCTGCTGACCTTCTCCTTTGTTCACTAATACCTACAACAAGAAAGTATCAATCCAGACACATCTGCGAACGCGAGCCAAGACCATAATGCTACACCTGTATTAGTCATACATTGTGGATCCTAATTTAAACGTCTCACGCCCACATGCGCATTTTGATTTGCTATCTAATTTAACCATTTATTTAACATACCTACATGTGAGAAATCCCACTATCATAATATGTGAATGTTTGTATGTTTGTTACTCTATCACGCTTTTACGGCTGAACTAATTCGCATGTAGGTAACTTGGCGTTAGGGTAGACTATGACCTGGATTAAAATAAAGCATACTTTAATCAGCTTTTATCCAATTGCATCGCGTCGTTGCAAGTTACAACAGCCAAAGATTGAAGAAAATTTGAGATCTAAAAACTATCTATCAATGTAGACGTTAGGTAGAACAATTTTTTTATTAATCATTATAGTTTGGGCAATCTGAATCGTGTTATATATGACTTATTTATTTACTTTCTTTCATAAAGCATCTAACAAGCCGGTATTTCAGACGATTAATATTTTTGCTCCATACGTCCATCAAATAACAATGTATTGGATGCTATAAAACCACTTTTATTAGTGCAGAAAGCAATAAAGTCAGAAGATTTTTATTAACGACGATCTTTTAAATTATTAGTGTGTTTATTACCTAAATTCGTTACATTTCACACTCTGAATGTCAAGGAATTATAATTTTAGATGTTCACTTAGTACATTGCTACCCATTTATTTTTCTGTTAAATCAGCTTTCATGCTAGCAAAAATATAATAACTAAATATTGGTAATGTTAGGATACATTTCTAAGTTATTGTACCAACACTTTCAAAAGTAAACGTATTTAATCGAACCTCAAATAATTCCCATTTTGCTTTCCTAAAAATATTATTGAACATAATAATAATATTGGCTTCGGCCCCTCGCATGCCTTCCAAAGGTCCGGGACCCCAGGGTCCCGAGATGTACAAACATATAAAAAATCATAATATAATGATTTGTTGGTGCCCCATTTCATTATGGATGTCTAACGGGCCTCTGCGAGTTGGCTTCGGCTCCTCGTACGCCTTCCAAAGGCCCGGGACCCCAGGGTCCCGAGATATGTCAAAGACATTTAAAAAATAATATAATGATTGCACCTCTTTTTGTGAACCTCAAATAGTTTCTATTTTGGGCTCCTAAATATACTAAATAGCCAAGTAACTGCGACCAACTTGAGTGTAGCGCGGTTGGTCATTGTTCTAACCTAACCTAGCCTATCTGTTTGGGTTGCCCTAGCCTGTGCCCTAACTTAGTTATTGCAACCAATTCGGCTCGCGCCTGGTTGGTCACAGTTCAAACCTAACCTAGCCCGTTGGGTCAGGGTACCCTAACTTAGTAACTGCGACCAAGTATGAGAAAAGACCAGTCAATTAAAAAGAGACTCATTTAATTTTTTTTTAAGTTTGCATCATTGAAAGCCCAAAAAGTGAGTAAGAGGTTCAATAATTTAAAGAAGCGTACAGCATTAGAAGGTCTATAAGCCTATAGAGGACCAATTAAATATTTCCCCTTTTAAAGCGTTGTAATAGGTACCTACCGATTCGGCTAATAAAAGCTGACGTTTCAAATGAGGCATGCTTTAAACGTATGATAATTTGAAAGTTGAAGACGAAAGAAGAATATGGAAGCGTACAAGTGAGGTCACACCTATTGAGGTGCACCGTCCTGATGAAAATATCAAAATGTCTGCACATTACAGGAACCACGCGATCCTAGCCTAAAACTGACACATTAGCAATTCCTCTAAAAGCAAGTCATTTCCTTAATTCCCAGCTGGCATTAGCAATTCCTCTCGTTAGATATATAAGTAATTCATAATGTATGGACCATTTTACGAATCTCCATAGAAAACTGTCAAACAGATGAATTATTTCGTAATACGAATTGCACGCAGATCATATTATGAATTGTCAGTTTGTGACATATTTAGGTACGATGATTCATAATATTTTCCTAATATGCTTCTGCCAAAGTGGCTGTTTTAAGCCCCCCGAAGGCGAAATCATAGCCAAATTCTGGGCCGACTTAATTTAGATTGACGACACGCTAAGAAGATCAATATTAAAATCATTTGATAGAATAGAATAGAATACTCTTTATTATGTACACCATAAAAAATACAGAAACAACTGTAGAAATTTAACATAGGGTGACACAATGGGCGGTCTTATCGCTAAAAGCGATCTTTTACAGACAACCTTTGGATGGATTAAAGCGCGATCTATTACATCCATCTTTTATGTCCAGGGTTCACGAGAATCAGTGCATCGTGGACGTCGACGCCGGACCTGGGGGCCAACGAGTCCGAGAGCACGAACGCTGTCACCGTCAGTCTGAAGCTGCCCAAGAGAAGGCTCACAGGGCCACTGCCGTCTCTAGATACGGGGCAGAATCATACTACAGGTAAACATATAATCTTGCTTGCTGGGGAGTTTGTTGCACCACCACTTCTTCCCACTAAAATACTAGGAAGTGGTGAAGGTCGAGCGTCTGGGGGACTGTCTTATGTTATTTTGACGTTCAAAAAGTGCTGGTGCTCAGCATAACTTGAATAACTGACTCTTAATTTTGAATCACTCGATAATGTTCCGATCTTTCTGTGTTAGTTTGTTGTAGACTTGTAGTTTATTAGTCCCTTACGTATACCTAATTGCGAGAATGTAATAGGAGAGCTTTTATCGTAAACCAGCACAGATGTCGACTTAATCTCCTTATGGTGTAACCCAAAAAAACTTTTCTCCATCCGGGGATCCAAGCTCGGCTGATCAGTCGTACTTCACCAGATAAAAATTACATTTGGGATTCTTCCGGAAAATTCGCTATAGTGTAACTAATTAGTAATTATATGAATGATATGTTTATTCTGTCACAGATACGGTGACGTTGCGACGACCGTCGCCATCACCTCCGCCGTCGACTGCGCCGGTGCAGGCACCAATTACTATAAGCAAGAACGACTCGCTAGCTGAACGCGTGCGAAAGGTACCGAAATCATATTTTTATTGCTTTGAATCCTAGGATATACTTTTACTATAAATATGCTAGATACCATTCAGTAACTAGGAAAACCAAGACAAATCTACAAGAAAACATGCTTATACCGCAGAAAATATTTATCGCGTAAGCATCATCAGTTCGGCCGAATTTTTGCAATAACAGATTTCCTCTAAGTACAAATATTTATAAAGTTCGACTAGTTTAAAAATGTACAGCCCAAATAACACTATTGTCGTCACCTTGGGTTCATAGACGTGTGAAGTACAAGTGGGTCAGCGATAGAACCGTCTGATCGTTACCGCTACTGCCCGTAGCTTTCAACCCGAACTGTTCGCGATGCGCTGCCTAAAATAAACATAAAAGGTCACCATGAAAGTTAGTGCTTGGCAATGCGCTAGCTTTATAATTAATTGAGGAAATGACCTATTATCTGTTTTCGGTGCTTTAAAATATAGGTTTCTATTAATAGAGTATTGAAAAACAGTTACAGCGAATGTTTTGTAACATAGGCTAAGTAACTATGGATTTAAAAATCGATTGTAACGTAAATAATGAAGACGGAAAGTTTATTTGATTGACGTAGGTATTCCCAGAAAAGACGGAACTTATCTAAAAATATCATTTTCGATAGGATTTATTTACCTACTCCAATTTAAAATTATCCAGCACTAAAAATATCCACCGGTTATTCTTTCCAGATGAATTTAATAAAATCTCAAAATAGTTTTGAAAAGGAATCCAGTATAGAAAAAGAAAGAGAAAAGGAAAGAGAAAGACGAAGTTTATCCAGAAGTAAAGAAGTACATCAAGAAGATAAGCCTGCGCGGCATAAAGAAGACAGCCACAGAAGTTCAACCAAAGACGACGTCAACTTTATGATGCAGGTGACTAATCTATACATATTATAAATTAAAGTCGCTTTTCGTGTTTTTCTGTAGGTATGTCCGCGTTGTTCTTCTAAAACACACAACTGATTTAGATGAGGTTTTCATTATTTAGAGAATTTATTCCGGAAGGTATATGTGTATAATACGTTCATATTAAAGTTACATATAACTAAGAAATGACTATGTTTTGACAATTTGTAAAAACCGTGCGTAGCAGGAGCGGGTCGCTAGTACCTAAACATATTAGTAGTTAGTTATTTATTTGGGTAAATCCTCTCTCAGTTAGGATTTAGGGCCTGAGAGCAGCGCTTGCTAATTCCTTAGTGAAACTAGAGAATTCCAAAGATGATAAATTCAAAAGAACCGCATATGATGACGAAAGAAACCTCTTCAAAACAAATTGTAGTCTCGAAAGCTTTACAATGAGGATTCTATTTGACTTGTTTAGGTGAAGAGCTCTCGGAACTCATCATCAATTTCGAAGCCTCCCGTCCGAGGCGGACCCTCGCGAGATAAGGAGGAGTCTGATGACGACACCAGCACCGCGGGCACTGCCACCACGGAGACCACACTCATCGACGTCAACGTTAAGGAGTACCAGGTGAGAGAAGACTCAGTAAACCTTTATATGGATAAAAGCAGAATTAAGAGACAGTTTTATCACCAACTAGCTTCCGACCGCGGCTTCGCCCACGTGTTATGTCGGTAAAAAGTAGCGTATGTAGGCCTACAGTCCAAAGTATTCCCATACCAATTTCATCAAAATCGTTTCAGCGGTTTAGCCGTAACAGCGTAACAAAAAAATCATCCTAAAAATCAAATGTTTTCTCTTTATTATAATATATACTAACTGCGCCCGCGGTTTCACCTGCACTAATCTCGATCCCTCGGGAATATTGGAATGAAAAGATTCATATGTCCCAATCCAGATCATGGTCTACCCATATGCCAAATTTCATCCAAATCTGTTCAGCCGTTTTAGCGTGAAAGCGTAACAAACAAACTCACTATCGCATTTTAATATTAGTTAGGATATTAGTTTAGTTGTCTACTGCCAAGTAGTTTTTGCTGTGTTCCGAATTTAACGGTTTGGGAGCTGATGTAATGACAAGCCCTTGACACCATCTGCATTACCAGCCAGTCCAATATTGAGATATTAGTCTGGCTGGTAATGCAGATGTTCTTATAGACCCCTGGTGGTAGTGATCACGTGCTCCGCCCGCTTGTTTGCCACCCAGTACCATCGAAAAAGCTATGCAGCTATTAAACGAGTATGTCCTTACAGTCCAACTTTGTGCTCGTCGGTAAAACTCTTAAATGTCTGCAGCTGTTTGAGAAATTTTGCCAATCCATTACGTGCGCTGGTTCTATTAATACATTAGCCCTATCCTGGTGTGGCTTCATGTGTACGTTGTTAAAACAGACGTAAACACCACAGCTATCTCTATTACCACGCACCTGCATTGCGAAACGCCAAGGTCCCATAGATATACATATTTTAGTTTATAATCCAAACGAAAATTATGTTATTTCAGGAACAAATAGAGAGCTACAAACAAGAAATAGACACGCTCAGGAAACGCTGTGAAAGAGTAGAGAAAGAGAAGAGTGACATTTTATTGCGACGACTGGCGAACATTGACTCGGTAAATAAATACAGTTCGGGGCGGTCCTCGGAAGTGCTGAAACTGCAGCAGAAGGTGAATGAGCTGTCCACACAGAATGAAGACCTAAAGGATGAGAAGAAACATCTCGCGTTGAGAATTCGAGAGGTTGAAAGTGAACTTGAGGTGAGCATACAGAATTTCGTCCCAGACACGACCCTGCATTGTTAGACTCACATACTGTCTAAGTATTTAAATAATATTATGTTCGAGAATATTTTCTCATATTTTGATCAACAAAAAACCTGCAACTGACCTTGTAATTGCAAAAATCCTATTTTATTATTTATTTTGCGGCCTGCCCTGTCGCTTCTGGCTTAAATTAAACCATGTCTATTTCTACTTCCAGTCTCGCCCCTCAGTAGAAGCACAAACCCGTCAAATAGAACAGCTTCGCGCGAAGCTGCTGGCTGCGGAAACGTTGTGCGAGGAGCTGATGGACGAGAACGAAGACATGAAGAAGGAGCTGCGAGACCTAGAAGAGGAAATCGAAGAGATGCAGGATAACTTCAGGTAAGAAGAATTTGCACGCAGAAGCTAGACTTCATTTAGGATCTAGTTAGATCGGAAACTACCCCAAACTGTATAGTTGGAAAAAGGCTAGGTACCTAAATGAGAACGTTTAGGCATGCTAAACACTTGTTGGGGTAATTCAGCACGATTCGGCAAAATAGCTCAGCCACATCTCGGTATACTGGTTAGCTGGAAGTCCACCCCAACCTACATAAATAAAAAAACAAGTTAATAGAGATTACATCATCTGCCCAGCCTTTTCCCAACGATGTTGGGGGTCGCCTTCCAGTCTAACTGGATGCAGCTGAATACCAGAAGTGAATTGAGATTACGTAGACGCTTATACCAACTGCTTAGTATGGACCTCAAATTGGATAATCCCACAAAAGCAATTTTATGGGAAATGTAATAAAACGATGAATTGTTTCTGTCCTCTTCAGTGCATGTAACCCTTTCCGCGTTAAGATAACACGTGGGTTAAGTTTAACGAGACACGCGGATCACTTATTTTTAGACGCAACCACGCATATGTCGTATGACTAATTTATGAAAGCAAAAATACTTTCGCAATCTGCATGTCTAATGTAAGCACTCTCATAAGTATTACGTATTTATCAATAAGTATGATATTAATGCAATATTATTGGTTCGACGTATTAACAAAAATTGAGTTCATTGTACCAATGAGTTGTAGCCAAAATAGTTTTGGCTGATAGTGCGCACATCACTCAAAGATTTAACCTTGGGAAGTTTTCAAATCCATAAATTATTAAAGGCTAGCTTCCGCCCGCGGCATCGCCCGCGTATTATGTCGATAAAAAAGCTGCCTATGTCCTTTCTCAGGCTCTAGACTATCTGTGTACCAAATTTCATTTAAATGGGTTCAGTAGTTTTGGCGTGAAAGCACGACAGAAAGACAGACAGACAGAGTTACTTTCGCATTTTTTATATTGGATAGTACAGATCGTTAATTTATTGTTAAGATGCACACAAATCATGGTGGTACCCCTGCCTAGGGTAAATGTAATTACCTCATTAGACAATTTTGTTTTAGTTTACAGTTAAAACTCGGGGCGATTCAGCCTAAATTATGGCGTTGATCTTATATGTTACATAATAAAATGCTGATGCAGTACAAACTGCATTCTGTTCAACCATTTTGGGATCATAAGTACTGACTCAGGAGCGTGAATGAAGACTGACTCAACCAAAGAGAGACCTATACTTATGCTAAGCAGTAGATGTGTGAATATGAATACTAATATTGTTGATTAATTTTCCAGGGAGGACCAAGCAGATGAATATTCGTCACTAAGAAGGGAGTTAGAGCAGACCATTAAGAATTGTAGAGTTTTATCGTTTAAGTTAAAAAAGACTGAAAGGAAAGCTGATCAGCTTGAACAGGAGAAAGCTGAACACGAGAAGAAACTTTTAGAGGTAATACAAATTAAGCCATAAAAGTACCTGTTCATTAGAACACAAAGTTCCGGGACACTTTTTCAACAATGTGTTTTAATGTCGCGGGAATCATGTTACTGGCAACACCGTGATCCGTTTTCGTAGTAAACAAAAGATGCGTTACCACTGTTGGTAGCAACATTTGATGTCGCGCAACTAATGCTCAACATAGTTTCCAATGAATACGGGACTTTGAAGAACCAGAAAATATTCCCATGACAATTGTAAGGTACAGAAACACAAAGTTATTTATTACCGACGTTTACTTCTTGGACGCAGTTCACGGTGATTATAAAATAAATAGTGCCATAAATCTTAACTAGAACAATGTTAATAAATTACCTCTGTAAATATTGATCCGGCTTGCTGCCAGGTATCAAATTAAGTCATTTCTGTTTTGGTCGACCTTGCAATAGTAATCAATCATTTTGGATTATGATAGATGTTTGCTGGACATAGGGCTGGCCCTAGCTGCGCGAACATATCCGGATCTCCCTCACAAGAGACTGAATCCATGCACCGTAGCCGTACCGTGACCATAGTCTTTTGTTTCAAATGTTGCTAAAATCCGGAATTTCTCCTGGGAGACACAGGACCGGTCGTTGTGGGAATGCTTGTCCTATGTCCAGCAGTGGCCGTTTTCCGGCTGAACGATAATGATGATGCTGCAAAAAATTTACGCTTATTTTGTGTTTATGCTAGGGTCCTTTGGTAACAAGTTGTGTGTACGTAATTTAGTATCATCATAATCATCATTCCAGCCGAAAGACGTGCACTGCTGGACATAGGTCTCCCCCAAGCACCCCCACTTCAACCGGTTCTGTGCTTCCCGCATCCAGCGGATTCCTGTGGCCTTCACCAGGTCATCAGTCCACCTTGTGGGAGGCCTTCTAACGCTACGTCTTCCGCTACGGCACTGTAGAACCATTCGGCCCCATCGGCCATGTGTTCTGCAATAATTTAATATAATAAACTGGTTTTCGTATCATGAGCTTAACGTCTTTTCACGGAAACTAACCCAAGCCGTTACATTTATCTATTCCAGATAGTTGGTGGACAAGACGGCATGCAACGTGAGAACCGCATCAAAGACTTGGAACAAGAAGTGGCGCGGTCTACCGAGGTGGCGTTGAGGCTGCAAAGAGAGTTGTCAGAAGCGAACGCGAAGTTGTCTGCAGCGTCGGGAGCCCCGCCCGCCAGTGTTAAGAAGAACCAACTTAACGATGGGGTCAGTATTTTGTTAGGGTTCCGTACCCAAAGGGTAAAACGGGACCCTATTATTAATACTCCGCTGTCCGTCCGTCTGTCACCAGGCTGTAGCTCATGAACCGTGATGGTTAGACAGTTGAAATATTCACAGATGATGTACTTCTGTTGCCGCTATATACTAAAAATTGAGTGAAAAAAGTGTATTACCTACGCAATAAGGGTGCTGGCCATATATTTTGATTACGTATTATATATATTTTATTCATAAAGGTAACTTGAGCATCAAGGTAACTGAAACGCGATCATGCCACCAATTTTTATTACCGCCCGCTTTTACTGAGTTG
Source organism: Lithophane leautieri (assembly GCA_949152455.1). Classification (NCBI taxonomy): domain Eukaryota; kingdom Metazoa; phylum Arthropoda; class Insecta; order Lepidoptera; family Noctuidae; genus Lithophane; species Lithophane leautieri. Next base: position 13,209,729 of record OX424459.1, read on the forward strand.
ATTTTCAAGTTACTGAAGTTTGAAATTTTTAACCAGTACCCCCCTATTGTTACTTTTATCCTTAATTTGTAGACTTTTTAGGAATAACTAACGAAGATTACTATCAAAACCGTTTGATTTACCGTCGAGCACAATTATGTGTTATAGAAAGTATCGCGCTCGTCACTGACCCGCGGCGGCAGCCAAGAAGACCCGGCGCAGTTGCTTAGAGATCTGCAGGACTCACTGGAGCGCGAGGCTGACCTTCGAGAACAACTGAGGAACGCTGAGGAAGAGGTACACAATCATTTACTAAACAACGTCGTCACAATAGTCTTGCTTTGATCTTTGATATTTCAACCTAATGTATGTTCGCATTACCATTTCGAGAGATGGTGATGGAGGTGAATTTCTTTGTGAAAACACGCTAGGTACACCGCAAATAACTCGGTAATCTCCACACAGCAGCAAAATGCTTAAATTATATGCTTCACCCAATTTTACAGTCGGCTTGGAATGCAGTAAACACGTGCACAAATAGTTACAGTTTAACGATAACTCATCTCTTGTTAACAGTTAAATGCCATTACAACCACTTATTTCTCCGATAATTTAGTTCCACTAGAAAAACAACGCATTCATTAGGGCATTAGCTCTCGCTCGACGGATGCCAGCTGGCACGCCGCCAACACATGTCTGACTCAACACCGCGACACATATGTATTATTGACTATTGTATATCACATTGTTATCCTCTATTAAACCTATTTTGCTTGTTAGTAAAACCAATAAATAAGAAATATTATGTTCAAACAGGCTAGTCGATATCGGTCCCGCGTCGTCGGCAGAAGGACACGTCCACAGCTCATTCCACAGTCTCCCCAATCAGATCCCAATTCACCTCAATTACCCACCAATGATAATGAAATGCTAGAACCAAATACGATCCAAAGAATACTTGAAATGCAACTCGCTTTAGAAAAGAGTTTGTCATCTCTAGACCGCAGTCCATCGTCCATTGGTGTTAGTCAGATCACTCAATCTCCACAAGATCTCATAATGAGTTACTCTGAGGGTTGTCAAACGGATACTATTTTAGTGCATGATGTGATGACCGACACTAGAAAGATAACTCTTGATTCAATTGTACAAAGTACGATTGATATTTTGGAAATGTACACCCAAACAGAAGTAGCATTTATGAAAAATAAATATATGCAAACCGAATTCATGGGAATGAACAATTTTTCACAAACTGACAAACAGAAACTGAGGAATGCTAGTGTTCAAACAGCAGCTAAGCTTTACAATGATAAAGGCCTACAAGCTGTCAATTCTAAAGAGTATGTGGACGCTAGCACAGAAACCGTTCCAATCAACTATGAGAATAAAATACTTGACAAAGATGTACAAATGGATACATTAGACGTCAACGCAATATTCAGTAGAGACAAATCTGAAAGCCCTCCTCTTACTCCAGATAAAACACCAGAATCTCGTTCCCCCTACCCCTCGCCCTTCATATCAATGTTCAGCCCGTTGGCTGTAAGAATTTCCAACATAGGTACTTATGACCAGTTTTGTCAGTTTTAAATGTCGGTTTTCTTCATACTGTTTATTGTCCTTAACAGAATCCTGAACAGTTTTGGTTCTTACAGTAATTTAGATTAGATATTCAATAATTTTAACTAACGAATATTTACAGGCAAATAACTTACGTAAAACTGCGTCCCGGGTCGAGGACGACAATGAGTCCTTGCTTCTACAGCTGAAGAAAATGGCTACCAAAGCCAGAAGTACGTCAAAATACTTATATTGTCAAAAATCGATTGTGTTTTTCTAACATACCACCCTCTCCCGAACCACCGCACATCAGAACCCGGTTGTGATTCATCATGCTCATTGTGTACTTGACTACTTGCGTAACCATTAACTCGTAACATTACCTTTGTTCCTTGATGTTTACTAACATGCTTGTCAGTGTATTTGAATTACACGGCGTATTGATGGTAGCCATTTTCTCCAGTCTGAATTAGACCTTGTTGAATCTTTTACAATGTTTGGGTTCATAAATTTATCCACCATATTGTTCAATATCCGTGTCCGGAACAATGACTCAGTACCATTAAATTATACTAATTTTCATCAAAAACCTTTGCATAATATACTAAAATATATATAAAGCTTTGTATTTTTGGAGAAACTCATTTACGCATTTTTATAAATAACGCAATACAAATTATTTGTAGGTCGTAAGCTGTCGCCAACACCTCCATCAAATAAGCTCAGTATTGATATTAATGAAAAAGATGGAAAAACAGATGACGAAGATCCAGCAGAACTACGACTCTTACTTGAACTTAACGAACAGGTGCTCACACAATGTCCTTTAATTAAAATGTTCATCTCTATATGGCTTAGATCAAAACTCACTTCCTAATTTAACCTTTAACATCTTGCAGGAAGCATCAGTTTTACGGCGAAAAGTTGAAGAAATGGAACAGGACAAGGATTCCTTGAAAAAGCAAGTGAAAGAACTTACTGATAAAATCGCTAGTCAGCCCAAAACTAATTCAACAGTTACGCTTCGTCGAACAACTAACACTAAGACTAATAACTTAGCAGAAGAAAAAGTTAAAGTATGTCACCAAGAAAATGTGAATAATAATGATGATTTAATATTTTTAGTTAACTGAAACTAAACTTTAATCTTGCAGGTGTTAGAAGATGAGATTGATGAATTAAGGAAAAAACTTATAGAAAAAGAAAGGGACTGTGAGAGGCTACATGCTGAACTCAGTCTGGCCAAGAAACCAAAAGCTTCACTTATCAAAAGCAAGTAAGTATATAGTTTGACCGAGACCGCTGCCCCGCGCCTCTCACGACGGGGCAGGGCAGGCCGCTCATTGATCACCGCTCACGGCGCGCGCCCCGCCCGCCGCCCTTTGGTCAACGCTGCCCCCCGCCTCGCCGCGCAGTCCTAAAGCGCGGAACAGCGGTCCCGATCAGACTAAAATAATTATGTTTCCAAAGTAACAATTATTAGAGACCAAAAAAATAAAAAATCATAAAGCTAACTAACAAATGTTTCATATTGTAGATCGCTCGATGGCGACCAACAGAATGTCGACTTGAAGAGACAACTCCAAGTAATAGAACAAGAAGCAAATGTTCTTCGTTCTAAGACACAGAGTTTAGAAGCTGATAACGAAAAACTACAGCTAGAAAACAAGAAGTTACAGGTACGTGGACCCCATTCCAGATTTTTTACTACATCTGGAATTTAATATCATCCGCAAGGTTATTTATACTAATTCTGGTGTATTTTCATTACAGCTACTGAAGAATGCAAAATCATTAAAATCCGAAAAATCTGTAGAACAAAGCGCAGCTAAAATAACGCAACTAGAAAAGGAATTAAAAGAAGCTTCAGCCAAATTAAAAGAACTAGAAAACAATAAAGATGACAAGACAGAAAAAAAAGTAAGATTTGGTGGAGAAATCAATAGCAAGAAAGACGCCGATGCATTAAAAGCAAAACAGGAAGAGTTAGATAAATTGAATTTGAAATTTAATAAGGTAAACCAATAACTATAAGAATACCAATTGATTGAGTTTGAACATTAATTCAACCCTTATTTTCACAGCTTGAGAAAGAAAAGGCCCAATTACAAGTTTCATTGAAGACGTTGAAAGAAGACGCCATCAAATCGTTCAGGCCAAGGGTTCCAAAGAAACCAACTGATTTGACTACCAAACTCCAAATGAAAAGAATGGTGGAGGATTTGGAAAGTGAAATCGGTAAATCATTTTTAAACATTCATAGTGTTATAATTTAGCTTTGAGATTCACCAACTTATAATCATAATTTTCATGTGCAGGTGAAATGTACGTCGTCATGAAAAACGCAGGACTTTCTGGTACTGAAATAAACACCAGAGCTCAAATGGAGAAAGATATTGAAGATATTAGATCAAAACTATCTAGAAATGACTCTGAATTCACAAACGAGAAGAATCGCTTGCAAACGGAAATCGCTAAACTAAAAGATGTCAATACAAAGTTAGAAACTGATAAAACAGAAATAAATAGCAAATTAAAAACACTGGAGAAAGATAATAGCAGTATATCTGGTCAAATCAAAACACTGCAGGAAGAAAAGAAGAATTTAGAATCTCAAGTCAGTAAACTTAATAATGATCTGAGTGAGTATCATCCCTGTTATATGTGTCTTAACATTAGGAAGGTGTAACATGTTATAATAACTAGTATACTTTTTGCAGAAAATGCATCATCCTTGAATACCACTATGTCTGACTGTATGAAAAAAATAGAGGAACTTAAAAAGGAGATTGATGTAAAAGATAAGGAAATTGATAAGTTGAAGAAACAAGTAGAAATTGTAAATAAATTAGAACAGGATAAACAAAAATTGCTCAAAGAGGTTAGTAAATAACTCTTGAACTATCATAATGTTAATTGAATAGATCAATCTCAGCTCAATAACATGACGTTTCTTCTAGGTCGGAGATAAGGCTAAAAAAATTGGTGAGTTAGAAAAGAAATTCAAAGAAGCAGAGGACAAATGCAAACGTGTTGAAAAGCAATTAGCTGCACGTAAAGACAAAGTGGCTAAATTAGAAAAGGAGGTAAGATAACACATTTTTAAGTCAAGTAAATCTATAACGAATTAATTTCATGTCTTCTCTCATACTAATCATTTTCTCTATCATACTTCATCAAAAATAGCTTGTCCAAGAAAAGGAGCAAGCTGAACTATTAGCCAACAGTCAGCGGCGTATATCAGTAGACTTTACTAGCGAAAAAGATCAAATGCAAACAAAACTTATTAAAGCTGAAAGCCAACTAATAACACTAGAAACAGATTTGAGAGAAATGAAAACGGACTACGATAGCAAAATCACTCATTTGGAATCAACGATATCTGCTAAAGATATTCACATAAAACAACTGGTATTTGGATGAACTGTTTGATAGTCACCAACGCATGTCCCTTGTTTTTACCAAGTTTGGCCAATTTTGAGTACCCCGTGATGGTTTACAATTCCTAGAAACAGCAGCAGCTTAGTTATAGATATTTAGAACATGAGCATGTATTTGCATTACCCCTGCCTCTTAATTTATTCCCATAAAAGTTTTTATAGGTTGCGTCTTTATTAGACAATTAATTCCGGCTTTATAGATATACCAAAATATTTATTTAATGCAAATTATGATTACAGGAAGATGCCTTACGAGATACATCGAACCAGAAATACGACGAGGCGATATCGTCCGTTGAAATGGCACAAATGCAAGATAAACTAGAGAGAACTACTAAGGAACTTGCAGAGAAACAAGAAGAATTAGCAAATGCCAAACGAGACCTGGAAAAGACTGAGAAAGAATTGTCGACAATAAAATCAGAAATGTCGCAATTGAAGTCCAGTATATCGAAGTTAGAGAATGAGAAAAAAGAACAGGAGAACAAATTACAAGCTGAAAAGAAAGAGTCTGGTTATTGGGAGAGCAAGGCTTCGGAACTGGAAACTGACTTACAAGTACTTATTCATAAATCTTTATTTATCTCAACATCATATTACATGTTAATGATATTAAAAAACTACTACTAATCACATTTTTAGGCTGAACGCAAGAAATTGGATCGTATGCGTAAGACTCACGATATAGATATAAAGAACAAAGAAGCTGAATTAGCTACACTTAAAGGGAAACTAAAAGTTCTAGAACAATCGTCCGGCGCAGGCGCCAAGAAGATTTCTGATCTCAAACAGGAGTATGAAGAAACAGTTAAAAGTGAGTGGACATTGTTATACATCTTGAAGTTTCCCCATTAAGAGAATGAATATCTATGTAAAATATGAATTAATTTTCAGGGTTAGAGCACTCTCTTGCCGTAGAAAAGGCAGAATATGAAGAGTTGACGGGTAAATATGAAATATTGGAAGAAGAACACGTTGTTACTAAAGCAAGGCTTACAGTAGAGAAAGAGCAGGCACAGAGGTAATTAATATTCCTAAGATATTCTTATTCCTATATTTTTGAAACAATATTAATACTTGTATCTTCTTGCAGTGAACTAATACACGTTCAAAAAGAATTGAGCACAGCATTGGCTGAAATAAAAACCCTTCAAGACAACTATGACACGCAATCTTCAGCGTGGACGAAAGAAAAGACTGAACTGCAGGTACACTTCGCCTTCCATTCTACTGAAAATTATATTTGGCTATTACAGCATAATAATATTTATTCCTACTTAATGCAGAGCTCAATATCGTCGCTACAAGACCGGCTGTGCGGCGGTGGTTGGGAAGTGGAACGCGCGCGGCTCAGCGCTAAGCTAGAACAGAAGGAGCGCGAGCTGCGCACCAACAACGACCAGCGAGACGTTCTGCAGCATCATCACGATATGGCTAAGAAAGAGGTAAATCATCGACTACTTATTGCACATGATCTCACGCAATTTTGAACTCTATTCTAATAGTAATTTAGTTCAGTATCAATTAATCAATGAAAACTACTCACTCGAGCATTTTGCTGCTAAGGAAAACATCGTGAGGAAACGGCATGTTCTAGAACCAAAAATTCGAAGACATGTGGCGGTATCTACATCGCCACATGCGAACTACGCATCAAAGATCTGACGTCACACAAAAATCCTGACGTCACATAAATCCTGCATCGCGCAATTAAAGTTTACCGTGCAACGGACATATATACAAGAACCCGACATCAATCGTCGGGCAGTTGCCCGCCAGACACAACACCCGTCTGGTCGGAGGATCCTCCCTTTTCTATGGTGGATGAGTGAACTTTACACCCTGTTCCTCATATCCCTAAAAGACATGTAACATCTACCAACCCGCACTGGGCCCGCGTGCTGAGGCCTGTGTCCCAGCAGTGGGAACACTATAGGCTAATTATGATTGTGTATCTACGCCAACCGTAATATTTTTGTAATAAATGATGTTACTTTACTCTACAGTTGGAGGAAGCGAGAAAGAAATTGGAAGACTACGAACGAGTCTCCAAGGTACATAGGACTCTAACAACAGAAAATGCTGAATTAGAGCGAGAACTGTCATCTCTGAACACAAGACTTGAACAAGCTGACGTATCGAGAAAGAATGAGCTTGCAGAGATGAAGGTTAGGTACGAAGGACAAATGAACACCATGAGAGATGAACTGAAGTCTTTGCATAACCAGGTAATAAAAAAAACTTAAGAATATGTTCATTCCTTAAGTGAGTACACTCACGAGCAAAAATATGTACACACTCAGCAAAATTCAATAACGATTTTCTCGTGGAATTACGATTGTAACTTTGAGATGATACATTTCATAATAATAAGGGTTGCAAAATACTATGTTCGTTATATCATAAAATAACAATCAATACAATAGGAGAAAATTACTTTTATAAGTTGCTAAGTGTATACATATTAGTGCTCGTGACTGTACAAGTGTTAATAATGGCGATATTTTGTAGGTATCGAGGTTCAGGCGAGAAAGAGATAACTATAAGCAAATGTTGGACGCTGCTCAGAAGACGATGACTGAAATGAAGAATGGCGACAAGGGCGCTAGAACACCGAGGCTTTCAATATCTAGTACTGATGAAGTAAGTCGCAACCAAAAACTGGGTCATAATCTATATCTATACATATTAAAAACTGAGTCATAATCTATGTTTACACATATTGTAAATTAAAGCCGCTTTTCGTGTCTATCTGTGTGACCGCGTTGTTCTTCTACGCATGAATTGCGACGCGGTTTTCACTATCTTTTAGAGAATTTATTCCGGGAGGTTTAATGAGTATAACACGTTAATATTAAACTTACATAGATCACGATGTTTTGTCAAGTCATAAAAACCGTGCGAAGTAGCGTCGCTACTTTGGGATAAATGGCACACTATCGGGAGAAGGGACTCCGACCAGAGTTGGATTCATTCGATGAATATGGGACAGATTTAAATCTTGGATGTTTTACAGGAGGAGTACCGCAACAAAGTGGCGACCCTGGAGCAACAGACAGCATGCCTAGAAGACGAACTGTGTGAGGCACGACTCTTAGCTTCCAAGCTCAACACGGAACTCATCAGCGAACGCTCCGCAGCGGAAGTTCGGTGCTCCGAAATGCAGTCCAGACTCAATGAGGTAAACCTAAAGTTATCAATCGTCAATTTCAGTTATTCCTAGTTTCCGAGGTCTACATAAACTCTCAATTGCTGTTGTTTGTACAAAGTTTTCTACGCATAGCGAATATTATTCTTAACTGATTGTTCAGAAATGCAATAGATCAAAACATATACCTTGCTTTTAGTATTCGGTAGTTTTCTATGGAGCACTACCGGACAGATCGTTAACAATACCTCAGAAATCCGATTTTTTAGTTATAAACAGATACACCCATTCTTTATTTTTGAACAACACAGTACGAAGAAGAAAGGTTGCTGACATCAGGCAGGGCGCGCGTGGCCGGCCTGGCATCGCGTATGGAGCTGGCCTGGCACAAAGAACGAGATGAACAGCAGCGGTTACTGCAAGAAACCTCCACGCTTGCCAGGGACCTGAGGCAGACGCTCTTTGAGGTATTACACTTTCCTTTTCTACTTAGATGGACTAATGTGGCTACAAGACAGTTCCCTAATACTGGTATAGACGCCTGCCGAATATTTGAATACAAATTTAGTACATACGCGGGCGTTATAAAAGTATAAAACTGCAAAAGTGGACGCGCTACGTTCTAAAATACAGATCAAATTCTATGTGCCTTATTATCATCGGTCCGTTACTGTATGGCCATCTCTTTGGTGACATAGAGCCAGATACGTAGGTGAAAATCTGGCACGAAAACCCGCTAAATTATAATTCTACTGTTTCTAGATAGAACGTGAAAGAGAGAAGGAGAGGTTAGACATGAAGAGAAGAATAGAACAATTGAAGAGAACAACAGAAGAAGAAACTGAAGAAGCTAAGAAGAAGGTAGTACCAACATTCTTGTTTTAACATATTTGACAAATTATACATTATATTTATCTAGAGGAAATGAGGGTTGGATTGAGTGAAAGATTCTGGTGGTCTCTGGTGGTATAGCTAAAAAGGGGGTGAACAAATAGTCTAGCTAGAGATTACGGCTGATACAGATATATGGAAAAAGAAAACATGCGTCGACCCCAAATAAATTATAATAAGGACAGTCGGATGATGATATTATTACATTGTATTTAGCAGTAATTCTAATAACTAATTCCCTTGTTGCAGGTGACAGAACTGCAGTGTGATCTGCTAGAGTTAAGAGACGCACACGCGAAGTTGCGTACTGCGAACGAAAAACTACGTCGCGACAAGGAAAGACACGATCGGGATCGCGACCAGAATAAACTTCTTGTTGGTTCACTCAAACGTGCACAACAGGTAAGCCAGTGAAGAAGAATCAGATAAATTTTTCTATTCAAATCTTTAATGTGTTGATAGAGATCACTCGACCTAATTAGTAAAGCCAATATCAGACGCTTCACTTTTCTTTTTTTTTTCACTCAAAGTGAATAGTCCGAATCCAAAATGAACCAAAAGTAAAAAATGTATTTGGATTTCGGCACGTGACATCTTCCACTCGCTTACCGAATGATCGAAACACTTCATGAAAGGAGCGGAACATTCATTGCTATTTATAATTTTGTCGGTGTCGTGTGAACGTGGAATGAAACAAAAATGAACCTACAGTCGAGTGAAACGTGTGTTATAGGGTCCAGGAAATACTTTTCCGAAACGTTTGATTTTATGACTTCATAACGATTGATAAAGAATGATCCAATTTTGTCCTGTCTCCTTTCAAAGAAAGTAAGACTGCAAGAATATAGACAGGTCCGGTGAGCTGCTTGCAACACATCACAACCATCTGTCTTCGATTAAAACATACATTTCTTGCAGGAGGATGATAGGATAATAACGCAGCTTCTAGAAACTATAGACGACCTAATGAAACAGAGCCCAGATTTGTTCCGCAATGAACCAGTCAAACCTGAGAAGAACTTGGTGACGCCAACGCCTCCAAGACGAAATAGGGTAAGACGTCTAATTAGTACTCGCTCAGATTTTTTATTACATAAGTATTAAGTAGTTAAGTTGTTCAAGTAAATTTTCATTACCTACTTACTGGTGACAAAGAAAAAAATAATGTGTATTGAGCACCTTTTTCAAGAATCGTTTTCGATGTTCATAATTTCATACTTGCCAAACCTACGTTTCTTATTTACTTTACCTTCAAAGCCATGTCTTTTACCCCCAAACATAATACATTTTTCTTCAGTCGTCCAAGTCACGCTCTCGATCGGCGACGCCAGAGAGCGGCGCGAGCGGCGTGGAGGCGGCGTCCACTGCGGCGCGCTTGCGGCGCCTCACGGACGAGCTCAGAGCTTCACGCATCGCAGAGCGGCAACGAAGACACCAGGCCACTGCTAGGAGGTACTTCTTCGAGCACATAATATCATAGTCTTTGATCTACATGATCTGTCAATTTCTTTCTTTTTGTATTTTTAACCATCAATGGAATATATACTTTATTCAAAGAGAAATAACAGAGCCCCGGAGAGTTAAAATTGAAGTATAACGTCTTGCGTAATCCGGCCAATGAGCCCTGATCCTACCAAGCTTATACCATGACATAAATTACCCTCGTATAGACCCGAGAGGAGTAAGAAATGGTGCCTAATAAAACAAAATAGCGATTGCTTTCAAAGACCAAGATCATTTTTATTACTCTTTCAAATGCATTCCTCAGAGCTATGTCAACGGAGCCTCGAGACACACTATCAGTTTCTCCAGCCACGCGCACACCGTCTCGCGCGCCCTCACTCAAGAAGCGCTCCATTTCACTTGAGCAGACTACTAAAGACCAGGTGATTCACAATATTTCCAGCAATGAGCTTAATGTAATAAAATAGCCTCTAGTAGTGTCGAAACTCAAATAACCAACCGCGGACACTAGCGGACGATCACATTTCACCCATAACCCCTAGTAAAAAGTGGTCCACCAACCAGGGTCCGCGATGGTACGTCCTGTTCATGCCGATACGAAAGAGGATGATCTAATAATGTCTATATATATAAATATTTCCTTGTTACCAGAGCATGATATGGAAATCGGTGGACGAAAGCAGCGTGTCGTCGATGCAGTCGCTAGACGGAGACGCGGACAACCGGCTGTTCACTATGCAACGTGATGCTAGTCTAGACAGGTATGAACAATAACACCCCAGCTATGAAATACTAATGAACCAAGAGGAACAACATTCGAAGAAATTACCTATACTCCATTAGAAATAAGATTAGACATATAAATAAGCCTTTTTTACAGTCCGTTCAACCGATTTTGACTTCTATTGCGTTGGTGGCATGACAAATGGCAGCTGCAGTAGACAGTTGGTATTGTGGAACCTTTTTTGCTTTTAAGGCCATCCTTATGCTTACGGTATAGAAGTCAAAATCGGTTGAACGGACTGTAAAAAGGTTTGTTTACATGTCTAATCTTATTTCAAATGGAGTATACTTATTTACGATAATTATTTAATGTGTAAAAAATTATGGAATAGAACTTGGCCGAATTTTGCACAGAAAACACCCTTTTGATACTATTAGAATAGTTGTAACGAACATTTATTAAATTTTCATTTTGATCTTTTAAACGTTTTTTCACAGCCGGTTATCTGGCGGATCGGCCCAAAGCGAAGTACTTCCCTCAGAAAAGAAGAAAAAGAAAAGTATTTTCGGTAAATTGAAGAAACTGACCAAATCCCGTTCTATTGACGACCAAGTAGCACATGACAGCACAGAACATGTGGAATTCAGACCCATTGGCACTGTTTCTCAGGTAACAAATTTTATCTTTCATTTGACCGGACTAACGAATTGGTGAAGGTTGCGGAAATCCGCTGGATGCGCAGCGGGCAGCGCGAAACCGATTGTTATGACAATGTTTAGAAGAGACTCATGTCAGCAGTTTTTGACAGAGATGATGCTATAGACCCCTCCATGCCCGGAAAAGCACGTTAAGCCGTTAGTCCCGGATAGATCTGATTAATAGTCGTTACGGGTAGTCAAAAGACCGAAAGTCTAACAACCAGTCTTACCCAGGGGTATCGTGTTACCCAGTGACTGGGTTGTGGAGGTAAAAAGGCAATCACTCCATAAAAAAAAATACTGGTATTCAGCTGCATCCAGTTAGACTAGAAGCCGACCCCAAAATACTAAGGAAAAGGTTAGACAGATGAAGATGATAATGATTATTGACAGCTAGTCAGAAGAAGTACCCTAACTGCACCCTAATTGCAGAACACACGATCAATCATAATCTAAATCATTTCGAAAGATATTGCTAATCCATTGCTTCATATGTTCGAAAAATTTGTCTGCTTAACATCGTAAATAAGGCAATTAATGTTGTTAAACTGTCAAAATGAAACAGATTGTGATGCATCGTTTGTTACACAATTAGGGTGCTGTTCATTATGTATCTGTTCTTTTAAACATACTCATTTCAAACCAGCAGGGTTCGGAGTCGGACATGAGCGCAGCGGGAAGTAAACGCGACTTACGAGGTCGACTATCTGACATGTTCAGCAGAAAAGGACAAATCTCCCGCAATAACAGGTTCGTTCTAAACAAGCAATAATAGTTACCCAACTGCCCCAAAAGGAACAGCAATGTGTTTCGGATGTATGTATATTTGTTTTGAACTTGTAAAGGGTGTGTTTAGAGTTTTAGTATGTAATTTTAAATTATAATTACCGTGTGACGCATGTCCATTTGTCAAACCTAATGTTTATGTTGACTTATGATCTAATCGATTTCGGAAACTTTAACGTTTTTTAAACCCGGTTTCTAAATTGAGAATTTATCAAACTCTAGCATTACATAAGTTGAAGCCCGCGAAGTTCAAAAATTCTTTGCAGAAAAATGTAAAAAGTTTTGAATTTAAAGAACAGTTTGACTAGTTCTCAACTTCAAATGCTCAATTCAGAGACCGGGTGTAAAGCTTGTTTATAATTAACTGTTATTGTTTTAGCAAAGAGCTAAGTCCAGAGCGGCCCGCGAGCGCGATGGGCAGCATGATGAGCACGTCATCTCGGCCGCCTCTACGGAACGCCAGCAGTACCACATTGACGCGCGCGTCGCCAGCTAAACCAGTACGTATAGCGCTACAAGGTTATTTTTGCGGCCAAAATCGGAACTAATGCCGCCATCTTGCTTTCTAGCACCAACTTTTACCAACAGCGCCCCCATGTCAACGTCATTTGAGCACCAAACGATCCTTGTTACAGTGCGTTTATTCTTCATTAAAACTTGTCTCGAGACGCGATTGGTAGCACTGTTCTGTCATTCGCTATTTTGAACTCTATTGGTATTGAAATTAAGCTTGACAAGCAATGGTGCTAACATGACGACAAGGGACAAGTTATAGTGAACGGTCTGTAGCAGTGTAATTTGCTAACAAATCCATACCTCTCTTATTCCACGTGAATCTGTTTTGACCAACTGCCTCACCTTTTGGTTGGTCCGCGTTGAGTGCTAATTAGCAATCATATGGACGGCAGCGTAATAAAATAACTTTGGTTTTTTACCTATATCATTTAAAACTTACGTAAGATTTCAGATTTCCTCACTTTAAGTTTCAGAAATGCAATGCATATTCATTTCATCGTGAAATGCTGTGATGTGATAATCTGTGAATTGATTAATTTATTGTAATTCGCAGAACGAAGTGCCGAGGCCAGCGAGCGCAACGCCAGCGGCAAAGAGGAAAGGGAAATAACTGATACTATAAAGATTTCGCTTCATTATAGTGTATTTATCCATTTTCCTATGATTTTTCCACATAGCTTGTAATATCACAATACATATCAATAAAATAAATTATTCTGTATAACTATCGATAGAACACTACCACTCTATTAGCGTCTAGCTGTCCATTCAATTACTGAGTATTAAAAGCGTATTAAGAACTTTAGTTTATCGATAGTTATGCAAGTCTGATTGCAGCCGTCACAATAGTTATGCGATCCGTGACGACACCTGAATTCCTTTCGTCCTTAGTTTCCTTGTGAGCATCGCGAGGAGTCGCGTTCTAACGTCTTATCACAAACGTCTAGAATTCGATTAGCAGTGCTAATGTTTTAGTTATGTACTTTGTAACTTTATAATAAAGCTGTTGAATCAAACTCTTTTTTATTTCGAGTTCAATAAAAAGCGGAATTAAAATAATACGTATTAAACTAAACTTCTATTCAATTTCAATCATTTTTACATTTGACAAATGAAAATAATATGCATTCTTACAAAAACGAAACAACAAAAAAGACCAAAATAAAATAGAACCTCGTGGTGTTGGTCGCAATGTGGGAGAGGTACGGGAGTGTGGCGGCTAGCTCTGGTCCATCAGGTTGGAGTCCACGGCCGCGCCGCCCGACGAGTCCTTGAGGATGGACTCGAAGATGGGCTGCAGGTCCGGGAACGACTTGATCTGCGTCACGAAGTCCATCAGGTGGGGATTCTTTTCTGTAAACACGGAAATGGTCAATTGGTGAGGCTTACCGTTTGAGGTGCGTAAAGCGCAAACGCTTTAAATAATCAATTTTCTTCGCCATTCGTTACGAAAGTACCCTACGTACTAATGCTAATGTGGTGAAAGTGCGATTGTTGGTTTGTCCTTCTTTAACACAGAAACGAAGCAACAGATCGACGTGATTTTTTTGCATAGATGCCAAAGAAACGAAAAGTGTGCAATATGATATGGGTAGAAAGGGGGTGACTACCGAGATGACGACTAATAGAGAATTATGCAAGAAAAAATAATGTTGCGCTGACCCCAAATAAAGTGGCATAAGGGCAAAAAAATTATGAAGATGAAATAATTTATGGACCGGAGAGTTCATTTTTATCAATATTTCCTTTGGAACAGGCCACGGCAACAAAGCCGTGGGTGGGTAAAAGCTAGTAATCTTATAATTCTTATAGTTTACCTGCTTCTGGTATCTGTAAGAGCGCGGCGGCGGCTCTGAGCGCGGATCTCTTTAGTTCGTCTTGTTTCTCGTACTCTTGCTTCACTGAGTTGGCCTTCACCTTCATCGTGCACGTCGCTCTCAGGGGCTCCACTAAACTTTCTAGCCCTGAGCACAAACAAAAGAATAATCTCTGTTCTTTATCGTGTTAGCACAAGGGTTATCGTGTTACCCAGTAAGTTGGTTGTGGAGTTCAGATAAGCAGTTGCTCCATGTGAAATACTGGTATTCCGCTGCATTCGTTTAAGACTACTGGAAGTCAACCCCAACATAGTGGGGAAAAGACTAGGCATATGACGATGGTCGTGTTGGCACGAGATGACACTAACTCATGTCATGCTAAACTTTTGATTTGGAAGGAAGGCAGCGAGACTAACTGACACGAAGTCGTTTGAACACGTCACGAGCGAAAGATCCGGTTCATGCGTGGTATTATTTCTTTTTTTAAGGTATTACGGACTTACTTTGCAACACAACAGCGGGGCACAGTTGCGCTAGCCTGGCGCACATGAGATAGGTGAGCATCTTGATGTCGTAGTGATCTCGCAGCCCGTCCTCCACGTGGCGCAGGAACTCGAACACGTCAAGCCGGTCGAGACACGTGCCTAACAGTGTGTACATGCACTCGAACGCTGCCTTCCGTAGGTCGAGGCCATCATCGACTGAATGCTTGAAGGGACCCATTTCTACTTCGCGGATTAGTTCTTTCTGTTGGCAGAAGCAAAGTTTTTTAAATATTAAATAGCTTGTTAATTCATGAACGCTGTAACAAAGACTTGTATACAAGGATTATGATTATTATTTTGTATAGAAACAAGAGGATTCGAATATAAAATTAAGATTTAGTATTCAAATTAATAAGCTAAGCATATGACACATACCTTCACTTTGGTCTCGCTGTAGATGGTAGGCAGCACTTGCGGCAGCAGGTCTCGTATGAGCGAGGGCTTGTTGTGCGCGGCCGAGTTGAACGCGACCAGCGCCACGCGCCGCACGCCCAGCTCGGGGTCGCACAGCGGTACCAACAGCTCGGACATACACAGGCGGAGGAGTGGGTCGATGGCTTGAGGCTGTACGAACACATACATACATTATTAAAATATTCTCTTTGACAAATTAAAACAAATTAATTTATACTTACAAAGTAAAAACTATAGTCGAAATAATAACTCTGATCATAGCGAAATATTTGAGATGTAACATACATACATAGGAAAAGTATTTCTTTTCTAAATTTTTTACTTTAATTATTACAACTTTATTAGGCTGCTTTGTTTATTAGACTAGTAATTCTGATGTACTAACCTGATCTGATATCGTGAATTTAACAGCTGTGACGGCGGTTGTCCTTGTCAGTGGCTCGGGCGACTTGAGGAATTCCTTCAGGTGTGGTAATAAGTCTTTTGGCTCTAGTAAACATAATTTTCCTAAGCATTCGGCGACCTGAAAACAGTTACGGTTAATCATCATCTTCCTGCCCTTGTCCCGTGTTACTCGGGGTCGGCGCAACACGTTTAGTTCTTCCACTCTCCCCTGTCAACCGTCACGCTATCATTCACTCCCTTCTCTTTCATATCATTCCTCACACAATCCATCCATCTTTTCTTTGGCCTTCCTCTCCCGCTCCATCCATCAACACTTATATTCATCACTTTTTTAGTCACATGGTTAATCAAACATTGCTAAGCTTTACAAAAATGTTATCCGTGTTTAAAAACGCCTCTTCTTATAATCATCAAAACGAAAAAATGTAACTATATTCCGGTTTCGTGAATGGAAAAAAAGAGAATACTTACAACATTACGAGATCCTTCCTCGGCACACTGACAGTGCTTCGATAGCTGCACCCAGATTTCAGGTATGAAAGGCCTCAGAGCTTCGACACCCTCGGGGGTACATGATTCACATGAGATTATCTAAAAAAAAAACACATTATTAACAAATAACATCACGAATTCACGCCTACATTGAAATTATACAATCACATATTAAACTGTGATATTTTTTATTTTAAAATGATTATCCATACATACTCATATTTTAAATTTCAAAGTAATTCTGTCCGTCTGTATGTTACCTTTTCACGCCTAAATCACTGAACAGATTTCGATAAAATTTGGCAAGGAGATAAATGGCATCCCGGGAGGACATAGGCTACTTTCTATCGACATACGACGCGGGCGAAGCCGCGGGTGGAAGCTAGTTTTTATTAATGATAACTGGATACATTCTATTTTTTTTTATTATAACGAACGTTCTATTTGTTTTTATTTACTTTAATGATTAATTGAATTAAATTGAGTATATAAGGCTGTTTAATTGCGAGTTGGCAGGATTTCACCAGTGATTAAATTACCCATTGTTATGGATCCTTTTCATTATCACTTCTTGCTAACAACGGAATCCTGTAAATATGCATCTTGACTTAAAATAAGGTATTATCACCAGCTAAAATATTCCCGCATCTCATAAACTAATATTAATTTTCTTACCTCCCTCAAGGAGTGTAACAAAAGATACTGTCTTTTCGGCTGCGCCTCGATTTCTCCCAGTATGAACGGTAAGAACTCAGGCAGATTGCCCACAGCTACGGAACCGAGCGCGTAGCTGGCGGCTGACTTGACCTCTTCAGATGACGGCGTGAACGAGTTTAGGAGGACCTCCTTCAAGTTCGGGATGGAGCTTAAATCTCTGCAAGAAATATTTGAATGTTTATTTATAATTTTTCGGGTGTAATAAATATTTAGGCTATGGATTACTTAGATGTTACCTTGCTATACACATAGGCGGCATTTGTTGCAAAATTCAATCTTGTTTTTGGAGCTCCACCTACACAAACTACTCATGAACAGACTTCAACTAATCTTCAGTAGCGTTACGCGACGGAAAATCAGCGACGTAATTTCCGTTGGATGAGTTTCGGCCTTTATTCCCTTATAGTTATGTGCTTGTTTACTTTAACATCGTTAAGTAACCAACAGAAAAACCGTAGCCCTGGCTCTAGATTTAAAATCTACGACCAAAACTAGTAGTATAACTCTGTTTACTCACAGATGTCTTCCGATCTCAGCAAGTGCCAGTAAAGCGAACATGTGATGCGCGTCAGATGTTGGCTGTGCGGCGTCACGTAAAAAACCTCGCACTACTTCTAGTGCGTCCGACCCGCCTTCTACTACCACCGCTGCCACGCACTTCGCTAGTGAGTGAAAAGCCTGTAAAAAGAAATATGGTTTAGAAATCTGTCACCAGACACGCTATTTTTAAACGACTTCGAAAAAGGAGGAGGTTAAGTATTCAACGTTTTTTTTTTTCATTTATGTAAGTACACCGATTCAGTTATTCTGCTAGAGAAAGCTCGCGGTGCAGGCCCATAATTGGGTTAGCTTCAATAATACGTACGAGTATTTAATCCACTTTGTGTACTCAGCAAGTAGTGGTAAACGAATTTGTGAGGGGTAGGTTCCCTAACTAAAACATTTTTACTTAAGAAGCATTCATTAAAAAGTGAATATAATACCTAATACTTTTCAAGTCGATGGCATAAAACAAAATACAAATCCAAAGATACGACTTTTAAAATAATTTTTCACTACTGTTTTTTTTAAGTTTTTTTTTCATGTTATTTTTTACTCGACTATTTCGAAGCGGAAATATTTTGATTTTGTTAATATCATTGACCGTGTAAATGTAAGTAAATTTACTTTAGCCTGAACTTCTGAACGAATTTTAACAAAAATGCGGACAAACCAGAGAGTCCTAGGATATATGCCACAGATGGTCACAAGGTAAGGATTTAAGACTGATACATACCTGTTTGATGTGATGTGCAGAGGCGTTGTGGTCGTGCAAGCGGTGCACGGGTGCTACCAGCAACGCTAGCAGTTCGCGGCGAGAGCATCCCGCCACGTCCGCAGCTACCAACGCGCTTAGTACTCCAAGCATCGCTTTGAGGGCACCGCCTACAACATACATTAAATGTTTTACTTTTTATGTCTATTAATAAACATTCTGTTGAGTGCCTAATTTCAGAAACCCTTGTCATAATAGTCAGGTTTTATATTTTTCGAGGCTGTAGAGCTTTATAAGTCAGATTTTGAGAACCGGAGTTAATCTAGCTTTCAATGTGAAATGCCTGACCTAGGGTCAGTCGTATTATTATTTAGTAAAGTCGCGCAAGCGTACCTTGCAGCAGCGGCGACTTGGCCAGCGCGAGTATGTTGGGCGTGAGCGCGTGGCGCGCCTCGGGCGTGAGCGCGGCCGGGCAGCGCACGCACGCGCCGCGCACCAGCGTCAGCGCCGTCTGCGCGCAGTGCAGGTCGGCCTCGCACACCAGTGCAGGCACCTCCATCAGAACCTTAATGTACCAATATTATCAGGTCCAGCTGATATCCCAAGAAAAGTATGCGCTTCAGGAATAATCGTTTATCTTCGGAAATACGAACATGCGATGGCGAGATCCAATATCGAGCTGTTACAACTGTGGAAGTACTTGTCTATCTTGTATTACCATAATTATAAAAATGATAGATTAACAACACTATCCAATAAAAAAAAACTTTTTAAAACTTTTAAGTAACAGATGACGATCTACGACCGGGGTTGGTAACACGAGAGATAGAAATCTTCATACCAACGCGCAATGATAGGTGCACTACCACAAAACGCGGCAATACGAAACTTAGAAGCTTTGCCTCTGTGGGGGATTACGCTGTAGCACGACGTTCGTGCTATTTGGAAACACGAAGATTACCGAAACAAGCGCATACATTTTCTGTTTTATCTGTACACTTGCTTGCAATGCAAGTTGAAGGTCAGTAAAATTCGATTGAAACTTAATTGTGGCTCAAAATATGCGGCGAGTCGCTGCGCAGTAACAATTTCATGTATGCGAGTAGCTAACTTCCGAGCCGCCATTAAGTTTGAATCGAACTGCAGCTGTTGTATAATCAAATTGAAGATGTTCTAAACCTTAGTAGGAAAGATTATAGCCCTTGATACGCAAAAGAATTTGTAAACCCCACAAAATAAACAAATAATCGTCAAAAATCCAAATATTTCCGTCTTTCTCGCAAACGACTAACGGAAGACTAAGTGATTTGAAGTTACCAGAACAATCTGTAGTTTGAAATTGATTATACAATTCTGAATCTAATCGGGAATTCATGATACAGTTGAACATACCTTACTTAAAAGCTCTATGCTTATGGAATTGCTGTAATTCTGTACTAGAGTATCTAGAAGGACTAGAGTAGACAATTTCAGGGCTCTTTGATTTTTCCTCAGGAAAGATCCAAGGATCGGTACGGCATCAGACTGAAATAAACGATATGTGAATATTTTTGTTGTAACTTAACAAATTAGTTCTTTTTTTTGTTCTATTTAAAATTAATATCTTACCAAGATAGGTGTCAGATCAATTCTGAGTGGAGATGAAGCAACCTTAGTAAGTGCTTTCACTGTAGTCAAGCGAGTAATTTCATTTCGCAGTCTTTCTAAAAATATTGGCAGACAGACGGGAAGCTCATTCTGCAAAAGAAAAAATTGTTTTACTACCCAACTACGGCAAGGCAGAAGGAAGATTATGATTTTTACAGGCTTAGTTTTTACTTTATAATTGCGTAGTCAGCAACATAAAAAAAAGTCTGATAGTCTTTGTTGACACGCAAGCAGCATTCAGGGCCTACCCAACCTCAAATTTTATTTCGCTCGCACCATACTACTTGCGGTCTGGGTGGAAGCGAAACGGAGTGAGGTGCTGCCGGCTCTCAATCCTCGAATAGTTTAGGTAATTGCTTTTTACAGTGAAAATAATGGTAATTAAAATAAAAAAAACATAAGACCTGCTTTATAGTTAGTTCAGTTATTATGCAAAGTTTCATGATCTAATTTGAAGTATTTTTTTTAATACCAGCGTTATCTATAGTTCGGTTTAGAGGTAACTTAGGATTTATTACTATCGAGAAATTTTTATGTAATCGTGTTTTCGTCAAACATAGGATCTAGCATCAATCCTCAACTTGTAACATATATTTATTTCAAAATTAATGCTGCAGTATTTTCGGCATAACCGAAGACAGCTAAGCAATATGAGGTACGGTAGGGTCTTAAGTGAACGATGGCTTGGGTGCAACTAGTATGCGGTCGATCGATGACCTCGTAACATACTTTACCTGTAAGGTAACATACACGGACTCCTAAATCAAGCCACCGTGTACATTTACATGTAGGTACAAAGGTCAATAACAAATGAGTCAAAAAAAGTTTTTATACATTGACATAATTATATTGGCTATCATTTTAGTTAGTTCCATCTGTCATCGTTGTTGCAAAGGATTCAAGTTCTTTAAAGTTACAGACTATAAAAAAAAATATTAGAGTGGGTTGTTTCAGTTGTCTGGAAGTGTGTTTTTGCACTTTATTCAAAAGAAAATATTAAATACAAACCATGTGCCGACGGTATTTCTCATTGGCAAAAATTACGAACTTCCATACAAACTTTCTTCCCTAAATTAACCCCCTCAATTTCGTTTTTCTAGACCCAGTGCTATAGGCTGTGCGTTGTCTGTCAGTGGATTTTAGATTTTTATTAAGTATCAGAGACATACTTGCAAATAATCACCAAAATGGCAGAGCAGCTGTCCGCAGGCAGCGATGGCTCGCTCCTTGACCTCCTGGTCCATGTCCGTGGCGCGCAGGCGCACCAGCGTCACCTCGTACATCGCCGGGATGAACTGCTGCAACTCTTCAGGTGGAGGCTCCACGTGTAGGGAGTCTGCGTCGCCTTCCGAGACCAGGTCTGAATGAGGGAAGGATCTCGTGAGAGTATCTATTTATTTAGGATCGTCAACAAAAGATATACACAGGAGGAGCTCGTGGCTAAGTAATATATATCTAATATATATCTAGTTAGTAATATAATATCAGGTTAGCGACGCTTGCTGGGGTTGGTCCGTGAATGGGTGATCTTTACATATCGAGACTCTCCGGTGCCTCGGAAATCACGTTAAACCGTTGGTCCCGGCTGTCATTTGTGGATTTGACAGTCGTTACGGGTCGTTAGAAGCCCGAAAGTCTGACAACCAGTCTTGCCAAGAGGTATCGTATTACCCAATTACTGGGTCGTGGAGGTCAGATAGGCAGTCGCTCCATGTAAAATCTTGGTATTCAGCTGCATCCGGTTAGACTGGAAGCCGACCCCAACATGGTTGGGAAAAGGCTAGGCAGATGATGAACAAAAGATATACTAAACACATATGATGACACATAAATAATGGCCAACATAAAAGGGGCAATTCCCGTATTTTTTAAAACGTTCACATTCTAACTTAGTTTCAATCTGTTAATGTATGTATGACCTCTAAGTTTTTGATTGTTGCTGAGATGAGATTGAGACTTGAATTTGAACGTTTTTAAGTACAAATGTTGGCCTTCTGGTATTTACATTCTGGTAATTAGGTGAATACCTTTACTTGTATGATTAGTATGAGTACGAAGACTTGTCATGTCAATGTGTTTAATTTTTTATTTGATATTTTGTGTCGCTGTATCCATGCAACTGCCTGAGAAATACAGAAGCAATCTGTGAAACAGCACCCGGGCGGACGGCTATAAAGAGCGCTTTCTTTCTCTCTCGTGTGACAGTCTATGTTAAAACTTGATGTGCTATATTAATTGCTTTACTATTCTTTACTTTTCGTCGTTCGTAAGTCGAGCACTGTTTACAAAAAATCACTTACCCAGTGGGCGCATAACCTTGACGAGAGTCTGCAGCACTCGCAGCGCTTCTGCGGTGACCTTGTAGAAGGGGTCGTGCACACAGCCCAGCACGGCCGGCAGCAGCGCCGCCACGTGCGCGCGCATGCTCGGCGCCGGGTGGCCGCGCACGAGGCACACCACGAACACGAGCGTCTCGATCTTCATTGACGATGCTGTGCTCTTGTCACTAATGGTGGGTCAGAAAAACAAAGACTCTCGAATAGGTATGTTTTAATTGAAACATAAACATCCATCGAGATATTAAAATCCTGAATGATGAAACCCCAGTGTTGTCGGCTAAATATTTTGTGTCAAATGTTCTTTTTCTTTTTTTCGTTTCGCATGTTCTCAAACTCGTTTGAGAACATTCATTCATTCTCATTTGTTTGTTGGGGGTAACGACGTTCATAGAATGACATCGGACTGCAGAGTGAACATCTTTGCCAAGAAAAATATTTATGTGCTGATCTTACATTTAACCATTAAAATAAAAGTACACCATGAAAAGAAAAGGCTTTCCGTATGATTTAATAAGTATTTTGAAGTATATATGAAATGCATCAATTTTTATTAACTGCAAAGTTAAGTTTGTCTATCAATCCGGAACTGGAAAATCATAGGCCGTGTTATTATACATGACATGTGTGAAGCTGAGGGTAGCCGGGCACAGTTTTGAGACGGAACACTCAAGGCGAGAGATCTATTCGCACTTATCCGGTTTTTCGTTTTCGCCCGACATGAGGTCAGTTAAGACAGCAGGTCGACACTCACGTGAGCGCAGGCGTGAGTGCGCGGATGACGCGCGCGGCGTGGTCGGCGAGGCAGCCGGGCGCGGCCGCCAGCAGCTCGCGCAGCAGCGCCAGCGCGCAGCCGCGCGCGCGCACGCTCCGCCCGCGGATCACGCGCAGCGCGCCGCGAACTACGCCCGAAACCTAGCATTGAATTCGTTCTTGCAATAAATGTGTAATCATTTTATCTTCTTGATGGCATTGTTGATAGCAAATTAATATTCGCTATCAAAAACACAGAAGATTTAACTTAATATAATTATTAAGTTAAATCTCCTGTGTGGCCCAGAAGTCGCGGACTTCGAAAATAATTCCCAGTCTGCTTTCAAATAGTCAAAGCACCGCTTAAAAGGCATAATCACTGGGTGAACGGCATTGGATGTTACATCTTTAGTCTTAAGCGACCAATCACTTAAGACAAAAGATTATTATTTTAATTAATTAATACATTTCGTGACCAGCTCCATAACGCTTCCGATTGTATAGCAATGAATTTTATTCCATACAATGCACATGCTCAATTAAATGCCGAATGAAACTACTACAGAAAAGACAGCTTACCCTTTGCAACAACAGTGCCTGCGGCGAGTTGTCGGTGGGCACAATAGCCATCTGTAAAGCCGGTAGTGGTCGGGTGGCCCTCAACAACGCGGTGTACGCGATCAGAATATCACACTTCACGTTCTCTTCGCGTTCTAAACAAACAAACAAACATGTATTCTAAGTTTGTTTGTAAATCGTAGAGTTGGTTTTGTTTTTTCTTCGTTATGGGGGATGCGCTAAGGTATCACACGAAATTCAAATTTCCTCACGTTTAGTTGCAATTTGCAGGGCAGATTCGTGTTGTATTTTGATCAAAATATAATTCGCGACAGCAAGTCTTCTTGTATTTATAGAATAATAATTAGAATTGGCCTATATAATAATAGTTAGAATTGGCCTCAAATGTCATGTTTTCGGGCTACCCTAGCGCTTTCGCCTTAAGACCAATGATTGTAAGGAGGAAGTGAACTATACCTTTGAATCTAGCAATCAAAGCAGGTGACACAGTTAGGTACATTTCACCGAGAAGTTCGTGACGAGTTGCAATTACTGATTCCAAGCACTTGGCCGCCGCACGCCTCACCTGAGAACAAAATACAAGCAAATGAAAATGACATGTTCTTTTTAAAACTTTTTTGTCGTACCTCGTATATTACAGTATATATTAACCTTTAACCCTTCGGGCATTACAGGCGTGATGTTAGATTACTAACCCATTTTAATAAAAAGAAGTAAAGTTACACCAGGATTACCTCCAATTTAACCACACAACATATCAAGGTTTAAGTTTGGCTTAACCAGGTTTATTAATAAGGGTAGCCCCATATTAATTAACCCCCCCTCCCCTTCCTCCATTAATTGGCTTTTCCCATGTGTGACTGTAATAACATACCTTCCAAGACATATCATCATCATCAGAATACTCTTCAGAATCGGACTCTGGTTCAGCGTCAGGTGTGAAGGACTCGTCTTCCATCTCCTCATCCTCCCCGCCGCCTTCTTCCTCCTCATCTTCGTAGTTATAATTAGGATCGTAAGTAATCATTTTTAGGCAGAGGTCGATTATCTGTAGAAGGAATCAATTTTGTCAAAACGAATAAAAAAAAACGATTAACTTCACCCTCCTTTTATGATTCGCCACAGTCGGGTAAAAAAAAAATCTTGGAATTAGAACTAAAGAAAGTTATAAACAAAGGGAGCTTAGTTAAGAATTGTGTGTCATATCTGAAGCATGACTGGCAAAGTTCAAGAGTGAGTCATGCCGTTTATCACTGAACACAATGTTTTGTGCCAAACAAATGAAAAAATAATGCTCTTATCAAAAGGTACTTACCGTAGGGATATGGGGCTGCACTTCCTTAGGGCACTTAAGTACAAAAGCTTCGAGCGCCTGCAGGCAATGCTCGCGGAGCTCTTCATCTGCATCGGTTGAGTATTCTAGGACCTGAGGCGCGACACGCCACAGCTGCTCGCCAAATCTATGACCAGCTTGGCGACTGAAAGATGACGCCTTATTATTGAACTACCAATCTTGAATCTATAGTTAAATACTACATAATATGTATTTGAATTCAGAATCTCGGATAATTGTCAAATTTTGGGAACACATACTCAATGTCATACATGACAAAGCTCAAATTTCATTGCAACCAAAATTTATTTTAGACTTTTTTTTACAAATAAACCAACTTAGACTAAATAGTGCTAAAGTAGATTGTTAATTAAGTAGCAATATGTATAAATTATCTAAGATTGTGTAAAAAATATTTATAGAGAAATTATGTTCAGTCTTACCAAATAGATGCAATACACTGTATATGAGTGCGGCTGACGCTGGATGATGTGGAAGAACTTAACCCCTCCAGCAGGTGATCAATAAGTTTGTTGTACAGAGACGCATTGCAAGACATGACCAGGTGTGACAATGCAACTATGGTGCGTTTACGGACAGCCTGTATAAATGACGATGTGGTTAGTGTGACACTACGGACTATGAAGGTTCATATTTTAGTAACACCGGGGTTTATTTATAAACGTTGCTTAAAGTTAAGTAATGATTAGCGACTGTATAAAACACATATTTTATGTTTGAACGTCACTTAACTTTAAGCAATTTTTATGAATAAACCCCTTTATCAATAAAATCTAATGTTTATTATACAGAATGTCTCTAAAATGTGCTTAAGTTTGTTATTCTTACATATTATAAAACTAGTCATCATCCGCGTCTGTCTGTCTGTCGTCCTATACGCGATAAACTCAAAAACTACTGCACTGATTTTCATGCTGTTTTCACCAATGGATAGTGGTTCTCAAGTAAGGTTTTAGTATATAATAACCGACATCCACGCGGGTGAAACCGCGGGCATCAGCTAGTTATAGATAAAAATGTCAAAAACTTAACACAAGGAATTATAATTATTTAAATTATGCTATATTCATTTGCTTGTCTTATACTTAAAAACATTGTGATTTTTTTAAACTGGTTGTGATCAGAATTTGAAACACCTGTTATTTTATACATTTGATTCAATTCATACCTGACGTGGTGAAGCGAGTTGGGGCAGCAGTGAATTGAGCAACATGGGGTGGAAGGTTATGAGCAAGCCGCCAAACCTGCTCAACAGATCAGCCAGTATGTCCAGGGCTTCAAGTTGTACTGAGACATCTTCTTGCTGAAACACCAAAATATTGTCAAAGCTGTTCATGAATATTAAAAACATTTCCCTTTTTTTAAAGACAGTTGGGTAAAAACAAAGCTGTAAGTTTTCTTAAAGTAAATAAGCTATCATTTGAATATACACAATGTATAGAATTGAAAATTCTTCTTTAAATAACAAATAAAATATATACTTTTGAAGTTTGTTTGCCTCATTCAGCAACGCTAACACCATGACAGACATACATACATAATCAGCCTATAATTTTCCCACTGCTGGGACACAGGCCTCCTCTCAGTGAGAGGGAGTGGGCCATAATCCACCACGCGGGCCCAGTGCGGGTTGCTAGATGTCACATGTCTTCGAATTTTTGGCTCAGAGCATGCCGGTTTCCTCACGATGTTTTCCTTCACCGTTTTTGAGAGCAGTGGTAATTAAATAATTTACACAAAGTAATTAGTAGGGGTTCGAACCTACGACGTAAGTCGTGGCCATTACCACTGGGCCACCACTGCTCTGGCCACTGCTGGTAGAAACTTCCAGTTCCCTCTATCTCTATTCATACAATAAGAATGAGATTAAAACTTATTCCTTTTCCAACCTTGTAATGTGCAAGGATAGTTCCTACTGAGGGTTATCAGGTTAAGGCATTTGATCATGGTTGTTATTTTCTTCATTTGTAGTATATAGCTTATCATGGACAGTAGTGACCAAGTATCATCCCAATGAGTTAAGATGAACTAGAGATGGGTTGTAACAGGTTAAACATGATATCTGTTATCACTGTTACTGTGACAAAAAAATAACAGATACAAATATCTGTTATTAAATCACAGCCTGTGATTTTTGACGATAAATACATATTTCAATCTCAATCGAATATCTTCTTTATTTATTTTGGTTTAAAATCGAAAATCGTATCTATCTGTTATTAAATAACAGCCTGTTATTTTTGTATGGATGATAAATACGTATAAATGTCAATTGAATATCTTCTTTATTTCTTTTCGTTAAACTCGAAAATCGTATCCAAAGTTTTAACAGTAGCCGCAGTAACAGTCTTGAGGATCTGTTATTTTAAGTAACAGACATGTTTTATTGTTAGGAGCAATTGCTAACTGCTATTTTTTTATATCTGTGACAATAAATACGCCTCACTCCTAAGGTGAACTACTTTGTTTACATCCATTGCAACATAATTATTGTGATATTATTTGCTTGAGATCCACCAAACTACTCTACTGATTGAATAATAATTATATTATTCAATCAGTAGAGTAGTTTGGAGGAAATTTCTAAAAAAATATTAACTATTATTTTCATTAATAATGTTAATTACCTTCTCAATAGCACTGCTGAGCTTTCCAGTAATTTTCTTACATACATTTGCAGCCAAAGTGTTGGAGCCTAATGGTAGTTCAGATATGACAGTCTTCAAGCCAATGCTACTGATATCTCTCAGTTGTTCCGTGTCTGATAGCATGTTTGCACACAGTGTGTCCACTATGCCTTCTACTTGATACTCCTTTACTTTGTTTACAAGGGGACCGAGACTGCAAATATTCATACAATTATTACTTAACATGATCACTAAACCTGTGTGAATCAGTGAATGTTGCATAGCTCACATACCATTTCACAGCTAAATTTTGCACTTCACCGTTCTTGTCTTCGAGGAGACGGAGGAGCATCTTTACGACTTTTCTCTCAGAGTCATCGTCAAGCTTTATACTGTCTTTTTGTAATTCAGTCATCAAATCATTAGTAGCCATGAACCTGAAGTCTTTGTCGTTGGACGTCATCTGGAGATATTTTGGACAATAACATTATTGATACACAATTACGGAACGATTCTAGTCAGTGTTATTATGAGAATGCCGGCTTACCTTCTCCAGAAGATTTGCAATTTGATAGGATACACTAGCCATTTTGTAATGTGTTCAGTCTCTGAAATCACAACAAAAAACTACAAAAGCCAAATAAAGATAGAGTTAACAATTTATCATGAGTAATTGGTGAAGAAAAAACATTTGAACGATTATTCGGGAAATAAAAGCGACGAATCGAAAACTTGCTTCGTGGTGCTTCGCTAAAATTGTATAGACAAAATAGGACAAATTTAGGACTTGTCAAAATAGAATCGATTTAACAAATTAATGAATATACAAATCGAATGCTTCCAGTTCAATACTATAGTTTATTTATTTATTTAATTTTTGTTCAGACTAGTATTACTTTATGTCCATTTTTTAATCAATAAAATAATCAGCAGGTTTAAAAAACATTTCAATGATTGGAACAACAAGTAGGAATCGACTAAAAACGCTGCAGGAGGTCCTTAGACAATCAATCTGGCAACAGTTCATCTGATCTGATATCTAGGTTCACAGTCTTATTATATGAATAACTTTGCCCGCGTGGATGTCGGATGTCGTCCTACGGGAATGTACTACTGGGAATTCTTAAGAAATGCTGGGTTTCCTATACAAACTTTCATCCCCTATAATTATAATAATATGATTATTCTTGAAACAAAAAGTAGCTTATGTCCTTCCCCAGGATGCCATCTATCTTCTTGTCAAATTTTATCGAAATCTGTTCAGTAGTTTAGACGTGAAAAGGTAACATACAGACAGACAGACAGCTACTTTCTAATATATAATATTAGTATTGATATGGATATTAGGGATGGATGGCCATCTAAGCCGATTGATTTTTGTTTGTATTTTATAGTGCTTGACTGACGGACTGACGCAAAATCTTACCATCTGACGTCAGTTCAATCCAGCTAATCTGTTGTCTTACTGAGAAAAATAAAAATGGATGGACCAATCTGTTTATATAGGTATAACATCACCGACACCAACGTTGAATATTCAAATTCATCTCTCCCTGTATGCAGTGCAGTTCGCGAATGGGAATTTTGCATATGTGTAGTACTAGCATAACGTAGAGCGTCCATAGTCTGTTCTTGCCTTATCGCAGATGATATGATAGAGTGGAGACTGGTCGAGCTATTATCTTATGAAAAAAAAATAGCAAAATGAAATGCTGCCACGTGCCACAGAGTATGTAACTTTGCTTGCTTTGTTTTGACTTAATTTTTTTAGGTTATGTTGGGTTTTTTCAAAAGTGTTCACAAGCAAGGATCAGTTTTAATCAAGTTAATAAAACCAATAACACACCAAATTATTGTACTTGTATGAAGAGAAACACTCACCAAAAAGATAATGGATAATCTATTTGTAATTAACAGGTGTGTAAGTCATATTTTGGTCTAGACAGTTACACTTGCTGTGTATTCTTATCTGAAATATTCGCATAACTTT
Source organism: Lithophane leautieri (assembly GCA_949152455.1). Taxonomy (NCBI): domain Eukaryota; kingdom Metazoa; phylum Arthropoda; class Insecta; order Lepidoptera; family Noctuidae; genus Lithophane; species Lithophane leautieri. The sequence goes on from OX424459.1 coordinate 13,239,869, forward strand.
TACAGATATAGAGATATAAACGAAGATGTAGTGGTAGATGTAGCAGAACAAGAAGCCAAACATTTGGAGAAGTTAAAGAAAAGAATTGCAGAAAGGAAATCAGCTTATGCTACTAAAAAGACATCTGATGTGATAACCCTCAAACCCCAGAAAGCTGTTGAGGAACCTAAAGAAGAACATGTGGAACTTATCAAAGAAGAAGTGGCTAAGACAGTTCAAGAGTTCAAAACTGACAGCAATATCAATGCAGTTAAAAAAAAAGCAAAACCTTCCCATGAATTCAAAGTGTTAGGAGTAAATGACTTTGAAAAGAAGGCGAAGGTATGCATTCACATTTTCATACATATCATGAAATAAATATAAAATAACATTATTGTACCAATCTACCTAAAAGTAGTTTGGAACTTAAAACTGTACTGTTCATAAAATCATTCAAATAGTAACATAATAATAGTAATATAATCCTCATTGGGGAATCAACAGCCCATACAAGTAAATCGTCTATGTATGACATCAATCAAATGTACTTTTGTGTTCCAGGTCTCAAGAGTACTCCCTTTCTGGCTATCACATCCATTTAACATATCAACAAGTTTGAAATCCTCATCATGCACTGTAGAAGATCAAGATTGGTTGCATAGTACACTAAAGGCAACATTACTAAGTGAAGGAGTCACTAAATTGTTCCCAGTCCAAGAAAAAGTTGTACCTTTTATTTTAGATGAGTACAAGTTAACTTATCCATTTTGGCCCCATGATATTTGTGTTTCTGCTCCTACTGGGAGTGGGAAAACACTGGCATTTGTCTTGCCAATAATTCAGGTATAACCACATTCTCAAGAGTTAATAATGAAAGTTTAAATACCGATAATTTTTTTACCCTATTTTGTGTTAATACTCCAAATAACTTACCGTTTTTATAATTTTGTGTTTTAATTGTAATATAATATTTTCAGATCCTAATGAATGAAATTGGGTGTCATGTAAGAGCATTGGTTGTTTTACCAGTCCAAGAATTGGCTGCACAAGTAGCCAAAGTTTTTAAGAAGTATTGTATGAAGACAAGATTAAAGGTAGCCTTATTAGGAGGGTCCACACCAATGCAACAGGAACAACAAAATATTGTTAGATACAGTAAGTTTTGAATTCAATTTGATTCGAAAACTGATGCTCAATATTTTTTATTGTGGCGGTGTCTACATCGCCACATGCGAAGTAAGCATCAAAGACATGACGTCACGCAAAAATCCTGAAGTCACATAAATCCTGCATCGCGCAATTAAAGTTTACCGTGCAATGGACATATATACAAGAACCCAACATCAATCGTTGGGCAGTTGCCCGCCAGACACAACACCCGTCTGGTCGGAGGATCCTCCCTTTTCTATGGTGGATGAGTGAACTTTACACCCTGTTCCTCATACTCCTAAATTATAATTAACCAACTAATTACTGCTCAATATTGTTTTATACTTAACCAACACCTGCAAAGTATTGAATATTGTATGTTTAATTTCAGCTGAATCATCTGGTTGGGTGAGTGACGTAGACATCATAGTATGCACAGCTGGACGTTTAGTAGAACATCTACAAAACACAGAAGGATTCTCACTGAAACATTTGAAATTTTTAGTCATTGATGAAGCAGACAGAATCATGGATCACATACAAAATGACTGGCTCTATCATGTAGACAAACACATCAAGCTGGAGAATGAGTTGATGACTGGGCGTCATTCAAATCTTACATGGTCCAGTCTTATTGAACAAAAACCTCCACCACACAAATTGCTCTTCTCAGCTACCTTATCTCAAGACCCTGAAAAGTTAGATCAGTGGGGACTATTTCAACCTAAATTGTTTTCTGCTGCTAAGTCAAACAATTATGAGAATGAAGACCAAATCAGGTTGTATGCTACACCAGAGGAATTAACAGAGCAGTATGTTACATGTGATGCTGAACACAAACCACTCCTCTTGTATCATTTCTTAGCTAATCAAAAATGGGACAAAGTGTTGTGTTTTACCAATGCAGCTGAGGCAGCACATAGATTAGCTGTCCTCCTCAACACCTGGGGTAGTGGAAAATTCAAGGTAGCTGAACTATCCTCAGCTTTAGACAAGTCAAAAAGAGAAAGTGTGCTAAAAAAATTTACACAATCAGAAATTAATGTGTAAGTATTAGGTATTAGAAGAATTGTTTCATATTAGAAACAAAATTTAACAAACATATATTTTATAACATGTTTGTTTGCAGCTTAATTGGAACAGATGCTTTAGCAAGAGGTATTGATATCTCGGACTGCAATTACGTCATATCTTATGACCCTCCCAGAAACATCAAAACATATATTCATAGAGTGGGCCGCACAGGCCGAGCAGGACGTATTGGTCACGCTGTTACTATCCTGTTACAGAATCAAGTAAACCAATTCAAGGTAAATAAATACAGTACTCTCTAAATGTACCTACCTACACCTCTATATTCTGGTAACATAAAATGTGCTGCTGAAGTATGAGAAATAAATAAGTCTTGCATAAGCAATGCTTTTAAAATTGTTGAATTATTTTTACAGGAAATAATACAGGGTGGTGGAAAAGCTGAGCTTCCTCAGATAAAAATCGAAACTGATGTTCTTGATCGTCTAACAAACAGCTACCAACAAGCAATGAGTGAAACTAAAAGGCAAATTCATGCAGAGATTGATACAAAAGTGAAGAAATCTTTGGAGATTAAAAGAAGATTAAAATCAAAACCACAAAAGCGAAAGCTTACTACTTGATAATATTCGTTGCAAAAAAAAGCACATGTTTAAGTAAAAATATCATACTTATCACACTTTCTTTTTATTTATTAACTAGCTTTTGCTCGAGACTTCGTCCGCGTGAAATTTTGACCCCCGACCCACCGCGTCGCATCCCATCGCCCGCCCGCGCTATTGTTTCGTTGTGTGACTGACACAAAAAATTCGTCGCTAAAGTCGAAATTAGTCGCCAAATATCAGAATTAGTAGGTCACTGATTCAAAAGTTATTTATAAGAGAATTTGAACTCCATATATCTTCTAAACTAAGACCCGACTAAATATGTGACTTATGACTGATTCAGACTAATTAAACAAAACAGATCTTCGTTAGGTGCCCTAGTTTTTCAGATTCAAATGGGGTAGGCGCTCCCCAGATCGGCCACCTTTAAACCTTTGGCGACTAATATCAACAAATTGTTTGTGTAATCAAAATTAAAATCCGTGATGGTGGCCATGCTAGTGCCAGTCACACTACTTCCTACTTCGTTTTCTCTTACGGTTCTTTCTGACTTTTTATCTTTTTGCTCGGCTCCTAAGGGTCGTAGCGTGATGTTACATCTTAGCCTATACAGTGTGTCCGGACATAGACTAGCGATATTCTAAATACTTAAATATAAACTACTAGCTTCCGCCCGCGTGGTATGTCGATAAAAAGTAGCCCTATGTCCTTTCTCAGGGTCTAGACTATCTTGTAGGTACCAAATTTCATTTAAATCGGTTTAGTATTTTTGGTGTGAAAGCGCGACAGACAGGCAGAGTTACTTTTGCATTTATAATATTAGTAAGGATTTTAAAGTACAATTTTAATGAATAAGTAAATATTTTAAATGTTTTTTTTTTAATGATTTCCTATTTACTTTTCTGACAATTACCTTGCAAAAAGAACAAGCAAGCTTGCGCATTCGCTATGTTCAAACAACAGTAACTCTTAAAGTATTACCGTGCGTTTGCACTGGCGAAACATTTAATACAAAACATGTTGAAATCTCTAGTTCCTGTCAAAAATTGTATGGAACATTGACAGAAAGTTGAGATTTCAATTTCAAAAGTTGTCTAGGTTGTTTTTGTAGTAAGTAATTAACAATTATTGGTTAAAATGCATAATTTTGACATATTTTTACAAAAGCTATGGAATTGTGAACACATTGCTTTGTAATGCAAACGGTAGACAATACTATAGCCTTTCGAATAAGCCTATTTTTATCTCAGTATGACTAAAACTTTGAGAGATATTATATTTTTTGTACTCGCCTATAGAATATTAAAAAAAAAAAAATTGGCTGCCACATAGCGGGGAATTGTATTGGGCCCGTAGACCCAAGTTTAGAGGGTAATTGTGCTTTAAAATAGTTTATATTTAGATATTTAGAATATCACTAGTCCATGTCCGGCCGGACACACGTGAGACACACTTTATATAACCTTCCTCAAGAGTTGAGCTATCCAATGAAAAAGAATTTTTCAAATCCGACTGGTAGTTCCGGAGATTACCCCCCTACATTACAAACAAATTTTCCCTCTTTATAATATAAATAAGTGGTAATAATAATATATATATTATATTTACTTAATTTTTGAATTTCGTGGGCTACACGCGTTAGCGCAAGGTTAGCGCAGAATACGCGTAAAAAAACGGCGTGGGCTTACGCCCTTTTTGATAACAATGAAATCGTCTAAAACGTAATATACATAATTATTACTATTACAGAAAAATGTTTTAGACGATTTCTATTGGTGTTGATAGTTTACAAAAGTTACAAATAATTATTGACTCTGGCATCCGCTCGCATCAGTTGAATATTTTGACATTTTGTTTGACGTAAATCTACGTTGGGTACGAATAAACGAATTTGCAAAGTTTGAAACTTTGAAACTGTGGTTTCAAATCAAATTGACAACGAACTCGAAAAGTTAAAAAAAAATCACGTTTCAGTTTCGCTAGTTTTCATATTTTGTCGCCACAAAATCGGGGCAGTGTAAATAATCATGACAATAACACTATCCCAACTAAAAAAGTTTAATACTTCATACAGTGTATCTAACATCGAAGCTAAACTTCTTTACCCAAAATTGATCCTTTTTGAAAATAACATAAGTGTAACAGTAGTGAATTTGCTAGGAAACAACGAAGAATCTCAAGAACCAAGTGGATACCATACATTTGAAGAAGAAATTGCAGATAAAATATTGCTTGACCACTTTGTGTGGCTTGTTTTCAAGTCTGGTGATATTACAGCAATAGACGTGGTAAAAGGCATACAAATCAAAGTTACGAATGATACTAATACTAGCTTGAAAATCTGTCAAATTGGAAGAATTGAGAATCGTTTGTATTTCAGTAGTGAAAGCGGAGATACCTTTGTAATTCCATTACCCACTTCAGAATTAGTAAAACAGTTGGGTGAAAGTACAACTGAACTTTCTGTTGCTTTTAAGAAGGCTCATGTATCCCACTCCAGCATTAAGATAAAGTTTGATTCAATATGTGGTTTGAATGTTTACATTGAAGATGGCTCTGTGATGATCAAATGCCCAATAACTGGCTTATTGGAAGTCATTTCCAATGCAACAAAATTAAATCATATTGTCTCATGGAGAGACCAGGCAATTTTTGGTAATGAAACTAATATGTGGATTGTTGACTTGAAAGAATCTCAAGTTGTTTATGAATTTGAGAAAACAAAATCTAATTATTACCCTGTGTTGGCCCACAATGATTTATTTTACTATCTTTTATGGAGCAAGGAGGAGGTAAGCTTTATAATAAAAATAATAATTACATTAATTTTCTATGTTGAAGTTTATATTCGAACTTGACAGCATTTACTAATAACGACATCTTGTATGTTAAAAACCATCAAACCGTTTAGGCTACAGAGCGTGCCAAAGAAATAGACATACATACATACACTCGAAAAACATTACCCTCCTTCTGGAGAACTCGGGTAAAAATAAAATATTTTAAGTTTGGTTTTAGTTCTGTGTGTAGTGCCATAAAAAATATATGTTTCAGTAGTTGTTTGTGGTATTACAGGTGCAGATCCATTGTGCTGGATTCGCCCAACCTCTAAATCATGCTGGGACTGCTGATGATTCACTCAGTTTTAATCAAACACTTACATCTCAAGATACTCTAAAGGCGCAACTCAAGACTTTGTTGGACTCCTTAACAGCTGCTACAAAACCAGGGAATTTATTACCACAGTTACAGCCTCTATTTGAGGCTATTCATGATTTTATATATCTCATTGAAATGACACAGCAACTATGCCAACAAAATATCACATACAAATCATTGTTATACCCTCTTCAGAAGAGAATATTTGCAACAAATGATAATGAGCTGATCAATTTGGTGAGTGACTTATCAATTAAAATAGATTTGATTGAATACATTCATTTCACAGGCAATAATTCTTATGAGAAAGTCAATATCTTTGATCAAAACTTCAAAGAACTTTGTATTACATTTATATCTAAATATGATTTTGATATTGCATCTATTTGTTGGTTGAAATATTCTCAGCTGAAGTTGTCTGTAACTTCTTATGATGTCGTAAATATTCTAAATGCTATACACAATAGTACCAAATTAGCTGCTATCATTATTTGGTTAAAGAACTTTATTCCGTCACTATTAGAACAAAATCCATTTTACATTGACCTATTTGTCAGATGGGCTAGCGAGAGGGTTTTTATGTTGGAACAATCAGCATTTTGGCCAAAGATAGGGTTGAAATTTGTTGAAGAAATAATAGTTATCCTGGAAACATCTTTAAAATCAATTTCTTTAAGACCTTTATCAATGGACGACCTTGATGTTCTTAAAACAAGAATAACATACATAATGGAACTGAAGGAAAAATATAGAATCAATATGTTACTCAATGAGTTGAGCTCACAGAGTCCAAATGAAGTAGCTTTAATAATGTTACGCCGCTGTTACACTGAAGATCTGAAAATATTTTTACAAAATTATTTGCCATCCTATGCTATGCAGCATTTGTTTGATTTAGATGATATTCTAAGTTCATACATTGAGAGTGAAGCAGCAAGCAGTGGCGGTGGAATTGATGGTTCGCGCCTACAGATTTTACTAGAATCCTTTCATTCATACAACAATAAACTTGAATGTTTACTACAAGTTTTAAAAGTATTAGATGTCCCATGGAACTCAACTGTACTGGAGTTAGCAGTAACAACTGTTGCCAATGCTACCAAAAACTTTACAGTATCTGATTCAGAAAGACTGCTTTCTCAAGAGGTACAAAAAGAAATAAATTACGCAAATGTGAAAGTGGTGCTGAAGAAATATAATTTTCCAATGTCATGTACTGATTACATGTTGGTACTTCACAAAATTGTGAGTGTACCAGTTATAGAATTGGACGATTTGAAAGCAATAACAGGCGTCATGCCTGTTTATTCAAACTATGGCAATGCCCTATACATTGAAAGATGCCTTCAAGATTGTGAAACTAGAACAGCATTAAATTACTTCAACAACTTATCATCAAAAGCAAAAAAGTTGTTACTTAAAGCTGTGGTTGCTAAGTATGATCAAATAGTTTGTGGAACCTCAAATAATTTGAGTATTGAAAGAAACTACATAGATTTCATAAAGGGAACACAACTCATAAATGAAACTGAAATCAATAATATTGAAACACTGTATAATTTCAAAAACTCTTATAGTTTGTTACTCAATATGAATGATATTTACAATGAAAGAGCTTGTGAAGATGCAGTTAACTCTTGGATATGTCAAGATGGAGCCACTGCCAGCTCTGGTCGTGGTGGAAGTGTTATTCAACTAACACATGCATGTCAGTCCCAGCACTCTGTACTTATGGCTTTGTTACGAAGCACTTCTACTTGCCATCAAGTGAGGAAACTTGTTGAATATCTCTTAAGAACATTTTCAACACAAGATGTATCAGTTGAAGACTTTATTGCAGTTTTATCTCAATTTCAATATGGAGAGAACTGTGATCTGTTGTTGAATTCTTACAATGTTTTAATTGAGCTAGCTGTTAATTGTAGCGAAGAATATCTTCACAATTTAATCAAACAATTGTCCCTGATGAACAATCTTATAAACGCGAGTATTATTGTGAAGAACTTATCAATAGCATGGAAATTCCATTATATATTTTTGCCCATTTCGTCAAGTACTGCTATAAACGAATTAATTAATTTCTACAAAACCATACAATATCCAGATAGTGTTGATACAGAATTTCCCAGTATTCACAACAAATGTGATTTTACTTCCCTGCGAATGATTTCTAACTGTTTAGCTATCTCTGAAGCCACTAAACCAACATGGCAAGATGACATGTCTGAGATAGCAAAGAGGCTTCTAGATAAAGTTGTTGCATATCAAGAGCTTGATGAAGTATTAATGACGAGTTTATTATTAGTTATGAAAACCTATGAGGAAGATAATTGTGTTCTTGAAGTGCTAAGAGGTCAGAATGAATTTTTACCACCTAACATAATCGGGTATCTTTCATTACCTCCTATCCGTCGCACATTCGTATTAGATAATGATTCAATATGTAAAGAAATAGGAAATTCTGTATCGTATCCTCCTCAATACATTCTCAAGTCTAAATTCAACATTAACTTGTCGGATATTACTTTACCTGATAATAGCGAAGAAACTTGGGATGTTAAAGTTATACTGTTTTATGTTCTATTACAATACCCTGATACCAGTTTCAACCGACTGGTAGAATTGTGTCGTGCATTAAACATTTCAACCAACGATGGCCTATCGCTTCAATTAATAGCTTTACTGTCCACTTGGGAATTAAAATATAAAATATTCACTGATGATTTAGGCCACCGGCAAATATTTCTAGAAAATGACGAAAAATATTTGAACAAATGTTTTGTTGTTTGGGATAGTATAGAAAATAAAGATTTTTTAAAAGATATACTCAATGATTTTTGGAAAAACGGCGAAGTTACTCTACATGGTCGTGCGGTATCAATAAATCCATATTACTATGAAGTCTTTCTGTGTATTTACCGCCTAATATTCGGCACGACGATCGAGGTAAAGAATACAAAGGAATACTTTCTACTACATTTCCTAAAAGAATACAAACGTAAAAGTACTCCCAAACAGTACGAATACGAACTCTTCTCTGTGAAAGGAATGTTTCCTGAAATCGGTCATTTCAGGTTACCATTTCATCTCTTCATGCGAGAAGATATGTGGGCTAATTTAAAATCGGAAATTACGTTAGAAACATACGAACGTTGGATACCCGCAGTTGCATTGCTTGCTCTTGACTCTGATTCACAAACAGCAAGAGACATGATTTGTAGCAACGCCGTGAAGCAAACCATGACTTCACGAAAGCGTAACGATGATGTAGATTCAGAAACTAAAAATGAACCGTGGCGTTTAACGAGTCAGGAAGAACCTCTATTACGTGCAGCGCATCGATGTGTAAGACACATTGCTAACATGGAATGGGCAGGAGCATGCCTATTCTACGTGCTACAAGGATGTGCACGGGGAGCGGATCAAGTGGCTGCTGCCCATCTATGCTACCAATTTGCGCAACGTTGGGCCGCCCTGCAACCTGGAAATCGTGCTGTTCGACAAATGGAACGTCTGCATGCAACTCTGTCGACACGACATGCATTATACAAAATTGATTGGGCATGCGAAGAACTTGTTCGTCTTTCTACGGAGCCAGCTCAACTCATCCGTAATTTATACTTACATCCAGATTTCGTCTCAAAAATGAGCCGCTTTGATGTAAATCGAGCTGTTAATGAAATTGCAGATAAAAACTGCATAAATGTTAGTTCAATAAGAATTCAAATATTAGAAAATATCCTCGACAAAGCTAACGGCGATAGCAAAACTGTCACCGTTTTAAATATCAAAGAGTTAATGACTGCAAAATATATACTGAAAGCAACATGCCCTAAGATGGGGGCGATATACTTATCTCGGATTGCATTTGATGACGAAAGTGATAACAACAAGTCAAAAAAATTAAGAGCTCTTCAATGTTTAATGAGTGTAGTAGACTCTGACACTGCCATCAAGGTAGCGAATCGTGAAAGAGATGCTCTATGGGTGTTGCTCTTAGAATTGTTAAGCGTTGTCAGCTTAGAGAGCATTGATATGCCGTGGGTTGCAGCTACATTTACGCATGACAAACTTCGTGGCCTGGAACAATTACTTCAAGGTTCTGACGGAAACACAGATGTATTAAGAACGGCCGCTGAACTTGCACGTAAATTCGGTTCTTCGCAAATTATACGCAGTCTTATTCCTCTTCTACTGCGTGCAGGTCTATTTGAAGAAATGATTCCATTACTACTAAAACTAATATCTCAACTAGACAGCGTAATATGCACTGCCTGGCGTGCCGTTATTTTGTCTCCATTCCAACGCGCGGACTACCCAATAACAGAGCGTCAAAGAACAAAATGTTTGAATGCTATCAATTTATTACCAATCTGTCCTATTATTAAAGATGAAGATTTGGTAGAAATTTGGAAAAACTGCGTAAGATGTAAAGTATTTGGTTTAGGATGCTTGATTTTACCATACATGACTTCTCAAACAAGGCAATCATTAACTGAACTACAGAAAATTGATAGGAGAAATCTGATAGCTAGTTTGAAAAATTTACATGCTGATACTTACTTGGTATCTGGTGCAATGCACGTTATTGAGAGTATGGCATCAAGAACCTACAGATAATCAGTTTATAAACAAATGTGCAATTGCTACCAGTCAAAACAATCAAGTTTTGTATGTCTGAAATGCAACCCAATGTTTATCACTGGACTATTCAAGTGGGTCAGTGTATTTAGTAAACGTTACCCACATTTGCTCTTCTAAAGATAAGTCAATATTGTACTGTACATGTAATACCACCACAGCATCCTTGCATGATACCTACACGGTATTAAACTGTGACAAGCAGCTCTTATGTAACCCATTAAAAATCATTATTTAATCACTGTTAGGTTTTAGTTTATCTCATATTTATTATTATTTAGTTATTAATTGTAATGCATTGTATCTAATTGTATATATATAAATATGTATTTAAGTATCATAGCAGGTGGCATTCTGTAGTTTCTGTCTACCCCCATTAGAAAAAGGGGTGAGTTTATGTATGTATGTACTGCATTCTGTGATTTGGATTATAGAAATTGTTTCTAGATCAAGGTCATCATTAGGGCTAGTCTTCAATAATCTTCTGATCTGTACTATATTTTGTTTTTAATAATATTATTGCATGTATTTCATTTTATTGTCAGATTTAAAAAAAAACAGATTATATTGAGTACTTGCATTTGTTGTAGTTATTTTTATATACTAGTAGTATTTACATATAGATTATCTTGATACCGCATAGTTCCTAATTTCAAGCAATTTTTAATAATAAAAAATATGAATTAATTTATTACTTTATTTACATACAGATTTATGTCTATAATAAGGATTAGAAGTAAATGCTGAAGATTTAATATATGACACGGCTGGACAAACCATCTCAAACAGAGGAGCATATATTCCGTGTCTTAAGGCCAGCTGTTCCGGAGTTTCATCAGCATTATTTAATTTATGGGCAATGTCTAAAGTATCATCTCTCAAGAAAAAAATTAATAATGTTGACTTACAATGACTAATTTTTGCTGCCAGGTGCATGGGGGTTTGACCTGAAACAATGGACAATATTGTTCATTCTACCTAAATCATAGACTTTGATATAGACTGATACTAGAGATGTTTGGATTTCTGATAAAGTTTTAAAACTGCTGGTCTTTCTAGTAGTAATTCATGGTATGAGATAAAATATGAATCAATCAGTGTGGTTTTAACCCAGAATGTAACAGTCATGTCTTAGGTAGTACACAACTCATCACATACACAATGAGACCTAACTCTACCTTTGAAAAGCCATTGCTACTATTTGTGACAACACAATACATTTTCCTTCATACCATAGGAATATTAATTTCAACTATACAATACTGTGTATTAATAAGTAAGTTTGCTGTGTGTGAGATAAAATATCCACTCTTCTCCTACCTCCATCAGAAAGAGCCCCTGGATCAGCACCAGCAGCTAATAGTCTTGCAGCAGCTACATAATTATTCCAGTTAGAAGCAGAATGCAAGGCTGTCCACCCAAGCTGTGTTTTAGTATGCACATTGGCTCCAATACTCAACAAGTACGAAATGACATCAGTATGATTACTGTACGCTGCGCGGTGAAGTGGCGTGTATCCATCAGCATCTTGTGCATGAACAAGACCTGGCTGTTTCTTTAGCAGCTCTCTCAATATACAGATCTCTCCATGTTCTGCTGCCCACAGCACATAGTCAATGGGATTGGCTGTAAAGAACACACAGATTCCCGTTAATGATCCAAATAAAATATCTATTATGCAAGCATGTAATATATAAGTTATACACCTTTTGGATCCTTTACTTCTTCGACATCTTGATCAGGATCGTCCCATCCAGATACAAACATTCCCGAAGTTTCTGGGTTTTTTTTGCATTGCTTTATTTCATCGTGTACTTCTGCAAAGCTTTTCACTTCCCTGTTTTCGTCCTCAGAATCCGACATATCTTTTTTTTTAAATTTGTTTTGAATAAATCGGGCAATATCAGGAATTGCGAAAATCAATCACTCCACAGACTTGAATCACTCATCCTCAATTATTATCCTCAATCCACTCACTCAGACACTGTCATTGACCGTCATTGTCAAAATGACGTTTGCCATTTTAATCTTTGGTTATTAGAGATGTGACATTTTAAAACATATCTAGCTCTCAGGTTTTGAAACGTAAGCCAGTCCCTCACATGTGCATAAAGATTTGTACTCGATTTTCTCTGGCAAATTACAAAAATGAAAATATCAAACTCAACGCGTATAGCCGTCATTCTGTTGGTGCGTGTTTAGGGGTATGAGGAACAGGGTGTAAAGTTCACTCATCCACCATAGAAAAGGGAGGATCCTCCGACCAGACGGGTGTGGTGTTTGGCGGGCAACTGCCCAACGATTGATGTCGGGTTCTTGTATATATTATGTCCATTGCACGGTAAACTTTAATTGCGCGATGCAGGATTTATGTGACGTCAGGAATTTTGTGTGACGTCATGTCTTTGATGCGTAGTTCGCATGTGGCGATGTAGATACCGCCACACGTGCGTGTAGAATGCCTTTTGAATACGCGTACGGCACGGGCTCTTTGGTAATTTCAAACTCATGTCCACACAGATTTTGACATGGCTCGCGAAAAATCGGCTAACAATGAAATGTCAATGTCTTGACGTGAAATTTTGTAGTCAAAAGCCAGTCGACGGTGAATAAGGACGGCCCTGTGGTGGGAGACAGAAGACGTTACATTACAGAACTACATTTGCATTGCTGGTTGCTGTAATGCTCTGGCAAGGCAATAGGACATTATAAGCCTATCAATAAGTATAAATTCCACAGAGCCTAGAACCGCCACCACCGGCACGCAGCCTACATTGTCCTCCCATGCCCACTAGAGTCTGTCCAACGAAAACTGACCACAAAAGTATTGTAAAAGCCTATTATTTTTGCCCGACTACGGCGAAAAAAAAAGGAAGGTTATGATTTTGTTCGATATGTATGTATTTAAAAGAGTCGTGGAGTTTCTTGCCGGCTCTTCTCCATATGAAACGTCCAATTGAAACCGTGCACCTAGCTCCTGACGTTTCATAATTGCCCACGTAGGTATAAGTGAAATAAAATATTTTGATTTTGATTTGCAGCAGCGTCCACTAAGTCATAGATCTCCGTGTTCTGTGATAAATTGAAATAAAGATATTGCGGAACGTAATGTTCAATGTTTCAAAAGTCTATTTTTTAATCTCAAACTAATTTGGCAAATGTCAAACCCCAAATTGAAAATACAAACAACAATCACTTGAAATGTCAAATTAGCCTACGAATATGCAAAACAGACTTTAGCTGTCTCTAAGAACATACGATTCGAATGATTTGAATAAAAAAGTCGAAGCTACGGATTGAACGAACTATCTAAGTAAAAACGCCGAAATCCATCCTTCCATAAATATCTATTCTTACCCTGTATGACCGCGGACGGGCCGCGCGCGGACCAAAAACTATTGTAGTTAATTAGAAAGTCCTTGAAGAATTACATAATTTTATAAATGCTCTGTAACTATTAATAACTCTGTCTCTGCCAGTCTATTACTTTTTCACCCCCTATCGACTCAAAAGATTTGGATGAAGGGAAAGGAATGTATGTACGTACACGGATAGACAATAGCCCGGGTTAGGTAGGACATATAGGATACTTTTTATCCCGGTAGGTAGTACATTTTCATAGAATAATTTCCTTTTGTATCTTGATTTTGAGGGATGCAGCGAGGTATGATGACTTTTTAAATATAATAAAGTAGGATCAACTATAACCCTCTTTTTTGCTTCGCCATAGTCAGGTAAAATAGGGATAAGTTTTGCTGCTGATTTTTAAATCACCATTTATAAATAAGTCACTTTTAAAAGCAAAATAATAGTCTGTCTCGCGGCCTAACGAAATGTACTGGAAATATTATTATTTGTGTCATTTTGAGGTTCAAACTACCTAACCTCTCTCCAAAAAATATTCAAAATCAATTTGGTGCTGCATTTAGTGAAAACATATCAAAACAGACAGACAAACTTTCGTATTCTATCATACGTAGTATCTCTAAGTAGTCTGTGATTCTATCTAATAAAATATTGAGAATTTACCTATTTTGTATTATTTTTACAAGTAAAATACTATTTACAGCCTATTATTTGAATAACAACACTGACCGTCCGCCATGATTGGAATTTAGAAATAATTTCAACATGGCGCCCGGTTGTTCAGAGTGTGTGTGTGTGAAAGTGCAGTGAAATTATGTTATTATCTAGAATTTTTAGTGATTATTTTAGTGTTTAAGTGAAAAGTGTGTGCTTTAATGCAGTGGTTTTCTTATCATGGCTTTGGATTTACGCCTGCATTCTCCTGCAGGCGCGGAACCTGTTGTTTATACATGGCCCCTCACTTCGGGTCATGGCTCGGTAAGGAAATCGTATATTTTACTAACGTGTAGTTAGTTACAGTGACGCTAGTAGGAGTACTAAGTTTCTATTTTCTATTTTTCTATAGAGTTCCGTTGCAATCCATGGTGATGTAACTAAATTGTTTAGGAGGCTCGCTACTCATATTGTACAACAAGTGACTATCCACCACTAGGTACTTGTTCGTGTTTAGTTGAATATTGTGGAGTGACCGTTTAAATTATACAATGATATCAATAGACGATCCTCAATGTATGTATATTGATTCGGGCAATAACAAGAAGTTTATCAATTATCTAGACATAGGTAAGCTCTTCTTCACGTCACATGGGTATTGCAGTAGAGTGTATTGACCTCGTGTTTTGTCAAGGTGTCGGCTTTTTTTAGATATGTACACACTGTTGCGTAGTTTTCATTCGTCATTTATTTACATTTTATATGATTAGAGCGAGTTTCTGATAATATTTCACTAAGTTATATTTTTTGATTTAGTCAGTGTTTATTTTCTTTCTACACAAGTAACTCTTGCCAATAATAATATGAGAAGAGAGCTACTTTATATACATCACTTTATATAAGTAAAAATCAGTTTATTCAATACAATGCTTACTTTTATAAACAAATATCAATAGGTAAACAAGCAATATTGCTAATATTTATTTTGGTACCTGATACCTACATAATTTTGAGACTACAATCATTTTGCCTGCTGAACTTTATTATTGTTATTTCACAATTATTAGTAAATAAAATAAAAAACTTGCAACTAATTTAATATTTATTTCATTTAATATATTTGTAACAGTCATTAAAAATATTGAAAGTTCCTATTTAAGTACATGCCTATAAGTATATTTATAATCAGGTTGTTGCCATTTTAATTTTGTTTCGTGATATTATCATATTATGCATGATGCTTATCTAGATTTAATGTCAATGGAAAAGTTTTTGTTTTTATAAAATTTAGGCCATCTTGATTTAACAATATTTTTACTATTACTTTTCCATTTTTTTAATATAATATCAACGCTCCTTCCATTTTCCCCATAAATACTAAAAAGTCATTAGAAATAACTTGAGTCTACTTTCTTTGTGATGTCAGCAAGGTCAAAGTGTTTCTTGCATGTGATCTAAGTCAATTCATCACAGATAATTTAAAGAAATACAATAGTTCCTGATTTAAAAAGTGGAAACTTAAATAAACTCCTGCAAAGAAATGAAATTACACCAAGACTGTGCATTTTTTTTAATCACTAAAGATTTCTCGCAACAATTGTAGCTACCAATTCCTATTGTGTAAACACACATTGTATTCTTGATAATAACATAACACATTATTATTTGGCCACTGCTAGCAAAGGCACATAAACAAACAGAAAAGGAAATTTCTCTGCTTTAGTACAGGAAGCACCAAATGGCGGACCGTGGTCCGGATCCAGACCGCCAAACATTTTTTGTGCGGGCCATAAGTAAACACTATTTATAACTAAAACTTAATCTAAAAATATTATAAAAAGTTTTATGTTTTAGCTTGCACCAACTTTAGACTTCAGACAGATATATCAAAGTAAAAAAACATTTTCACTATAATATTAATATACTTTGTTATTTTTGTTCAGTACATAATATTTTTGTATAAAAAATATATATATTTTTAGTTTTATTTCTTAATTGTTATTTAAAATCTTGTTTGGTAGTAATTGTTTACCAAATAGACAGCAACAGTCTTATTTTTTAATGCAGTCTTTTATTATATAAAAGAACAATGTAACAAGCCCAATGATATCAGATTTTCAAATTCCAAATCAGTAACTAAATTATTCCTTGCTATTATTGATTTATTTAGACTTTTAGAATATGATTTTACTGTGACTTTGATTATAATATTAAATTCTTTTGCACAATCAAAGATAGTATTAATCAACAAATTAATTGTGATGTTTACACAATTCAAAATAGTAATAAATTTATGTAAAAATAGTTAATATTCTAGTCCTAAAGTTTTTCAACTTTTAATTTATTTGATAAATATAACAGTAATGCATAATGAAATAGATTTTTGAATGTAAAATGCTCTGTAAATATTTTTTTATAAATTAACTTAAATTATATTATTGAGCATTCAATTAAGCATATCATTAAAGGTAGCCATAAATACGTTACGATATACTTGTAGCTTTATATGTTACAATATACTTGTGCAAGTTTAGAAATTTGCCAAAAATTCTTTTAACACGTTTGCGCAAGTATCTCCTAACATGTATGGCTACCATAAGTGTGTTGTTTCTGGATGGGCTAAAATATTATTTTAGAACTTTTGGGTAATTCCATACATAAAATTCAAAATTAATTTCATTTGTTTCAGGACAAACACGATGGGGCCTTGGAGATAGTAGAAACTATAAGGTACGTATTTTATATTGTTGATGTTAAATACATAAAGAGGACACACCTTTACATTGTAAATTATTAAATAAGAGCATTATTTCAGGCTTGTTTCTGAGCACCAGCCATTCTATATTCAGCATTATTTCTGTCTTACTGATAAATAAGATAAGAAAGGGATAGATTTAGATGTAAAGAAAAACTGAAATTAAAATAAAATTAATATGCCACACTAACTATTGCTCAAGTATTGAAAAGCTGATGTACTTTAGAAACGGCGTCGTCATAAAACTAGGAAACTGTTCACTTGACCTTGACTCTAATGATCCTGTAGGTGTGTACGATAACCAATTATAATTTCCAATACATATAGCGCAGATTATTGCATCTATTTATTACGTAAGTCGTACGATGATATTATAAGTAAGTTATATTTCCGCCTGCATTGATACGACCTTATCAATTATTTGTAAGCTTATGTTTAAAATCATGCTGTGTTGCCGTTGAGATCACATTCACAAACGTGTTTGCAACCTACGCTACGGATAACTCCTTCGAGCTATAACCGATTTATAATACCACTAGCAGCATTAAACGGCGAAAGAAAGTATCACGTGAAAGGCTGTAGGGTACACGTGTGTTGTTTTGAGATCAGAGATAGAAAACACCTGTCCTGTCGGGCACGAGCCACCGGCACGACATGCGTACAACAGACAGGCTTATATCAAACATCATACAATCCCGGCCACCTGAATCGAGCCATCCTGCATATTTTTGTTTAAAGGTCGTATCTTTTTAAATAACGGTACAAAGAAAAAAAAAGTAGTTTTGAAGCCAGTCACTCACTATCATTTCCGTTTGTCATTGTTCCAAATTTGAAATCGGATTACTAAAAAAAAAGCAGTTGAATTGCAATAAGTCGTCTTTTTGCATTTCTCAGGGGCAAAATTAGCGTGGAATTTTTAAAGAAACCAATGGTTATCAATCATAGAGAAAACGCTATTTAGTAACTTGTGTTACCTCCAAGAGTATTTACGACTGCCGTCATGAGGTTCGGCTTGGAATTAATTAATACCACTATGAAGTGCTGTCAGTGCTGTGGAATGTCTTCGCATGCTTTCAAAAATGTCATTTTTCTGCTCCTGCAAAGATTCTGGAGCTGGTTCGAACACGCCTCTGCAGCTCATCCCATAACTGCTCTATTGGATTCATATCAGGGCTTCTTGCTGGATATTCCATTACTGCGATACTAACGTCATGGCATGTCATCCCTTGCATTATCTTTTCTTTATTGAAACATTTATAATAAATCTCTAGACGAGGCATTTCTGTAAATTGAAAGAAAATATATAAAAAATATTAGTTGGGGTGCTAAAGGATAACCAACAGATGCCAAAAATGTTATAAATGGCATCTATTGGTTAACAGATGCCATTTCTAACATTTTTTAATTTTTGTCTGTTTGTTCGTTTGTCTGTGAGAGATTTTAATTTGTTAAGGTATAACGTAAAAAGTGCGAATCCCACATGGTTAACTTTTATACTCAAATATTGTGTATAACTCGGAGTACCATTTAGTTTTTGTTTCATCGCAATCGGTTCACTCTATCAAAAGATATAATCAATTGAAAATGTTCAAGGTGATTTTTTCATTACGTAATGTAGAAACATGTAACGACATCTACTGTTATACTAACGTAAACTCAAGCAGGTTTGTGAGATCATGTGTTGTTTTAGGGTGGTTATTTTCGCATACTTCGCGTGCAAACTTAAGCGATATATTATGAATCCTACTAATATTATAAATGTGAAAGTTTGTGTGTTTATGTGTTTGTGTGTTTGGATGTTTGTTACTCAATCACGCAAAAACGGCTGAATGGATTTGGATGAAATTTGGCAAACAGATAGTTTATGACCTGGATTAACACATAGAATACTTTTTATCCCGATATTCCTACGGGATCGAGACTTACGCGGGTGAAACCGCGGGGCGCAGCTAGTAGAATATAACTCCCAATCCAATGACCAATCAAAAGTTAGGCTAATTAAAGTTTTCCAAATGCGTGGTTTATTAGTAGTGCGATAGGTGGCGCTACCTATCTTTCAAATAATGAAAATAATATTAAACATGAAACAATAGTGATAGACGAATGTCATAAAAAAAAAAATTATTCTTTAATTTTATACTTTTGGAAGTCTACTCGTACATAGCTTACAGTGTTTATTCGAACATTCGCTCGATAGATGGCGTTGTTCATTTACGTAATTTTCTGAATCGCGGTGTTAAGATTCTCCGTAGAAGATGACCTTCGCCCATAATTATATATTATAATGGGCGAAGGTCATTCTTCGCGACGTCCAATTCATATTCCTACTTCATTTTGGCAATCTGTAGTCCGGGTGACGGTGAGGTGAAGTAGAGATGGGTTGTAACAGGTTAAACACGATACCTGTTATCACTGTGAATGTGACAAAAAAATAACAGATCCAAATATCTGTTATTAAATCACAGCCTGTTATTTTGGTACGGTTATCGTCGGTACAAAAAAGACAGGCTGTGATTTAATAACAGATATTTGGATCTGTTATATTTTGTTATACATATTTAAATCTCAATCGAATATCTTCTTTATTTCTTTTGGCTTAAAGTCGAAAATCGTATCTATCTGTTATTAAATTACAGCCTGTTATTTTTGTACGGATGATAAATACGTATAAATCTCAATTGAATATCTTCTTTATTTCTTTTCGTTATAGTCGAAAATCGTATCCGAAGTTTTAACAGTAACAGTCTTGAGGATCTGTTATTTTAAGTAACAGATTATGTTTTATTGTGACGAACAATTGTTATCTGCTATTTTTTAACCGACTTCTTCAAAAAGGAGGAGGTTCTCATTACATCCGTTTTTTTTTTGTTTATTTTACGCTATGACTCCGCCAATTATGAAAAAAAAAAACAACCGACTTTCTAAAAAAAAAAACACAAAAAAAGTGAAAAATGACTTTAATTTCGGAAGTCGGTGGCAAAAAACGAAAATTGAAAAGCGAAGACACCGACTTCCGAAATTAAAGTTATTTTTCACTTTTTTGTGTTTTTTTTTTAGAAAGTCTGTTGTTTTTTTCTGTAAAAAGTTTTTATTAATATCTGTGATTTTTTTTTTAATGTGTGACCATGCATAACTTTTTACCGAGTGGTCCGATTTGATCGATTTTTTTTATTGGGGAGGTTATACCTCGAATTTGGTCCCATATAAAATTGAAAACTAAAATCCACCCCTAAGGGCAGAAAAACTGGAGTTGATTGATTTGTCACGTACTGAATTTTCAACTGTGAACCGATTCTGCGGAAATTTTGCACACAAATAATGTAGTTGTGATGACACAACTATATAATACAGACCTGGATTTGATCTGAAATGGTAACTCAAAAGCGAAAAATAAAAACTTTTTTACAAAAATTTAAACCGACGAAAAAAGATAACTGAAAAGCGAAAAATAAAATAAAATAACCTTTTAGTGTAACTAATACACTAAAAGGTTATTTTATTTTATTTTTCGCTCTTAAACTAATTTAAGTAACAAATTTGAGGCGGCGCGGCGGCGGCGCCAAACAAACAAACAAACAAAGGATATTGACCAAGCGACTAAGGAACCTCGTATCGGTATGAAACATTCAGTGACCCAAAGATTTATGGTTTAAATTAAAGCATAATTTTAGGGCTTTCAAATGTAATTTACCATTTTATCATAATTCTCCGCATTACACGGTAATTAGGTCTCAAAATCTTGGTTCAGAATCGAATCTTTTAGTGACTTTTAGTGATCCGCATATTCTGATCGGGATGCGCGCGCATAGAATCCTATGGCGCGTTTGTTCTGTTTTCATAAAGTTTATAATGTTGATTAGAACAGGCAAAGGTCTCGAAAACATTCTGCCTTTCGTATAACCAAAAGTTTTGCTTATTTAAACCCCCTAACATATTGTTATTACAATGTAATAATTATAATAAACCGGTAGCTTGGACCCTGCTCCCGCCACCGGCGGACCTCTATTTTTCTATATTTTAAAATGTTTTTATAAAAATATTTTATAATGTAAATAGATTAATAAACATAAAGGCTTCTCTCCGTGCCTCGGAAAGCACGTTAATTAGTTACTAATTGTGGCTTAATGTGCTTCAACTATAATTTCAATAATTGGATGTTTACTTTTATTGTTTTGCGTAAGTCAAGAAGGTTAGATTGCTTAGATACTCTTTGAATGCCAATGACATATGACGTTACTAGCGTGAAAAAAAAAACTATGTATGGATAAAATGGGAAAACGAAATAGAAACTAATACTTTTATGATGTTTTTTATGCGGAGAATTAAAGATTCGCATTACTATATAAAATAATTATATTTTAAAACATGAATTATCAACATTAGAAACCTAAGTCACAGCCGAACAAATAGCGATACGGGATATGGTCATTCTCTTTTATTACATAATTATAGCGTGTATTTGGCGCCGCCTCAAAATGTGTTACTTAAATTAGTTTAGGAGCTTAGTTACACTAAAAGGTTATTTTATTTTATTTTTCGCTTTTCAGTTATCTTTTTTCATCGGTTGAATTTTTTGTAAAAAAGTTTTTATTTAGTTGACTTCTTTGTCGTAGTTGGATTTTTGATTTACAACTTTTTTTGTAGCTGGTGTAAGGTTACATAGCTCTTACATCAGTTTTGACTATGATAAAATATTCTATTTAAATGTACATTTAGCTTCTAAAGTACGTACAAAACACGTATGATTAAAAAAGTGTACCTAAGTCTAAAATACAATCTTTTGAGATTGGATTGTTATTTGAAAATAATTATAAATATGTAATAGTTGTACTAGTTCTAGATAAAAAATGTGGGCGTAAAATGTTTCACGTTATTATTATATAGTATCAAACTTAAGTATACCTTGCAGCAAATAAATGCTAAAAAAATATTAATATAAAACGTTTACCATAGTTATATTCAATGTAATTTGGTTGCTGGGGTTTCATTAAATTATGATTACAACGAAACGAGTCTTGCAGGTCGATTCAGGCTCGAGTAGTCGGGAGCGCGAGAACCTTCACTATGACCTCTTTTTGTCCGGACGCGCTCATTCACCCGTTCGTGACCTTGAAATCGATCCCTATTATTTCGAAATAAGGGCGCGCCCTTTATACATATTTCTTCAAATAACTGCTCAAAAATATTTGGAATGCCGTGGCTACGTGTTACTAACTCATATTATTAAAATGAATTTATTGTTTTCTTATGAATATTATTAAGTCATAGGTACTTACCTATGTTTTCAAATAGCATTTATAATGATTTTTCTGTGTGTAGCATAAAAACTAAACAGTCATAATAATCATAACAAAGTTTTGTACGAGTTCGTTGATATGAAGGGTCAAATCGTGGATGTCAGGTTGCATGACCTCGTTTAATAATGACACAGCGTTCGTTAAACTTCGTGCTAAAATGGCAGAAAGTAGAATATAGAGGGTGGTCTAATGTTTGAAGAAAATTACTGGTATTCAGCTGCATTCGGTTAGACTGGAAGCCGACCCCAGGATAGTTGGGAAAAAATCTAATGTTAGATGATAACATTTTCCGAGGTACCTATCTCAATTCATAACACAGATTACATCTCATTTGAAGTCATAGTTCATAGTATTGTTGTCTGTATGAAATTAATATTTGTGAGGTACAAATAGGAAATAAGATTCTTTGAATTTATTATTACAGGCAGTTTTATCGCACAGTCAATTATCAACAAAATAATGTCTGACGTTGTCGCTATCCGTCAAATACGCGAGTAGATACATTAACATCACAAA
Source organism: Lithophane leautieri (assembly GCA_949152455.1). Classification (NCBI taxonomy): domain Eukaryota; kingdom Metazoa; phylum Arthropoda; class Insecta; order Lepidoptera; family Noctuidae; genus Lithophane; species Lithophane leautieri. The sequence continues at coordinate 13,263,022 of OX424459.1, forward strand.
AGCTTGACGTATTGGTAATTAACGTGAATTTTGACGTTGCAGCACCTATTTATTTAGAATTCGCACTTCGCTCGCTTCTAACTAATCCGTAATTAACTTGACTTCAGGGGTTCAGGCTTGCGTAACATTGTGTTCACTTTCCAGGATTAGGTTCCGACCAAAAATCAAAAGAACAATCAAAGAGCTATAAGATGATACTCCATTAATCACAACTACTTAGGTATCTACTGTGAAGCTAGACTTGTATTTGCCGGCGGCCATGACCTTGACCAAACGACTGATAAAGTAGAACATAACATGCTTTACTTTACAACCTAGGATTGGTAGTCTATACAGATACACAACACGATGCTTAGTTATTGGGTTTTATTTACGAGAGTATTATATTGTAATCCAAATACATAATTAAGTATACACACACACACACACACAGGCAGGGAAATGTATTGTTTACCAGATTGACACACTACGTACATTTGCCCTGTTATAGCCATTCACACGATTGATAAAGAATGACGTTATTGTGATATGAATATACGGACCATAGAAATATAAAATGATACGGATATAATATTAAGTGTATATGTTGAAACTAAATTTTCTCAGCAAACCGTTAACCTGACTGTACCTACTAATACCATATGTACGGTACGGCTGTGCTATGCCGGTTGCTAATGAAGGTTTCTTTGTTGCAGGTGGGTATGCGACGACCTGCCGGAGATGAAAGCGGCTCTGGAGAACAACATCTTGTGCGACTACGACACCCACTCGTACGACAGCATGAGAGCCCTGTGCGACCGTTTCAACCGCGCCATCGACTCCGTCGTCGCTCTGGTGAGATGTTACTTTGTTTATTATTGCTATGCTTACACAGCCCAAAGTTATTACATAGAACATTTCATCAAACTGAATCGCCAAATAATGAAACACTAAAGCTAAAATGACATTTGACGTTTAGGAAAAAATAGCAATAAGCACTTATGTATAAGGCCAGCCTGCAATAATGTGAAATGATTACCGAATTGATTGAAATTGAAACTTGTAAAGTTATAAGACAATTCATCACGTTGTTATTATGGTATTATGACAACAAAATTGCAATATACTCGAAACGTTATTGCATTGGGCTTTAGTGAAACAAACGTATTGACCGAACATTGCTATCATGCATTATTACAAAAGTTAACCGCGATATAAAGTGGTTCCTATCATGTATGCGTTATTGACTACATAATACTGTATTTACATAGCTGGAAATACTATGTGTCAGGCACAAAACTTGTTTTTTTTTATAATGGTATCTTTCTTCGTAATGCTACAATAATGAAAAATACTTGAAACGTAGTTCTAAACGATTAATCTTAATTAATCGTTAAACCTGCTAGCCATTTCCCAATTAGTTATATTGGGGATGCTTTTCAGTGTAGATGCGGCAAAAACAAAAATCTTTGACGAAGGGCATGCCATTATTATGACCTCCACAAATAAATTACTGAAAATTAGCAATGTCGATATTCTATCGACGTTTTCCTAAGTAGGTATTAGGTATGCATTATGCAACACGAAAAATAATGCAAAATTCTCAGCACCCCCTGATAAGCGGTTGCGATAATACATTACATCATTATTACGAATGAGCGATATCATTCAGGTAGAACAAGTTACCCACGGAGATAAAAATAAACACAATCTCTGTCGAATAAATAGCTCCCTTGACATTGAACTTCACACTCAGAAGGCTTCTTTATTTTGAACGCAACACGCGCTATTATTCTAATCTAATTTAACAAACAGTTACCTACATACACTGTTTATTATACTGAGGTTTGTAGTTATAGTTATGATAAAATAATTAATTATTTATGGTTTTTTAAACAGCTTAGGTTCCATGTAGCAGCGGCATAAATAAACTTTAATTAATTATGATAGCATTAGCATTCTCTTCTTTCTCAGAACCGCCTGTAATTAAATGGAATGAAGGTGTTTTGTTCTTTAAATACGCGTGGTATACAACGTGTACACACGGCTACACATCAAGCTATACATTTCCAGTATAAGCTGACCTCGCATTGTACGGAAATCCTATACAATGCGAGATCAGCATAAACTGGAAATTATAGCTTGATGTGTAGCCGTGTGTACTCAATACAGCTCAATAAAAAAAGACCGCAATGTTCCTGGCTATAGCTAAATATGATTTGGCCTCGAAACAGCATTTTTTTTTTTTAAGGTTAGTGTATCAGGTAACAGACTATTGTGTAATAGACATTTGAAAAAAACGTGTACCTACCCATCTCGAAATTGACAGCAAAAAAGAATGCGTGCGCAATCCTTATTTTTGTACCATACTGCTGATAATATCAGCCCTTGCCTTGGTAGGTAATTTGGTATAGGTAATACAAATATAACGGAAATGTAAGTGGCTCTGAACTGGCAAACTAACTATTGCGCTCTGTGAGGGCTACATAATGTTCCCATTCTGCTTAATTTTCAGTTGCGGAAGCATCACCAATGTCACCTTAGCTATTAATACTCTGTAATTAATTAATGAGTGCTACCGATGACATTCGTTTTATATAGGTACATGAATTCCAATCATTTTGTACTAAAAGGAGGTATAGATAAAAGTACAGTCAACAGAAAAAGCAGATGGATATTTCAGAAATTCGGAATATTTTATATCTTTTTTTAAATATCTGCTCGGACGAAACGTTGTTCAGTCTTTTCATGCGCATGCCGCACAGCAGAGCTAAGCCAAATTAACTATTTTTGGAATACGACGCAAAAAAAGAAAATAAACAAAGAAAATAATGAAAATGACACACACACACACATACTAACATACTTGATAATATAAATGCGAAAGTAATCTGTCTGTCTGATACCTTTTCACGCCATAACGGCTGAACGGATTTAAATGAAATTTGGCACAAAGGTAGACCATTGCAAAGAATACTTTTTTCCCGGTACATATTACGTTCTCGTGGGATATTTCCCGACCTCTACACGGATGAAGCCGCTGGCAAAAGCTTGTACAAATTATTATAAAAAAGGTGATGCCTTCTGTTCGACCCCTGACCTTGCTGAGTTACTTTAAACCAAGTAGACAAATGTCACATAATGTCACAGTTCACTAAACTCTCGTGACTTTAGTTAATATGTCTAAGAAATCTAAGCATTCTAGGGTTCATTTATTCGTAAGGGGCACTTGAAAACCGAAATAACTTCTAATAATACCTACGAATAGAATTATACTAACCCTGTATAACCTAATCTGGTCTAAAAAGGAAACACGGAAATCAATTATGTATCTCTCTCCTTGAAGATGTTTATTTTTGTAGAGCTGCAAACTCTACAGCCAATGTTGAGTCAGCTAGCTAGAAACAGCGGACATACCGCGTAGTGTAGCATGTGCGAAACGGTGCGGTGAATGTGGGGCAGTGAGGGGCAATAGAGGCGAGGGGGGCGCGGGCTGCAGGAGGGAGACACGAGGGCCAAGATGGCGGCGAGGACGCAACGATCGATGTCCGCAGACGCCGCGCGAGGCTAACTCTATTTATACACGTTGCATACCATTTTCACTATGACATGGAGAATTGCCTACTGAGATTATCTTTCAAATCAAAATAAAACAAACGACTCGAATTTTTTGGGATCTATTGTGGAAAAAATATGCAGTTTTTGTTGTTTTAGAAACTGCGTAGGTATCGATTTAAATAAAAACGGTTTCATACCTTATTAACCCTTAATCTTTTTTTTTTCAATCGTCTATGTTTGAATCTTTAAGGTTTATGAGATTAGCTATGTAGTTACTGCAAACAGAACCATAGTATATATTTTATGCAAAATATAGGTAATTTAACGAAAATCTTCTGTCTATATTCCCTAAAATGTTCGGTTCTAAAGTTATTTTTACATCAGTACAGGCCCAATTTATCTTTTCCTTCCTATGGAGTAAAAACTCCGTTGTTTTGACCTAAAAATATACAGGTGTAATCGTAATCACTAATCAGCCTATAATCTGTGGTTACTATCGATTGATTGAATTGCTTCATTTTTTTTACTGAATAGGCAACTGTATTAAACTCAAGATGATAACTACATGCAGTGCAAACTTGATTGAATAAGCTAAAAATATGTAAATCGCAGAAAAACTGAAGATTTTTTAAATATCTCAAGATTCGCATAAATATGAAGGCTTGCATACTTGTCTAGAACGACCGTTTTGTAATAATAGAATTATCCTTTGTATAGAGGTGATGTCATTTGTGTTACTTGGTTAGAGGACCAGCATATTGAGAAGTTTAACGTACGTCTTACGTCTATTCTTCAAAACGTGTCTCGCATAAATACTGTTTGTTACGTCTCTACATATTTATCATTATCAGCAACCTGTACTGTATGATTTAATAAATGGTAGGATGCGAACTTGTAATTTTAAGGTATGAAAAGAAAAATACGTCGTTTTTTTTTTCACCTTCCCATCAAGAACCGTATTTCCTGGGAAATTTGATGCTGAATCTACTATACCTACCTTGCATTGGTTGTCAAGCCAGTCATAAAAATATATTGAGGTACATTTATTTACTATCTTCACATATTGATTAGGTCATTTAAATATGAACGAACTCTAGTCGCGTGCATAGACACCTTTAAGTTCAGTGTAGTGACCTCGGTCACGTTTATATTTATCTTCGAAATAAAATCTTTATATTGGTCTAGTTCCCAGTGTGAACTCGGATATTTCAATTTGAAGTAGCAATACAGAATGAAGAAGAGGTATGGTATGGTATTTAGTAATCAGTTAACTAATAACTTCCAATTTGGATTTTGGTCCTAATTACTTTGCAAAAACATAATTGATTTAGTAATTATGAGCCCGCGTGGATGTCGGTTATTATATACTAAAACCTTACTCGATAACCACTCTATCCATTGGTGAAAACAGCATGAAAATCGGTACAGTAGTTTTTGAGTTTATCGCGTACAAGACGACAGACAGACGCAGCGGAGAACTTTGTTTTATAATATGTAAGGATTTATTACTTATATTTTTAACTTTATCATTTTCCGGGTTCCGCAGCCAAATGACAAAAACCATTATCTTTTCGAGTGTGTGATATATTTCGGTTACAACTGCAGAAATATCTTTGAGTTAAATCTTTTTTTTTTTAAATAAAACCTACTTTTAAATTCTAACTTATTGTTGCAGCTGGTGAAATCACTATTTTCCATGCGTGAATTCATCCCGACCACGGAACCATTTACTGTGCGAAGTCCGACATGCTCTGGGTCGGTCATTTTTTGCGAACCCTACCTACTTATGTTATAAATGCCGTTTACGAATCAAAACAACAATGTTATTTTTAATCAGTCACACGAAAAAGATGAAGACCTAGTATTGATGGGGTATAAATAAACTCGTAAATTAGCTTGGAACATAATAATGTGTTGGGGGCACAAAAACAGTTCCTAAATCGTTTTACATAGGTAAGTATTCTTGGTGAAGAATGGACTGCGAATCGCATTGTTATAGTGAGTGGCTCAGTGCGGGCCACTTGCGGGGGCGTTGACCGCAATATTGAGCGAACGCGAATGTCTCGCGTAGTGTTAATGACCTTTTTTTTTCGGCTCGCCAGCGTCTTCATTCTGGCTATGAAATTTTTAAATTATTTGAATTTTAATATTAACTTTTTAGGGTTCCGTACCTCAAAAGGAAATAAAACCGTTCAAGTGCGTGTTGGACCACGCACAATGGAGGGTTCCGTAGTTGGGATGAATTTATGCCAAGAACAAACTTAACATTGTAGTTGAAAAACTTGTTCTGTTTTTGCAACTGCAAATTTAAATTGGTCGATTATTTCTCGGTAACTTGTGGAGCCTACGTAGCGGTGATAGTTTTCCTTTTATGAATCCAAAAATGGTTTTCACAAACTCACATAATTTTTAAACGACCTTTCCAACGATACCATGGTATCGATACACACCATTGGATCGACGAGAAAAAAAAACCATACCCACTGTACGTGTAGGGAAAGTACCCTAAAAAAATCTTTTCTACGATTTTTTTTTACCACTTTGTCGGCGTGATTTATATGTATATACCAAATTACAGCTTTTTAGTACCAACAGTCTCTGAGCTAAGCCGCGGACAGACGGACGGACAGACAGACAGTCGGACATAGCCTTAGTAATAGGGTCCCGTTTTACCCTTTGGGTACGGAACCCTAAAAAATAGGATGCTATGTTGGGTATCAAATGAAAAGGCCTTATTAGCACATTTCAAAAAATATATTATGTATAAGTATCCCCCAAAAATTTAAATAAAAATAAAAGTTTTTGTAACTTTAATTTTTTGTAAGTAAACATTTTTAATAATAAACAAATTATACTTGTCTACATCCTTTTAATTTTGTGTAATAAACATAAAATTACTAGCGAGATGTGGGTGTACACTCGGCTACACATCAAGCTATAATTTCCAGTTTATGCTGATCTCGCATTTTATAGGATTTCCGTACAATGCGAGGTCAGCTTAAACTGGAAATGCACTACAGGTACACCTCTTCGGGGAGAGAAGGCGTGATGTTATCTATGATAAACATACAATTACTTCATTGAAAATACAATACATATTTTGTTTTTGATAAGTTTCTAATCATTCAAATTCTCATTAATTGTAAGATAATGCTTCTCTCTTTGTTACTAATTGATAAACTTATTAACTGTTCTGAGAAATTACATAGACGAACGATAACAGAATTTAGTTTGCGATAAATTTTAAATTGGTCTAATCTGATACCATCAGCAACGCTGTAATTCAATAATGTTTTTTAAATATTTATCAGCAGATAAACTTACACTCGCCAGGTACATATTATACTACCGTACTCTGCATGTAACATAATTATTATTAGTAAACGGTGTGTTATTGCATGCACTGCGCTGAATTAACGTGAGGCCGCTTTCTAATTTTCACCGAGTAAGTAGATAGTGAGTGACGCAATGGTTTAGCGCCATATGGACTGTTTGGGCAACGGGCGGGCCTGTGAGAACTGATTGCATCACTGTTCTGAGATGCAACGCCTTCTAGTCTGTCTGTGTAACGGACATTGTATGTAGATTGACTGATGTGCGTCGTTATGTGACAAGTAGTATTGACGATAGGTACCTATACCTATTCCTGTACAAAAAAATCGAACAATACTTATCATTATGTATTTTTATTATATCGTTTCATAGACTAACTAAAGTTCAATATAAAAACAGCCACACTAGGTGTTCAACTTATTACATTACTACTTACCTAATTATTAATAGAACAAACCTTGAAAGAACCTTGCGGAAGTTTCGTCATTTTTCTATAAATGGACGTGAAAAAGATTGTTTACGTTACACTTGGTATTGATTTCCCGAGTACGCCTGCCTCCCCTGACCCCATTACCTCCTTCAATTTAACGGGAGCAAATTATGTGGGGTACGCACACCACTTTGAACATTATTTATACCAGTGTTGTTAAACTTCAAAGGAAATACAATAAACAAAGTTTCTCGATAGAACTATAGTGTTTACTGTGTCACGTACACCTACGTGTACACAAGGTAGTAAGGTAACATAATAATGAACCAACTACACTAGAATTGTATATTCAACCAACGCCACATGCATGACCCTTCAACGAACATTATTATGCTACTTTACTGCACAGATGAGAGCGTATTTACTAAAGATGTGCACTTACACAAAACATAGCTATGTTACTAACAGTTATTGCATAACATATTGGGTAATATATCAAACGGAAGGTTATTTCGATTCATTGCTTTATGTTTTATGAATGAATGAATGCATCAGACAATACGTAAACATTTAAAAAGATTCGACAAGGTCATTCCTACTGTCGGAATCTCCTTATTCCTCACTATGCAAATGATTAGTGTTTGAATACTAAAATGATAATGCGGCGTGTAAAGTAAACAAATGACAAACTGCATTTTAAAAAAATAGCATTTTTTACGGTAATTTATCATAAATTACCGTGTAACATACTTTTTTTTTTGTCAAACCAGTTTGTGTGTCTGTAGGCTTTTCTAGCGAGGATTTTTATTCCGTTCTAATACCAGCAACTAATACCACTGGTATTTGTTTCAACTCACATTTATTTTCTATTCAGAACGGATACCTATCACGCTCATTACATGTAATGAGCGAATGAATACTAACAACTTGAATTTGGTAAAGTCAGCTCAGTCAAACCTAATCAAATTAAATCTTTCTTGTTTTCTAATATTTTTACGTGATCGTCGTAATATAATGCTATCCAAATTCACTTCATTCCAATATTTTTCAAAGGTAAGAGTAGTTTAAGTGAATCATCTTGCTATTTTTTTTTTCTCTATTTTTTCAAACCAAGGTAAAATGTATTGGGACACTTAATAAATATTCCAACTTATATGTATACCTACATTATCAGCAAATAAATGATTTCTTTTTTTCTTTGTCAAAAAAATATTATTAGTGCAGGTACAAGGAGGAACTAAAATTATAATAAAAATGATTCAAACTCAAACTCAAACTCAAAGCATTTATTTCAATTAAACCATTTACAGGCACTTTTGAATTGTCAAAGAGTCGGTCAGTTAGTCAAAAAGTTGAAGCTAGTTGCCCATTCAAATTCGTAGATCTCTATGGAGAAGAACGGGCAAGAAACTCCAAGGACACTCTTTTAAAAATGTATATAGATTTTACAAAATCCTGGGTACAGTATTCTTCGTGCTTCTATATGTGAGAACAATGTCAAACGAAAAATAATCAAAAATAATTCAAAATATAAGATTAAAAATAAGCCCTGGCAGATAAGAGATGACCAGTCTCAACTGACGGCGCCCGTTCACGAACATGACACGTGGATCAGCACCATCCAGCTCAACCATTTTGTAGGGAACCGAATGATCCAACACACGCGCCACCATCAGCGAGACATTTAAGTGAGTATGACATACTCTCATCTGCCAGGCTCTTTCAAGTCAACATACAACGTGATACTATATGAAACGGCCCCATGGTACTCACATTTACAAAATTGAAAAAGTGCTTCTAAATTATACAAAACTATAGTTAGCAATGTACTTTGGAGATTAATATAATAGAATTTAAATACAAAATAAACATTAAGTTCCTAATGTCAGAAAAAATAAAAAATAAAGGGGAAGCCACTCTTCCAAATATAAAAAATTTAACTATTGAGCCCAAGTGCCTGTGGAGCAGGACCAGCATTAAGCCAAGCATTTTTATCTACGATATAATCATCCAACTTATAATATGCTTGTCTACATAGTGTGCGTTTAATGCATGTTTTAAATTTCTTCTCATTTAGTTGAAGAATATCGGGTGGTATTTTATTATAACATTTTACACAGTACCCCATAAAAGAAGTATGTACTTTAGACAATCTGAAACGTGGTTGATCTAATTTGTTCCTATTTCTAGTGTTAAAGTTATGCCTGTCACTTATCTTACTAAAAAGATGTAGATTTTTCCGAACATACATAATGTTTTCATATATATACTGACAAGGAAACGTCATGATGTTAATTTTTTTAAACAGTTCCCTTAGAGATTCGCGTCTGTGGAGGTTGTAGATGGCTCGGACAGCCCTCTTTTGCAGTATAAAGATTGAATCAATATCTGCAGCCCGTCCCCACAGCAAAATACCGTAAGACATGATGCTATGAAAGTAACTAAAATAGACCAGTCTTGCGGTATCCACGTCTGTTAGTTGGCGGATTTTCCAAACAGCGTAAGCGGCTGAACTTAGTCGCCCTGCAAGTGATGTTAAGTGAGGACCCCACTGTAGTTTTGAATCAAGCGTGATCCCCAGGAAAACTGTCTTTTCGACGAATTCTAGTATCTCCCTATTCAGTACAACGTGACATTCACTACTTCTAACATTCGGTAAAGTGAATCTTATGCATTTCGTTTTCTTCTCATTTAATACCAAATTATTTATAGTAAACCAATTATGGACCTTTAACATAGCGTTATTTACGTCGTCAAGCTCCTGTGCATGTCTATTTACTTTAAAAATCAGTGATGTGTCATCAGCAAATAACACCATTTGTGGTCGGTTTTTTAGTAGATGAGGTAAATCATTTATATATACTAAAAAGAGGAATGGACCTAATATCGAGCCCTGTGGTACACCCATTTTGACTTTTAAACCCAATGAATTCACACCGTTTATTTGAACTTGCTGCAGTCTATCATTCAAATATGATTTTACTAAGCTAAGCGCAAGTTTACCCAGTCCGTAATGCTCAAGTTTCAAGAGCAGCGTTTCGTGATTCACGCAATCAAAAGCCTTAGATAGGTCGCAAAAGATACCTATTGCATCTTGTGCCTCTTCCCATGCCTTAAAGATGTGTTTTAATAAGGTGACACCGGCGTCGGTTGTGCAACGTCCTTTGGTGAAACCATACTGTTGATCGTGTAGGATGTTATTACGATTAAAATGATTGAGCATTTGATTTAACATTACTTTTTCAAACACCTTGCTGAAAACCGGCAAAACTGATACGGGTCTATAATTATTAGTGTCTTTGCTGTCCCCGGATTTGAAAAGTGGAATAACTTTACTGTACTTCATTAAATCTGGGAATACCCCTTGATCTACACACAAATTAAATATTAAAGCTAAGTAGGGTGCAATTGTCTCAATAATGGATTGACAAACTTTAGTAGACATGCCCCACAGATCTTCGGTAATTTTGATCTTGAGTTGCTTAAAAGCTTTTACAACGACCACAGGGTTTATATGTTTAAATTGAAATTCCACAGGACAGGCTGAAACACTTGCTCTTAATAAATCAATAGCAAGTGAGGGCGAGGAATTTAAAGTTTCCGTAGTTTTAATTGGAATATTGGTAAAAAAGGTTGCAAATTCTTGAGCAACATCGATGTTAGCGCTAATGAGACCGCGGGCAGTGTCCAGTGTGTAATCAGTATTATGTCTTTTGTTCTTGTTAGTTTCATTGTTAATAATTTTCCAAACTGTCTTTATTTTATTGTCTGCTGATTTAACCTTGTTGCTAATGAAAGAAGCTTTAGCTGCTTTGCATACTATTTTAAAAGTTTTAGAGTAAGTAGCAACATACCTATTAAAAGTTTCCGTGTTAATATACGGCTTAAGGCCATACAGTTCAAATAATCTTTCCCTACTTTTCCTGATGCCTTTAGTTGCCCAGTCACTGAATAAAAACTTAGGGCAAATAGTTTTAGTCTTTTTCTTAAAAGAGTTATTGAACTCTGTTTGCACTAATGAAAAGAATTCTTCATACAAAATATCAGCATTGTTTATACTTAGGCCCTGAGTACTTAACTTACTAAATAAAGTGCTATTAAACCTATTTAAATTACCCGATGTTATTGGTCTAGTTTGTATCTGCACTTTTTGTAGTGGTGTGTTGGATTCAAAAATAACAGTTTGACCGCTGTGATCAGAAGGGAGATAATTTACAATGGCTTTATCTAAATAGTCGCAGCTACAAAAAACATTATCAATACATGTAGCAGTAGTCGTAGTAATTCGCGTTGGTTCCAAAAACACATTTGACAGATTGAATGATTTAAAGAGACTTAATAATCTACTGCTATTTGAATTATTTTCCAAAATATTAATATTAAAATCACCACAAATTATTACTGATTTATTACCCACTGCAAGTTTTGCCAAAACATCTTCCATTACTGACTCAAATATAGAGTAGTTTTGATAATTAGGAGGTCGGTAAACGCACACTATATAATGCTTATCTAGCTCAACACAGGACAGTTCAATGCTATGTTCCACCGATAGTTCAACTATGTCTTTACGAGTCTTAGATTTTATACAATTTTTAATTAAGATTAGTGAACCTCCACGCAGCATGGATATTCGGTTAAAACAACTGCCCACCCTATAGTTCTCAAAATTAATTAGCATTTCATAATCTTTTAACCAGTGTTCAGTTATGCAGATAATATCAAACATTGTTTTTTCTAGAAACAATTCAATTTCTAATTGTTTGGAAGAAAAACCTTGAATATTTTGATGAAATAATTTCAAGGTATTCTGCTTAGCCCCTTTTTTGTAATTAAATAATTGAGTGCTAGAAGATACCATGTTGATAGCGAGATTAACTACATTGTTACTGGTAACTTCTGTTGTCTTACTGACTAGTTTAAATTATTATTAGTATTATTACTAATTTCAGTGGTGCTGATTACATAAGACTTCGACATACTACTTATGTCTGAGTTTATATTAAAAGCTAATAGCCATGCTATTTGACGTCTAAAACTAATAGGTAGATACGCAGTATCCCTAGTCGATTTTAATTTCTCAACAAAAGTGTTGGTGTCAAAAAATATAAGTTTGTCGCTATAGTGACTAGCTAACAAATGCATATGGTTGTTTAGCATAAGTATATAATGATTTTGCCTACTTGACAAGTGCTCGAAGTATGGAAAAGCACACAATATTATTTTCTTACAATTAATCTTCAAGATTTCAGTGACACTGTCAGTGATGTCATCTTTTTTTACATTAGTACTATTGCCTACAAATACAGAGATGATGGCTTTCGGATCATATTTATTTCCAGTTATTGATGACATAATCTCTTTGTAGGATTTTTCAGGCATACAATAATTAACAGCAGATTGACTTAAGTTGTTACTTAATAATTTACCTAACCCTCTCCCCAAACTATCTGAAAACATAACAGAACAATAACAAACTTTACTAGAACAAGTCTCTGTCTGTGCTACTTGAGATGAAGCTTGCACCACATGTGGTGTTTCTTGATTGGGGATACAGCCCCGAGATCCCTCAGACTGGGACGGGTCCTCCGTTGCCTCAGCCCGAAGAGCCTCAAGGCTGAATACCCTTTGACAAGAACATTGAGTGGTGCTGAGAGTCATAGGGACCACTCTGTCTGCCTCATCGTTACACATTTCTACTAACTCGTTTGCAGCAAGGATGTGCTCCTTTATTTGTTTTTGAGAGCTCACATACTTAATATAAAGTGAATGTAGTGACTCTTCAAGGACCTCAATTTCAGATTGTAATTGTTGAGTGTCAATTTGATAAATGATTTTGCTGTCTTCTAATTTAATCTGATAGTTTTTTAATTTATTTATTAGAAAAACACGTTCTTTTCTTAGTTTAATATTGTTGGAATTGTGTTTTTGTTGTTTCCTGAATTTATTGCATTTATTTATGATTTTATTTAGTTTTGCATATTTTTTTATTTTATTTTGACTTACTTTATAAAAACTATTATTATGTTTCAATAAAGAATCTTCAGTAAGGTCTATTGTTACTAAAGAATGAGGGTTGCAATTTGAATTAAATAATTCACCATATAAGTTATTAGTTTCCTTAGCCCGAGTACAATCTTTTTGTTTCTGTAACTTAATAATTTGTACATTTGCATGAATTAGTTCTTCTTCTAGGTCCCTAACCTTACACAAAGCCTCCTCATATAAGTTACTGCAGTTACTAAAACCATCAGTGACCAGCCGCAATTTGTCCCGTTCATCAACAACATCCAGGTATTGTTGATGTATGATGATGATTATTATTCATATTTTGTTATTGGACTAGACGTTTCCTAAATTAACTTTTTTACTGAACAGATTTTTTTTTTCAATTTAATGGCTTGTAATTAGGTTTTTTTAATGTGACATGAATGAAGAAAATGAAGTGGTGGGTGGCCACTTCACATAGTTTATACGATCACTAGCTGCGAAGTTTCCGATTCCGTGGGAATATCAGGATAAAAAGTAACAGCTATAGGTAACAGCTATGTACCAGTGTACCTATCAAGTTTCATCGCAATCGGTGCATTAGTTTTTTGGGGAAGAAGTAACAAACATAATGTGTACATACTTACAAACCTAACACAAACTTTCACAATTAGAGTAAGTAGGATTTGATTAATGGAGACAGTAATAATAAAATCTTTTACAGCTAATATTTCATATTATACTTAAACATATTGGGTGGAGGAAACAAGGGAACGTCGTGGGGTAAATTAGCTTTCTATTGGTGAAAAATTTTTCGAAATCGGTCCTTTAGTTTCGGAGCTTATTCGGTACAAACAAATAACTTTAGACCTATGTGTATAATTGTTGACTACATGATATAGTTTGTAATGTGTTGTAGAGGGAGAACAATAAAAAATTGAAAATACACCACTTTTAAAATAAATTTTACTGTCTTTAATTTTCTTTAAAATTGAGCTCATTGTTCCCTTCAGCGTTTTCTGTAGTTGTTTAGAACTTACCAATACTGAATAGAAAAAAATCACCCTGTATTTTATAATGAATGTAACACAAAACAGCATAAATAATATGTGGTTTGTAGCAATCGCAGCTGGGGTGTGATAAAAACTATTTTTATCGTAAGATAGGTATTGGTTTTTTGTGTGCAGTAAATGCCACAACTTGTTTAAAATGTGAGAAGTTATTGACCTCAAGCTTTAAGTTCAAATTGGCAGGTACTCCTCTACTCTTATGTTGCTACATTTATTAAACCTTGAACCGAGAATCGGACTCAAGGCCATCGACATTGCTCTTAAATGACGCATTTGCCTGTATCGATCGGTCATTTTGCCATGTTCGCAATGTCAAGGCTTGAAGGCAACTAACTATTGTAATAAGCTTACAATATAATACCTACTTACATATAGGAATTTATTTACTGCATGGTGGCCTAGTTGCATTGGATTGAATGTGATGCATTCATCGGATGCTTCTCTCGTATCAAAATGAAGAAAAAATATAACACACTTGTGCCGAGGAAACGGAATGGAGAAGCTGTTGTGATACTTATGATCTCAGACCAAATAAAAAACCAAGACGGAGCGCTGCGAACAATACAGTGAAGCATGATAAAACTACACCAACGCTCTGTGCATACACGCTCACACACACATTTACAACTATTTACAATCAAACTACACCAAACAAGTGCACTCATGTTTACGAAACCGGCCTCACGTCACTGTTGACAGCGCTCTGTCTTGGTTTTTTATTTGGTCTGAGCTTATGATATCGTTTGTAATTACTGGGATCCCGTATTTATGTAAATGTTATTTATTATGAAGATGATTGATGGATACGCATTTGGTACCGAACTCATCGATGTACTGAGCAAATTGTCCGTACCTATGTGTGTGTATTATAAAAATGTAGGCAATGGTAGCGGTCTCATCTCCATTTCTCATCGCAGTCATCGCCATGCGCAATTATACAAAAAAGGAAAAAATAAATAAAAGAATCTGATAACTTTGAACCGAATAGATGATTTATCGATGTAATGCAAATAATTGTTATTATTTAATTACAGGAAAAAGGCACTTCGTTACCAGCCCAGCGGTTGAACAAGTATCCGTCAAGGGGTTTGCTAAAACACATACTCCAGCAAACATACAACCAAGCAGTATCTGACCCGGATAAACTCAACCAATATGAACCCTTCTCACCTGAGGTCAGTACTACTACTAACGGTTATTTATTACGTAATCCGTATTGTTTATAGCTGCGGTCATTATGTCGTTTTGCCAAGTTTGACCTGAGCTATTAATAGTTTATGAATTTAAAAATATACGACTTTTTGTTCAGCAAGTAAATTGAACAGCACCGTAATTGCGTAACGATTCTCGTAATCGTAATAAACCAGTAGCTTTTTTAGGGTTCCGTAGCCTAAGGGTGCTAAACGGAACCCTATACCTGAGCCTCCGCTGTGCATCTGCCCGTCTGTCTGTCAGCGGGCTGTATCTCATGAACCGTAAGACAGTTGAAATTTTCACAGATTGCGTATTCCTGTTGCCGCTATAATAACTACTAAAATAATAACGTTAATCATTAAAGGGAGTCCACCATCCAGGAAACTTGTTTTTTTTTCGGCGTTTTGTGCTCGATCTTAATACGGCACGGAACCCTGGAACTCTTCGTGTGCAAGTCCGACTCGCACTTGGCTGGTTTTTTTGACAATCCAACCTACCCACCCGATTATAACCTTGCGACCCGCTTGTGTAGGAAATCCGCCTACCTACTCAACAACAAAATTAACGCGGTGTTGAATATTGTTGGAATAAAGTTATATAAAGCGTATAAAGTTTATTGGTATATAGTTTACTAGCTTTTGCCCGCGGCTTCGCCCCCGTGGATGTCGAATATCGTCCCACGGGAACGTATTACCGGGATGCTTAAGAAATGCTGGGTTTCCTATACAAACTTCCATCCCCGAAGCTGCGGGCGGAAGTTAGTTAACTATATATACACACTAGCTTCCGCCCGCGGCTTCGCCCGCGTGGTAGGTCGATAAAAAGTAGCCTATGTCCTTCCTCGGGATGCCATCTATCTTCTTGCCAAATTTTATCGAAATCCGTTCAGTGGTTTAGGCGTGAAAAGGTAACATACAGACAGACTTACTTTCGAGTTTATAATATTAGTATGGATAGTATGGATTTTGTCAGTAGTTAAAATAATTCACCGCTAACTAGCAATAACACAAATAAATATGAAGCGGGTTTTAAAGGAAGTAGGAAGTCATTTACTGGTCGCATTATCAGGATACTTACCATTGATAACGGCTAATATTATACGAATTATGTTTGCTATTTATAATCTGTGGTAAAATGTGTTTTGGTATCGACAGGTATACGGCGAAACATCTTACGAGCTGGTGTGTCAGATGATAGATCAAATAGATATAACCGCCGACGATGTGTTCGTGGACTTGGGCTCAGGCGTAGGACAGGTGGTCCTACAAATGGCGGCCGCAACACCTTGCCGCGTCTGCCTCGGAGTCGAAAAGGCGGAAGTTCCTAGCAAATATGCTGAGGTAAATATAACTTTAAGGGCCTATACTACCTCAGCTCAAATTCACTTTTTATCTCGCTCGCACCATACTACTCGCGGCCTGAGTGAGAGCGGGACGAGTAGGGTGCTGACGGCTCCAAGCTTCGAATAGTTTAGGTAATTGGTTTTTACGGTGCAAATAAAGGTAATTAAAAAAAAAAAAGACCTGCTTTATAGTTGGTTCAGTTATTATGCAAAGTTTCATGATCTAATTTGAAGTATTATAACTTTGGATTTTTTTTCTATCGAGATAATTTTATGTAATCTTGTTTTCGTCAAACAAAAAACATAGGACCTAGCATCAATCCTCAACTTTAACATATTATATTTATTTCAAAATTAATGCTGCAGTATTTTCGGTATAACGGAGGATCATGCTAAGCAATTTGAGGTTGGGTAGGCCCTTATAAAACTATGTGATGATAAGTGTCAGAAAATAATATAAAACATTTACTTTTCAGAGTATGGACGGTCACTTTAGAATGTGGATGAGATGGTATGGAAAAAAGTTCGGAGAGTATAAATTAATCAAAGGCGACTTTCTACTGGATGAACACAGAGAAAAAATAAATGCAGCGACGATAGTTTTTGTGAATAACTTCGCATTCGGCCCGCACGTGGACCACCAGTTAAAAGAAAGATTTGCTGACTTGAAAGACGGTGCTAAAATCGTATCATCTAAGAGTTTTTGTCCTCTGAACTTCAGGATAACCGACAGAAATCTCAGTGACATCGGGACCATCATGCACGTCAGCGAGATGTCTCCACTCAAAGGATCCGTCTCGTGGACGGGGAAGCCAGTCTCATACTATTTACACATTATAGATAGGACCAAATTGGAGAGATATTTTCAAAGACTGAAAAATCCGAAACTCAAGGTCAGCAAAAGGGTCTGTTCCAATCACTTTACCTTTTATAAGATTATTAAGATATTTTTTTGTTTATACTGTTTCCATGATGATTTGACTGTGAAAATAATTTGTTTACCAAACTAGTGACTGAACAATAAAAGGCTCTGGAAATTTAAGTGTCATAATGCAACAAAAATTTGAAAAGTCCAATAGTTTTTACATAACTTATTTAAACAACCAATCTTCATGTTTGTGAGCTATATGAATTTCATGTGTGCTATGTCAAGCTATGCAGTAGAGAAATAGAAGTGTGAAATGTTATTGAAAAAAATATGAATAATGTAAATAAACAAACTATTTCTACGAATTTCCTATCTGGGTTCCGTAGTTTAACTAGTAATTTCGTCTTGTCCGTTGTCTAAACTTTGATCCCTAACTTTGTTAAGTACTTACTTAATTTTTTTAAAGCTGCAATATTTTCAGGCGTTTGATCTGAACGTTTGTTTTAAATTATACCAACAGACTTCAATGAATAAGTTTGGAAGATATGAAGTACCAAGTTATTTAGCTGTTAACCTGTTCCTTGGCGACTGCACAAATATATTGGTGGCAAGTTACAGATTTCAGTGAGGATCTCTAATGAGAAATATTAGTTTTTATGTTTAACTACTATTGTACCTAAACTATGGACAGTGATTACGGAATCCCAAGTGCAGGTTTTTTATTATTCCACATAGAGAGGTAGAATTGCTTTTCTCGTCAGCTGTGTTGCATGTTTGCATTGAATAATGCCATATGGTTGCTGATCTTTCGTTTTTTCTATTTTGTTCTGGTCTATTTCCAAATTGACCTCGTAAGGCTTCTCCATTTTGCTCAATTTTGTGTACCTATCTTCTATACATGTGCAGTTTAAACGTTGTCCCTTTAGCAATCCTGCCAAACACTCCCAAAGTATTTCATGCTGCTTCTTAATAGCTTATCATTGCTTACTCATAAAATAATAATAAAACTTTTTTATTTATATAAAATTCTTGTCTTTATTAATTCTTGGATTTGAAAAATTCCAACAAATCACATTGAAATGAATTGGTTATGTAAATGTGCGTTGATACTATACTTAATGAACCTAGAACAATAACAGAGAAGTTAGATAGTTTCTGTCTAGTTCTTACTCCCAAATAAAAAATGTAGAACAGTTGCATGGGTTCATGTTGTTGCTCCATGTTCATTGTGGACTTTACGCACTGTTATTGAAAATGACTTTAATTACACGAGTAGCTAAATATTTCATATTATATAACTGTTTGTGTTAAACAAACCATATTATTTAGCTAACTTTTTAATTTTGTATTTTTTTGTATTTTGTACTGCATACCTATGTATGTCCTTAGTGTAAATTTAAACTTGTCTACCCGGGAAGCTGCTTAATTGAAATCAGGGTAGTGCAGGTTAACGGTTATATTTATTTCAGTAAACTAGATATTTATCGACGTTAAAGAATCTAAACACGTGTGGACTATTTAGACGATTACTTTACTGGTGTTGTTTTTGTTAGGGCACGCATAACGGATGTGAGGAGGGCGAAGGTAGCGGGAAGAGACACCTGAGCGCGCCGCCGACGCGCCAGCCGACGCCCGACCTGCTCAACGGCAACAGCAACCACAGCACTGCCTCGCTGCCCGAGCGGCGCAGGAAGGTGGCAAGACCTAGAGCTGTCAGGTCTGGACACTCAAAGCATTTATTTAAATTAAACCAATTACAGGTACTTTTGTCAAAACATAAAGCTAGTTATTTACCCATTCCAAAGCGAAAAGTTTCTATGTAGAAGAAGGGGCAAGAAACTTCATGGACACTCTTTTTTCTTGTCATTCGCGACGGAGAAATGCCACTTGACTTGCTGTAGTGTCTGTCCAGGCGCTCGCCAGTCGCCACTGTGCTTGCACTCGCCACTCGCTACTGTCCTTGACCAACGTAAATAGGGCTTTACTGCCTCCATCTTAAAACCACCCTGTATGAGTATGCTACAAAAGTCATTGCAATGCATATCGCGAACGCGCGTCATGTGACTTTGTTGTCAAATAGATTATATTGCAATGATTGGAGAACTGCTTCTTACGTACAGTGAACATCCAAAGTGAATTAGAATTTATGGGTATGGTAATAGCTGTCAAAACAAGGCTTTTTCGAAATTAATTTAACCCATAGTTTTATACCATTATAAAAGTATTTGTTACACAGAGGCGAAAACGGACGGACGCGAGCGCGCGCGGCTGTGGCGAAGAGACGCGTGGTGCGGCGCTCCAGCGACGAGAGCGACGAGGAGTCCAGCGGGACCGACGACGCGCCGCCCGCGCCCGAGCCCGCGCCGCGCGAGTGGGGCGCGCCCTGGGCCTCGTCGTCCGATTCCAGTGAGTACATATACCCTAAAAGACATTCACGATCGACGTGAATGACTCACATGAAGGGACTATTTTGAAAATTCACTCCCTAAAGGGGGTGAAATTTTATAGGTCAGTTCGTCATTTTTGCCAATAGGAAATCCTATCGGGCACACGGCTTGCCACAATATAAGTTCAGTATATCTTCAAAACTACCCATTTTGCACGAAGGAGGTCCATCGGACTAATATGCCCCTTGCATTGTGGGAGCTGTGCACGAATGAGGTTATAACGCCAAGTTGCCCCAGACCGCAGCCGCCGGCCCGCCAGCAAGCGCAGCGCCAGCGCGGGCGGCGCGCGGCGGCGGGCGGCGCGCGCCAAGCGCCGGCGCGCCGCGCCCGCCGCCATCGCCGGCCTGGACCTGCTGCACTCCACCACGCTCGCCTCCACGCTGCACAACGGCGCCGTGAGTATACTTACGCTCCACGCAGGTACCGTATGTGAACAGGGCAGCGACCGTCTTTTATATCATTTCATAAAAGACAGATCTGTTGCTCTCCAAGTTCGACAAATCTGTTTTTGAACTTTTGTTGATTTGGCACGCGGTTTTTTTAGCTATTTTGAATTCGCAAAATTACAGGCGTTATGATTTCTTTTCTTTTTTAGGGACTCTTGTCTATTTATATTTTTTTGTGAGATTACGCACCGCGGCGTCCTAATTCGGTGCGTCGAACTCGTAGGTTCTATCCTTACAATGGTATTCTCGTACGTCAGGTGACAGCGCCGCCTCCGGGGTGCGTGGAACAGCGTCTGTCGGCGCTGGGCGTGGCGCTGCAGCCGGCGTCGCGCCTGCACTCGGAGCTGGACATCCCGCGCTCGCCGCACACGCCCTACAGTCTACAGCTACTGCTCGACATGTTCCGGGACCAGTACCTCGCCTTCATCACGCGCATGAACACGCCCGAGTATGCCCTCGAGATACGACACCAGATCGAAAAGGAAAAGGTATGATCCCAATTCCCTTTTTCGTTTTCATGCATGTTTTGCTTTATACTTTTTGGTGTTCTTACAAACAGCGTGTGCTTTCTTAAATATACCGAGTACCGACTACCCGAGCCAACAGGTGACGTATGTGCGACAGACGCGGTCTATAAATTGACAACTATACAGTCTTGTGTTAGAATCATTGTCAGTATAAAATTGTATATGACCATGTGCAAGTGCATAATCAAGTATTTTTTAACATGCTTAAAATCATAATTACAAACAATAGCGTGCACCTGTCACACTTATTGTTTTATTAAAATTTCGCTAACATTTACTAATGTATTCCAATTTTGAGCAGATATAAGAAAGGTTGGGTCAACGTTGCGTGTTTAATGCAATTTTCTTGTCAATGACTTGAAAAATCTCCAGTTTATGTAGCAACTGTGATCTTCGTGTGTTAAAATCTTCAAAATCGATAATATCTATGGCATATTATTAAACAGTAAGCCGTATGTCGTTTGTAAGACCATGAAAAAGTCAGTGTGTATAAATAAATAATTTAAAGCCAAGTATTCGATACAGGAGAGGAACCAGAAACTGAAGTCGCGTGCGTCTCAGTTAGATAAACAGATCAACGTGCTCATAAGCGACAGTGTTGCTCTGTTAAAGGCGCGCATGAGTGAGCTGGGCATACACGCCAATAACACAGTGGATCTGTTGGCCAAAGCGAAGGAAATTGTGGGCAGACATAAAGAGTTGCAGAGCAAGGCTAGCAAGCTGCAAGCGCAGGTACTCATGTTTATTTATGTGCGTGTGTCGTAGTATCGTGCATTGAAAAAAAACAGCTTTTAATGTAACGTCAAAGATTATAGTGACCGGATGCCACCCCTGCTTCTGTTCCTAGGTACTTTCGCTCTTATAGCTCACTGTCACTCTATCATGCACCTGGTAGATAGCACGCTCTCGGTATCGCGACGGCTTAGACTCATTTTCGAAGAGTACGTACATCACTACAGTTGATAAAAAACGGTACTCATCATTTTAATTATTATATTCAGTTTTACATTTGTATGACCTTTACTTTCATGTGATACCTATTATACGTATTATATAATTTCATTTATTTTTGTAACTTAATAATGTAATGAGTTATCGGTTACATTTTATAAATGTTTGTACTTTTTATATGATTGAATTTCATTTTTATTTTCTATGTACGATATTATGCCAATGGTTTTTATGTTAAAGTACGTAATTTTATTGTGATATGTATTTATTACATTATAATTTTTCGACTATGGTCACCATTTCATTATAATTTTGTTATTTTTTAGGTGAATAATATAGAAAGTGACCAAGCAATTCTCGTCAAACAAAGGACATTCGAGATAACAGAAAAGTATCGTCAGTTGGGCCATATACCGCCCGACGTTGAGATCACTCAGAGCATAGCTCATGATTGTATATTGAAAGAGATATCGGCTACACTAGCGCACCGGAAACGGTTACACGCACAGGTAGGACATCTCCAAAACGAAATTGTTCAAATGGAAAGATCAAGCGAGCAAAAAGTTGCTCCGCCAACTGTACCTGTTGCTACTGTTAAACCTCATACGGTGAATTCTAAGCCCAGGAAATCTAGAGAGCATAGATCGCGGTCGCAAGAGTGGCCTGATGTCCCAGACGTTGGGAAAATTGAGGAACAGAACCCAGAGATTCTCGCTCAGAAGATATTAGAGACCGGACGGCAAATCGAGGCCGGTAAGATCACTAAGCCAAACGTTATAGTGAATGGGTACCCAAGAGAAGCAGAGAGGCACGTCGATCATCACCGACACCCAAAGGCGGCTCCGCCCATACACCGGGCGCAACCGCAGCGGTCGGGCCAGCCGCCGCCCAGCCTCGCGCACCGGCAGTCACCTGTCAAGCCGCAGAAACCTCTCAACGTCGTCGGAAAAGTTCAGGAGTCGCCGAAGGTGATCAACTTCGAGGACAGACTTAAAAGCATAATAACGTCGGTGCTGAACGAGGACCAGGAGCAGCGAAAGGCGTCGAGGCCAGCGCAGAGCCACACGTATACTAACGGATACGTGAGATCGGGCGCGCCGCACGGGTCGCACGGATCGCACGGATCACACGGACCACACGGATCACACGGGTCGCACGGGGCGCACGGCGCGCACGGGTACCCGCGCGGCTCGGGGCCCGCGGGCGCGCCGGGCTACGCGCGCCTGCCGCGCGAGCTGCGGCGCGAGCGCTACCCGTACGAGCGCCGCGACGCGCCGCGCCACGCGCACGCGCACCTGGAGCCGAGAGGAGAGGCCGGCGCACAGCCCGACTACACGCAGGTGAGGCCCGCCCCCCGCGCCCCGCCCCCGCCCCCCTGTGCGCGCAGCTGACCCAGTGTGCTCCCGCAGGTGTCGCCGGCCAAGCTGGCGCTGCGGCGCCACCTGTCGCAGGAGCGCCTCGCCGCGCCCGGCGCGCGCACCATCGGCGACCTCGTCAACGGAGAGATCGAGCGCACGCTCGAGATCTCCAACCAGAGCATAATCAACGCGGCCGTCAACATGAGCGCGCGATACCACGAGCCCGCAGCGGCTAATCAGCCGCTCGAAGGTAGGTTCACCATTGAGCTCTACTTTCTTCGAATCAAAATCGAAATGTCAAAATTATACTAGTTAACTAAATTCGCGATTCAACTAGCTAAATATACAGAAAAATTGCTGAATGTACCTCTGCCTTACACACAAAATACAGACGTGACATTATACTTTTGCAGGGCTAGCGGCATGTTTGCAAGCTCGCGTGCTGGCATCCGAGTACTGGCGCGGCCGCAACGGGGCCGGCGCGCCGCCCGACGACGAGGCGCGCCGCCGCACGCCGCCGCCCGACCCGCACTCCAACACCTCCACGCCGCTCGTGGACGAGCTGCCAGGTACGCGCGACCCGCCGCCCGCGCCCGCGCCCGCGCCCGCGCGCGCAGACACACTCACCGCCCGCTCCGTTACAGAGGGCGAGGCCGGCGAGGAGGTGGACGAGAGCAAGTGGCAGGACCGGATAGCCTTCCGGTTCGACCAGATCATATCGTTCGCGTCCACGGCCATGGAGGACAAGCGGCGGCGCTCGGACGAGGCGTGCAACACGTCGCCCGACTCGGGCATCGGGCACGGAGACGCGGGCGCGGCGGCGGCGGCGGGCGCGGCGCGCGCGGCCGGCTCTCCGCCCGCCGCGCACTTCAAGAAGCGCTTCTTCCGGCGCGAGCGCTGGGGCGCGTGGGGCGGCGCCGCGCCCGCTGTGGACTGGGAGCGCCCGCCTATGTGACGTCGCAAGCCCTAGCGCCACGCCCGCCCATGTGACGCCGCAAGCCCTAGCGTCACGCCCGCCCATGTGACGCCACAAGCCCTACCGCCACGCCCGCCCATGTGACGCCGCAAGCCCTAGCGCAGAGCCGCGTTCCAGCGCCGCCGCACGCACTAGCGCAATTACTGTAACTAGCACTGCCGACAGGGGACGCTCGTTCGATTGTATTCTATGTAAATAGGGTCGGTCCCGCCCCGCTCGACTCCCCCTAGGATGTTGACTGTCGATTTTTGTTATTTTTTCGAATATATAATGTAATTATGTATATTACTGAGTTTATTTTACGTTTAAGATGTGTAATTATTTAATGGTAGTTTTATGTCGCCGTTCCGTTCGGTGACGTCGAGACGTTTGCGCCGTGGCGGATTGTATTTCATGTGTTCATTTAGGTCTTAGAGTCTGAAATACATGATTCGGTGACTTCGCAGCGGATCATTCTTGCGCCGGTCGTTTGGTGAATGTTTGTTGTTTTATGTGTTTTGTTTGTCGATGTTACGGAAGCTCTTGTCTGAATAATGTTAATCATTTCTTTGGGAAATCTTAAATTTTGAATATTGTACTTACTTAAATCGAGTTTGTATAGAATAGATCATTAATTTTCTTATGTATCGAATCGGAGAAGTATCCCATTAGGAACTCTTTAGTAAATTATAGTGCAATTATCATTGTACAATGTATCGAGAACTATCTCATAATGTCATATTCGAAGCATGAGGTCGTCTATCGTTCTGTGATACACAAAGCACCATTATTGTTATCTGTTCAGTATCTGTGTGATTACAATAACTTAACTAATTCGTATATTTAGAGACAGTACTGTTTTGATGATGACCATATTAGGTAGTTCATTAGATTTTAAAGAGAATCATTTTTATTACTAGAAGCCAGTAACTAAACTGTATAGTGTACTAAAAGCTTAAATTATGTTATGTAAAATAAAACATGAAAGCAAATTAAACATTTTCCCAGAGAAACACAATGGTGCAGATAAACAGTAGATATTGCATAGTATAAATTGACACGCTATTTTTATATGGGATGGTTTTAGATAAGATTAAGTATGGACTCATTTCCAACTCCGGTTTTATGAAATTTATAAGTAACGTGTGCACGCGACCACGTGTGCTTCTTTCCATATTGTCAATAGGACGGGAGTATTATGCGCTTGCCGTTCGTGTCTATTTATGTTATCAATCTCTATAAATCGCTGCTTAGGTTACAGTCTCCTGTTTACATATTATGTTTCAAGTTGTCACACGTCCCGACAACTGTTCGTACTAGGCTGTGCTGTTCCTTAAGCTACGATTAACGATACTTTAGTGATTACTTTGTTTAACTTACTGTTTTGTGATTTTATGTGAACTTTATAAGTTCACATACAATTACCGTATTATGTTGGATAATAAGTTCAGATCAGGTTATGTCATGGCAGTAATTATGTAGTCACAATAGTATTCCAATTTTATTCAATACTAGCTGCGCCCCGCTGTTTCACCCGCATAAGTCTCGATCCCGTGGGATAAAAAGTATCGGGATCAAAAGTATCCTTTGACCTAACCCAGGTCATCTACCAAATTTAATTCAAATTCGTTGAGCCGTTTAAGCGTGAAAGCGTAAAAACAAACGTACAAAAAATCAAATCTTTTCTCTTTATAATATTTGTTTAGATTTGGAGTGTTATTGAACTCGTAAGTAATTCTAGCAGTCTAACTTACAGGCGCCAAGAGTATGTTTTCACAAGCTCGATAATTTTAGGATTCTGCTATCTAAAAGTCGTAAATATTTGTGTTCAAACTCTAAATCATAAAAAATGTATTCGGAAACGAGTAAAAGATTGTTCTCACAGAACGACCGCGGTTGAAATAATCGGATTAGTATGTATACACGGCTACACATCCAGCTATATATTTCCAGTATAAGCTGACCTCGCATTGTACAGAAATG
Source organism: Lithophane leautieri (assembly GCA_949152455.1). Lineage (NCBI taxonomy): Eukaryota > Metazoa > Arthropoda > Insecta > Lepidoptera > Noctuidae > Lithophane > Lithophane leautieri. The sequence continues at coordinate 13,289,451 of OX424459.1, forward strand.
CGAGATCGGCATAAACTGGAAATGTATAGTTGGATGTGTACCCGTGTGTACTATCGTTTACTTCGACTAAATATGCACTTAATGTAGATATATTTCGTTATACACGCTATAGCTCTAATCATAAAATAATAGGACCAAAGATTTCCTGGTATCCTTTGACCTAACCCAGGTCATCTACCAAATTTAATTCAAATTCGTTGAGCCGTTTAAGCGTGAAAGCGTAAAAACAAACGTACAAAAAATCAAATCTTTTCTCTTTATAATATTTGTTTAGATTTGGAGTGTTATTGAACTCGTAAGTAATTCTAGCAGTCTAACTTACAGGCGCCAAGAGTATGTTTTCACAAGCTCGATAATTTTAGGATTCTGCTATCTAAAAGTCGTAAATATTTGTGTTCAAACTCTAAATCATAAAAAATTTATTCGGAAACGAGTAAAAGATTGTTCTCACAGAACGACCGCGGTTGAAATAATCGGATTAGTATGTATACACGGCTACACATCCAGCTATATATTTCCAGTATAAGCTGACCTCGCATTGTACAGAAATGCGAGATCGGCATAAACTGGAAATGTATAGTTGGATGTGTACCCGTGTGTACTATCGTTTACTTCGACTAAATATGCACTTAATGTAGATATATTTCGTTATACACGCTATAGCTCTAATCATAAAATAATAGGACCAAAGATTTCCTGGCGACGTGTCTAGTTGTATCAATTTTGTCCATGCCCCTGAATAATCAATTTTTAATTTATTACTATGTTAACATTGCCTATCTCGACTCTGTTTATACAACTGCTGAGTTATAGTCATGCATGACCGCTTTAAACCGATTTATTAGTCTCATCAAGTAATTTAAAAAAATGACCAGTCAATTGCAATTTTGTATTATTTCAATATAATGTCGAAAAGTATAACTTCTAGTATACACATAGATATAATAAAGTATACAAAGAAGGAGATAGCGAAAGTTGATTGGCAATGAGGCCACTGAGACTTCGTCACATGTCAGTAACAGTAGCTTAACACTTGTTGCGAGACCAACTTCATAGTCGGCAAAATCTATAAGAAATCCACCCCTTCTTTGAAACGGTGTGCTTATTATTCTAAAACATATCTGCGTTCCTTTGGGGGTTTATATACAAGTTACTTTGAAAGCATCTGTTTAGGTGACGAGCCAGAAGTAACTTAGGAGTAAACATTTTTTTCGCTCATGACGATTATCCGCCTCTTAGGAATAAGATTTAACAAAATTAAGCAATTTGTTATGTAATGGGGTTTCTGAAGTCATTGTTGGCATTCGACAATTGTGAATACTGTTTTATACTTTCAGTCGATAAAGCAATTAATTAAATATTTGTGTGTAATATGTAATGCGAAACTGTAAAAATGTGATCGTGACGTAAAAGTGTAATTGCCAACTTGTTTCCTAATTAGCCCAATGAGCGTTGCTATTATAAGGGAGTCCAAACATAACACTACTCATAATCTAAAGTAATAGAATAGGGTAAAAATCCTGCTACTAAATAATTCAACATACAAATAATAGTTCTTACCGCGATGTGGCCTAGTTGTTACATTTATACATAACTAGCTGATGCCCGCGGCTTCGCCCGCGTGGATGTCGGTTATTATATACTTAAACCTTCCTCGAGAACCACTCTATCCATTGGTGAAAATAGCATGAAAATCGGTGCAGTAGTTTTTGAGTTTATCGCGAACAGGACGACAGACAGACGCGACGGAGGACTTTGTTTTATAATATGTAAGGAAGGCACTCTTTCTCCAAATGGACAGGGTCAATCTTGGATGTTTACGCCCAGGCTAAAGTTGTCTCTGTTATAATAGCATCAGTTAAAGGGTAGTGCAGCCTTGTATTTTAAAATTTAGACATACGTTTAGAAGTCAGAACGCGCATTACGTTTTATCGGACAGCTTAGAAATTATATTCGTTTCAGAATAAATTATAGGTAGCTAGATCGTATTTATAACGATAAGCATAAGACTTGTTGATTAAATTATGTGCACTGACGTAAGAAAATAAATTGTAGGAAATAAATCGATGGATGGCTTCCAAATTCAATCAAAGCTCACAAAAAATAAACAATAAATATTCAAAACACAAGAATGAATCAAGATTTTTGGAAGTAAGTTGTTCTTTTGGAACTATCAAACGTTTTGTATTAGTTTTATTATTTAATGTTACGGCCACGGCCAGTAAGAGAGACGTCAATGTCGGTTCTATTTTTTTAAGTTATTTTTGTACAGTATTTTTACTTACTGTGCACGGTGTAATGTTTTTATTAGATAAGACTTTGAAAATAAATAAATAACACGAGAATTGTATGATTGTAATAGTAAATTACTTGAACAGTTTTAATCAATTGAGATCGATGAATATTACATTCTGTAAATGCGAATTTCCAGATATGTTTATAATACATAAGCGACTCTCAAACAAGTAATATCTGAATTATATACCAAGGTCATGCGATAAATGAAAATGGTTGTAAAGTATAAAGAGTTAAATATAAAGTGTCGTTTCATGTATTTTAAACATTGGGGTGCACTGGTTTGATTGTGCCTGAAAACTCATCAATGCCGCTCCAAACCTCAAAATTATGTATTTGTATATTGATAAGTAAGCTTATTAAAAATCTAATCTGAAGTAGGTACCAATAGAAATATAGTGTAATATCGGCAATAAAACATCTATTTTGATCGGATTAACTCGAAGAGTGATTACATTATTCAGTTATGATTAATTTTATTTTTGATGGGGAATAATGAGCTAATCTGTGTGACGTTATAGTGTCTAAAATAGTACAAATGAGAAGACTTATCGTCGTAAGCCTCGGACTATTCAACATGCAAATGCTAGGTTTGAGATGTATCCCTGTGTACTAGTTTTATTTTGTACTAAAAGTTAAAAATAAACGAATAATTATATTGTGTTTTTATTATTTACTGTTATCAGCAGCTACACCAAAGCAAATGTTTTTGGATATTTCGGAAGGATTACAGTCCCCCTGACAATCGTTTTACTGTACAGAAAAAAAATAGGGTCTGTTCAGACGTGTCACAAGCATAAGGGATGGGATCTCGCGCTCTATACGCCACGACTCCGGCCAGTCGTGATTCGTGGCCCGGTCTGCGGCTAGTTGGCCGGTTGGTCGTTGCAACCAAGTGCACGTTTCGAATTTACCTGGAAGACCGTCTAGTGCGCGAGATTCCTTAGTCCACAACGACAACCATACCACAGTAGCTGAAACAAGTGGACGAGCACAACAGACTTTGAAATGTGTAGTTTCATTTACACGTTCTACTTCGATTTCAGCGATTATTATCGCGTTTCGACCATATCGGCCATCATGGCCACAAAAGCACCCATTTTAGCCTACAGACTCAAGCGGCCGACCAGATCGTGTGTGACCACTGACCACCGCCACCGCATATTTTGTCTCGGCTGCTATTGACCATATTAACTTCTACTAGTAATTGGTAAATTCAACAAAGTTGATATTTTTTATTGTTTTTTCGGGTTCTAGTTTACATATGTGTATACTTAAATAAAATGACAATAAAAAAACTGATTTCTACGGATTGCTACAATCATTGGCGGATAGACATAGTGAATTATACTGTAAATTATGTACTATAATCATTGGCACTACTGGAAGTATTTCAAAGTACCAATACACAGATCTTACTAAACTCTTTCCCATTAAATTAGACTATGTATTTTTCCTATATTTTTTTTCAGAATTTGTTGTTTTGGCAGGTTTTAATAAAACATTTGAAGAAATTCAAATTCAAAATCATTTATTTGCTAATATGGGTAATTACCACAGAACAGAAAAAAACAGTAGAAGTCGCAAGTAGGCGGGGCCCGCGTACCCCGAGTTTTGCGGAGTTCCGCAAATGTTTGCTTCCGCGCACACATCACGCACATCAGTCTCGTTACAAGCGTCACGATGAAAAGAACTTGGAAAAAAATACAAAAATGCCCTATTGTGCTGTTTTAAAATGTAAACACGATAGCAGAACCAAAAATTTATCAAATGGAGGTATATCATACCATCGGTAAGTCTTAATTGATTTTATTTCGATTAAAATATAAAAATAATATTTTATTAAAACAAGACAAGTAAAAGTTGGCTTTATGTTGTTCAAGTTAAGGTCTACTTTCTTTTAAACTCAAACATATTTTTCTCGAAGATTCCAACTAGGCACATGTCACACTTAGCTACTCAATTAGAGATTACCGTTATCGATAGTGAGTTATCGATATTTTAAGGGAATGCGCTAAAGTAGCCCGCGAAATTCAACACAACTCCTTATGTTAGCATAATCCAAAAATTTCATGATTTCATGAAATAGTCATTCAATAGGATTTTATGAACTTAGAGGTAATTATAATATTGGTATTTTTTTTTATTATAAGTCTAAAAATTTTACTTATGTAATTAATTAAACCATTGTTTCATTTTAATTTGTATTAATTAAATTAAATCTCACTTAAGCTTTGATAGTTTTTGAACATCAAAAGGGGGTCATAGGTCTAAATAAAAAAAATAAATCGTATTAGTACATCGTCGTTGCGACGTCTTCTTATATGTAAAAATCAATTTTATGAGAAATCGATAAAAACCGTCTAATAGAATAATTTTCAATCGGATCAGTAGTTTAACATAACAATTCTTAATTATACTTTCTATAAATCGTAAGTATGTATTAAAATAAAATATTAACACTTGATTTCAAACATAATAATATTTATCGACTCAAGCTGTTGACTATTTTGTTTGGAAATTAAACGAAATGTCGATAAATAAGTCAACGACAGTGGTACATCCCTAGAAGAAGACGAATAGTAATGAGCTCGTTACTCAAATATAAATCTTATTTATAACGAAATACAGCTTTAAATTGAATGCATTTATTATAGTGACATCTAGCGGCGGGTAGCGTAACTTGCTCAATAAACTGTTCCGTGTGCGCTTTAAACGGAAAAAGCAATAAATACGTAAAAAGAATAGACAATAAACAACTCTATCCTCATACAACTGTGGTTTATTTTCAAATAAGCGACGACTGACATTATTTCCTACTTTCCTTCAATGTCAAACTACCAATCACACCAAAAATTTCTTAGTGTTACGAAATACAATTAACGTGTAGATGTGTGAGTTTGGGTACGCTGGTTCCGATACTAATGAAGCGATATGCGACTTCTACTGTTTTTTTCTGTTCTGTGGTAATTACATAGAAAAAAAAATGAAGCATAGTTCAACCATATTACGCCTTGAGGCATGCAAAACTCAAGCTATTATTTTATCACAGCAATATTGTACAATTAATTGAAACAATAATTTTTAATAAAAACAATTTTTGTAAATAATTATGTCACTAGAATAATTGAAAATTAAATGTCATGTGTTAAATGGGAATGTCAAAATATATTTGTAAATAAATGTTATAGTAATAATAATAGATAATTAGTGCATTAATCACATGTCACATCTACTAAATAATACTGAATACTATAATAACATTTAGATAGCAAGAATCCTTTTAGTTTCTTTTTAAATTCATCGATGGATGGAGTCTCTAGTATGGACTTTGGCAAGTAATTGTATATGCGCGGTGCCATGCTGAAAATGCTTTTGGTATATAAGGCCGTCTTGTTAGGTTTGCAACAAATTTGATCATTATGCCGCTTACTTCTGTACTTTTCAAAAAGATGTTTGTTAGTTCTTGCGAAGCTCATCTCATAAATGTATATACACGGCAATGAATATATTGATGAAAATTATGGTCTGCAGCTATCAGTCTGTTTGATATTAAACATACCCCTAATACACCGCTTTTGTGCCTTGAATGCAATGTCCTTATTGGTGGAATTACCCAAAATATAATACCATACTTTAACTAGGATCCCACGTAGCCATGGTATGCTGCAAGTACTGCAGGAGTGTCTACCGTTTTTGCCATTTATGTAGGGCGTATGATTGCTTATTTAATTTTTGATTTAATGTATCAACATGTGTCTTCCAATTCAAATTATAATCTATTGACATGCCTAAGAATTTTGTAGTTGCTATCTCATTTATTTTGTTCCCTGTATAATCTATATTAATGTCAGTAAATTCGGCTTTACGATTGCGAAATATCATAATTTTAGTTTTGTCAAAGTTTATTTTTAAATTGTTATTAGTTAGCCAATTTATAATTACAGCCAAAGAAGAACTTGCACGCGGAAATTGTTCGCGCGCAATTTTTTTTCATATACCTAGGTACTGTTTTTCATAGCTTCCATACCTTTTTCCAGGTCTGCATCTGAATATCCTTTCGCATATTTCCTACTATTCTGAACCTTCGGCATTCTTCATTAATCTAAAATAAGAAATATGTAAGGTATAGTCATTGACATCATTAAAAGATTAGTGATTGGCAGTTCTAATAATAAATTTTTGACAAAAAGTCAGAAAGTGTAGGTAGTGATTGGCATAAGTGCCAATGATTAATTTGCAAACAAAATGAAGTCATTGGCACCAATAAAAAAAGCCGAAATAAAGTATATTCATTGGCACCAATAAAGTGACTGTAGACCAACCAACTTAGAAAGTTGTATTGCTGATTCTAATGTTTATAATTCTCTAATAATATTTAGATCAACATACAACCTGACACTGACCTGCAAATTACAAAAAACGTAAGAAAATTTGAATTTCGCGGGCTACAATAATTCTCTATGGCTATTTTTTTCTTCTCAGTATTGAGTAATAAAAATATTGGTGCCAACGGCAGTGCATACTGACGGCACAGACTACTTAGAGATATGACGTATACTGACGGTAACGATGCCGCGGTACCTATCCTTATGCATTCCGCGACGTCCTTTTTGATTATCATTGAAATTTAAATTTTATTGTCATACTATAAGGGTCCGTTCACACAGACCGGCTCGGAGAGCATCGGCGCGTAGTTTTCTTTTCACACAGACCGGATCGAATACGCTTGGAGTTGGTCGGAGCGGAGCCGCCAACTATTTCACATAGACCGGCGGGTAGCAATCTGAAAGCGGATGCGATCTGAAGAGCATGCAATCGGAACCGAACGGCTGCGCGAACGAGAAAAAGTACGTGATCGGAGCCGGTCAGCTCCTCTTATTATTTCACACCAAGCGCATTCAAGCATTCTTAATGACAAAAGTAGTGCACATGCAAAAATAAACCTTACTACAAATTCTAAAAACTCTGTTTCCAACGTGATAAGAATCTGCTCTCCTCTCCGAGCCAGTCTGTGTGAACGGACCCTAAAGATCCGTCGCATTAAAATCCCTTGCCGTGCCGTGCGCCAGTGGGCGTAGGATCTAACATTTCTGTGTGCTTTTTCTGTCTTGTCACTGTCACAGTGTCAGTTGTCTTGTCTGCCGAACAGTCAGTCAGTGGCAACATTCTGTCGTATTGTCTAGGGATGCAAGAAATTCCAAAAAGTATCGATATTAAGAGAAAAAATCAATATCGATTTAGATATATCGAAAAAAAACCAATATCGATTTCGATATATCGAATAAAATATCGATATATCGGTGAAATTTTCTAATTTTTTTTAAACAGTAAAAATATAAGAAAAATGTTTGTGAAGTTCAATTGCATTCGTTTTTTATTCTATAGCAAGCTAGGAAAAAAATGTGTTTTTCTGGCTCTGTATTCCAGCGGTTTTAGTCAGTGGCGACAACGGTGTTGCTATTGGAAATACATATATCGTATTTGATACATTTTCGATACTTGATATTTTATATCGATATATTAACATTTTATATCGATACATTGATATATCGAAATAATAAATATCGCCTAAAAATATCAATATATAGAATAGAAAATATCGATATATCGATACATCGAAATTTTCTGCAAGCCTAGTATTGTCATTCTGCCCACTTTAGTTGTCCCAGTCCTTTCTTTCGTTTCTCGCAGGGATTCTCGGTACCAAATTTGTGTTGATCTTTAGTGATTACATTAAGATACAATTCACTATTGATATGTAACGACGACATTAATTGATATTACAGTTAGTGCCTACTTGTTAGTTTTATGTTTTATTTATGATTTAAACTTGTATGTACAAATGAAATGCAATATTCGTGAACTCGCTCAACTGAGCGATCAACCTTGTATAATTGAAGGAAGATTAAACTATAAAAAGATTTCCAATGGCGGTTATCGTAATCAGTCAGGTCAGTATATAACATTCTCTGTAAAATATAGCCAATATACCATCTGTTTCGTTTTCCTCAAAGTTATTTTGGAATGAGTCATGAAAAATGTCCCTTTCATTGTATAGTTTATGCTTTTGAAAGATCCACTCATAATTCTTTCATGTATACTAAATACTATTCATTCACAGACATTGTGTTGATGTGACTTGTGTTCCATAATAGTACATAGTATTGTTTGGAGGTGCTACTTCATAAATTTATAGTTCATGTCGACGTAAGGGCAAATAAAGAAATTAAGGAGGGTCATTTTTACTAAAATAAAACCTAAAAAACGCAAACATACCAATAACCAAATGCAGCAGAATGATTTTAATAACAACAGTTACTAACATTGGTTTTATTACAGAAAACACTCACTTTATTATTTGAATATTTCATTACTTAATTGCATTTGTACACACTTCTATCTTTCTTGTAAATATTATTTTATGTTTATTTTATTTCAGTATTCAAAGAGAGATGGTTTCGGCTAATAAATAATTATTTATTTTATTTTAAAATAAGTGAGATGGGCAAATTTGATACAAAATGTCCAGCAGGAATGTTTATATTAGAGAATTCTTCAATACAGATGGAACACGGGCAGAGTATACCATTTTCATTTTCAATTTCATTTATGTAAGTTTATTAATTTATTTGGTTAAGTTAATAAAGACATGTTATTTTAAATTACTATGCATGAAACTGGCCTAGTAATATTTTATACATAATTGGGCCAGTTTCATGCATAGTAATTTAGTGTTTGCCGTTGTGTTGCCGTTTTGCGTGAATGTGACGCATATTTTCCAGCAACTTGTTATTTTCGTATATTTTATTTGTCCTGTTAGCGTCATGTTTGCCGCAAATAAACGTATTTTCTATCTTTTCTTTGTTTGTCCCTAAGGTACAGCTAGCAACATGCATAGTAATAACCTTTGTTGATATTTGACATCATAGTTTTGGAGATTAACTGTTGTTTCTAATAACTACAACAATGATTACAGAGATGAACCTGAAAAACGACATGTTTTCGCTGCCCGTGCTGAAGACAATGTTGTACAATGGGTCATGAAGTTAAGGGAGTGCTCATATGAATACCTACGCAACAGGCTTCATGCTCTACAGTCTAAAATATTTGCAATCACTGGGAAGGTAATCATTTACACATTTATATCAGTCTTATTATGAGATTTGAATTATCTTGCTTGTCTTATCTGAAATACCTTATAACAAAATTATTTTATTTAATGATTAATGATATAATTTTGTGATAAGATACAATTTTTTGGTTTATGCATAAACTTCAAAATAATATTTAAATAAATTATATTACTGTTTTTTTCATAGGATCCTCTTCTGCTAGTGCCAAGAAATGAGGGAGCATGTTTGTGGGCACCTGCAGTTCCATTCTCAACGGCGCCTGCTTGCACTGTGAACACTAGTTCATTCAGTTGTCATCTACATACAAATGGTGGATTTACACTTGAAAGAAGCAAATCTGATGTCCAGGCTCACAGGCATTTCCATTCAGAATACAGCAAAAAAGCGACTTTTTATATTGATGATCACAAAAAAACTACTGAGAAACAAGAAGACAGTTCTAGTGAAGTGTACTCTCTTGAGAGAAGTAAAACAGCAGCCCTATTACCTGGCAGTATGAATCCAATAAACACGTCTATATTCGACAATCGTCCGATATATTCTAGAACTGCGCCAAGTCCGCCCGTCAGAACGAAACTGTCGCCGAGCAGTCGACGAGTCGAAATAAATCAAGAAGTTAATTTTTTTGCTGAACAAAGTAGAAATCTAGGTTTAACTGGCATCTTAGATGAAGCACCAATTCCACCTAGAAGAAAAGTTTCACCAAAAAATTTAGATGTCCAAAATCCAACAATTGAGATTACAAGCAATAATGTCAGCAGAGACCAAGCAGATGAAAGTGAAGATCTGATTAAATTTTAGTGTGCCTTGTTGCTCGAACGGAATCCCACCTATTAATTAATTAGTTACTTGCCAATTGTATAGGTAACCCATAAATATAGTATAGCTATTGTTTTGTCATAAATTATGGAAATTAGTAGATGTAAATGTTTTATAATTTTGTAAAACAAAATGTGATTTGACAATTTACATAGACATGAGGACCCATGCAGTTATAACATTGATTTTTAGAATGTACGTAAGCATACATCGAGTTTTTTTTATAAATTAGATAGATTTTGTAAGTTTTATATACAATATCTGAAACCAAAAACATAGTTATAATTCACAAAGTATAGCATTTTTTAAAGGCATTTTAGTTTTATTCTACGTTATGTACAACAAAATACCTTCAGGATGCTATAACTCATTATTATTTCATTAGCAAGACTATTCAAACAAAGTAGGTAGGTAGGTAATGTAGTTACATGTTTGCTTGAAAAGTGCTTTTTTTTTGTAAATTCTTTTTGAACATTATGTGGTGCGTATACAGGCGTCCAATAAATATATTTAATGTATTTGATGTGTTTTCCGAGTTCCTCATAAATTGTTTTCCTTTCTTAGCCACAGCCCAGTCTGGATTTGTTGGGTGGTTAACGCTCGTCCTATATCTACACTTTATACAAGCAATTTAATGACACTTTTCCAGAATAACTAACCAAACCAATTCGGTTGGGTGCTAAAATAATTGAACCCGCTTCGCTCGCTCTTGCAGCCCAAGTTCTCATAATTCCGTATCTATGATCAAAGAAAGTTCTTATTTAGTGATTGGGCGACTCCGTATTCGTAAAAGCAGGGAAAAACTTTTTGAACTTTATGGCTTAAAGCAACAACCCGAAAGTCTGACAACCAGTCTTACGAAGGGGTATCGTATTACCCAGTTACTGGGTTGTGGAGGTCAGATAGGCACGCTCCATGTAAAATACTGGTATTCAGCTGCATCCGGTTAGACTGGAAGCCGACCCCAACATAGTTGGGAAAAGGCTAGGCAGTTGATGATGGCCTTTTTTTTTTCCAGAGTGGAAAATCCTAATGCATGTCCTCCGCCCTGGGGCGGGCGTAGGGGTCTGTCAGACTCTTACTGACTAAAACCACCGCGGTGTTCCGACTCACACCTACGCCGGGGGTCGCGGGAACGTAAGAATCTTCCGCAACCCCCGACTGGTGGCCCACCGCTACGGGCCTCCTCGGGTCGGGAGTGAGGTGTTTGACTCCCCCCGTGACGTCTAAGAGCGGCGCGCGTGGAACACTACGCGCCGCCACCTCGGGTAGTCATGTGTGGGGGGCGACAGACGTCCCCGAGTCCGTCACCCCTGGACCCATTTAAGGGGGCTGGAAGAGGGCGTTATCCGCCCTACGCCGACGCCCGGTGCACCTGCTGCGGGCCGGGTGAGTGGACGAGACCTCCCTCTCCCTTTCCACAGCCTCCTTCTGCGAGACGACCGACTCGCAGTAGGAAACCACCGCGTCCCAGGACTCCTTGCTGCCAACCATGGAATTCACTACGGTCGACAGCGACAATTAAGTCACTGCCTACTTCTGCGATGAGGGCACGGCGCGGCTCCTCCCAAGCGGCACACTGCCAGCGTATGCCGCGGCGTGTCCTCCCGGCAGTCGACGCAGTGGTGACACCGGGCGTCGGGCTTCCTGTTTATGCGACACAGGTACTTCCGGAAGGAAGATGATGATGGCTTAAAGCAACATAATGAATAATACAACCTTTCATCAGTATGTTGCAAAATATTCTAAAACTTTTAAAAATGTGTCCAAAATAGCTAAAGCTCTTTACATTAGCAATAAAATAAAATCAACTGATGATAAAATAAAAACTACCTGGCAAATAATAAATAATGAAACAGGTAGAAAACAACAGCGTAGTACTGAATTTAGAAACTGCAAATGGCTCCATCAACTCAGATGTAGAAATAGCTCAGAAATTTGAAAACTTTTTTAGTAATATTCCCACAAAAACTACTGAAGCTTTAAATTCTTCACCCGCGCTTTCTGCTGCCTTACTTAGGAACAATGTAAACGCATGCCCTTTGGAGATTTTAAAGATTAAATCAAAAGATCTATGGGGAATGTCTGTAAAAGTTTGTAGATCTATCATCGAAACCATTGCGCCCTATTTAGCTTTCATATTTAACACCAGTGTAGACCAGGGAGTCTTTCAGGATCTCATGAAACACAGTAAAGTAGTTCCTTTGTTCAAATCCGGTGATAGTAAAGAACCCAACAGTTATAGGCCTGTGTTAATTCTGCCAGTTCTCAGTAAGGTGTTTGAAAAGTTGATGCTCAATCAAATGTTACGTCACTTTAATAAAAATTCCATCTTTCGTGAACTACAGTACGGTTTCACCAAAGGGCGTTATACCACTGACGCCGGTGTCATCCTAATATTGAACATTTTTAACGCCTGGGAAGAAGCACAAGATGCCATTGGAATCTTTTGCGACCTCTCGAAGGCGTTCTATTGCGTCGACCATGAGACTTCTGCTGAAAATAGAGCACTATGGGATTAGGAATACAGCTCTTAACTTACTAAGATCATCTGAAAGATAGAAAAGTTAAAATTCAAGTAGACGGCATAAACTCATTAGGGTCTGAAATGGCAATGGGTGTTCCTCAAGGTTCGATATTGGGTCCATTCATCTTTTTAGTGTACACTATTGATTTACCCCAATTTCTACTAAATCAACCGAAGATGGTATTATTTTCAGATGACACATTACTGATTTTTTTAATAAACCGACGGTCACAAAATAATGACGATGTGAATAGCTCTATTCTTCAGGGCCAAGATTGGATAGCGGTAAATAATTTGGTACTAAATGAAAAAAAAAAGCAAATGCATTCGATTTAAATTACCTAATGTTAGAAGTACATCATACATCATATTGAATGGAGAAAAACTGGAATTTATTAATCTAACAGTTTTCTTGGGAATAACGCTAGACGAGAAATTACAATGGGGACCTCATAAAACATCTCTTTCGGGGCGGCTAAGGTCGGCCGGTTATGCTGTTAGAAAGATAACACAGTTAACAGATGTAGAAACCGCGCGTTTGGTCTATTTCAGTTACTTCCACAGCATTAGTGGCATTTTACTGTCGGGTCGGGCTGCTGACATTGAATCCATCTTTATTTTGCAAAAGTGAGCTGTCAGAGCCATTTATAATCTATGTCACCGCGAATCTCCCAGGGAACTATTTAAAAAGATTAATGTTATGACGGTACCTTGCCAATTCATTTATGAGAACATAATGTATGTAAAAAAAAATCTAAATCTTTTTAATAAAATAAGACAAGTGATAGACATAATTTTAATACTAGAAATAAAGAAAAAAAGATAAAAAAAAAATCAGATTAGCTAAAGTAGTAACATTTATTATGGGGTACTGCGTTAATAGTACATTGTGATACAAGTGTGCTGTATTGGATATCACAAGCGAGGCGGTATTATTAGCGCGAGCCGCAGGCGAGCGCGATAAGGTAGCCGAGAATGCGAATCAATGCACACGCGTTTCATACGACGTTTTTCAACAAACTTGCGAGGAAAAACACAGACTTGTTGTAAGAACTTATGCTACAATAACGTAATTATAGAGATGACACATTTAGATTTATAAAGTTCAACTGACCTTTGTTGCCAGGTACTGACTATCCGGAGCTTCGTTTAAAAACTTTATGGAAAACGAAAAACCCAATTCCCAGGACGGGCAGACCTGGGAATAGAACCCCTTATTATAGATTTCTTATAATAGTCAGTCATACATAGGTGGGTATTTCAAGGTTTTGAATGGGTACAGTGATAGGCCTCGTTCATTCCCTCCTGCACGCCGCCGCCGTGCTGACATGACACACGACAGTTTTATCCTACAATGTGTTCCAAGGTGTATTGTATCTATCAGTTGGAGGCTTCAAGTTGTTAAGTAAAACAAAAGATAATTAGGACTATGTTTATTTATTGTGTATATTGCTTTTAAGCTTCATCAACACCTTATCTAAACAACATAAATACATTAAAATTTATCGTATGACGTCCCAGTTAACATAACTATGACGTTTATACATTTGAGGCACTCTTGTTTTAAGGTACATACAATACTTAACTTATTACGTATTATGTAAGTTGTTCAGTCAAGACACTGCTTTGACTACAGTCGACTTGATCCAGTGACAGACTTGTCCGGTCGATGCAGAGTCAAAAGATAGAGATCAGTGACCTAACATAAATTGTAATTTGCTTGAACCAAATATCACTTAAAATACGTGATGTGTATGTAAATAAAAACAATAATAACCCTTGAATACGCGAAATCATTCATACATTTAGTTCGAGACAGCGGGGCGTTTTATGTTACATCTTCGCTCATATTTCAATCAACACCGATGGGCGTTTTTGTGGACGCTGTTTTGATTCTACTACTTGCAATTTTACATTGTTTTTATTTTGCGATTTGGACCCATTCATGTTAGCGTATCTCCAGGATATTGCTATATAATGTTAATTATTATCATATTAATATAAAACTTATTATGTACATACGTTACAATATTAATAATGAAATTCTAATTACGCCATTATAATGAATGTCATACATTTAAAAAAATATTTTCATTCGAAGACATTTTTGTAGGTACCTACATAAATTATTGTGTGACTTTAGAAGTGTAATTTTTAAATGTTATAGATATCTTATTTAATATAAACTTCATTATAAATAACATTTTATTAGAAGTAGTGGAGGCACTTGATAATCGTGTCTGTAACTCTGTAGGAGCTACAGTCACATAAACGTACGCGCACTTAACGAACTCCTAAATATTTATAAGGTACGTATTACTATTACCTTGATTAACATGATAAATGCGAATGTGTTTGAATGTTTATTACCCAAATACGACGAAGTAGGTACGCACGAATCTCTCTGGTGAAATAAACCGTCTTGTCTATATTTAACGAGACAACAGGCGCGTATTTGGGATTGGAGATTATTTTTCTCTTAGAACTACAACTAGGTACTAAATAAACATAGCTATGACGAGATTCGTTTTATACGGAACATACTACATACATTGCGTAGGCACCATTCATAAGAGTTACGTTAGCTCACGTGTCATCCGTTAGATTAGCTCGCCGGAATGCGAAAAGAGGCACTAGTTTCAGGAGCATCTGCGCAATTGGCAGCTCGTTGTCTGATTGTATCTTGATACCGTGTGTGAGCGCATCACCGCGGTGATGTTGCCGGGACCAGAGACTGTTAGTGGCCCGCGCCATAGTCGCGCAGTTCGCGGTTGCCGAGCGGTAAAGTTGGCCGGTAGTTGTACAGGACCTCCATGGCCTCCACTCCGCATGACGCCTCACCGCACTTCAGTTTCCGCATCGATGCCAACTGAAATCCAATCAGTTGTGTCATTAGTTTTATAGTTTTTATAGCTATCTCTTAGGTATAAAGTAGCTCAAAAGGAAGTTATTTAAAGTGTAATTAATAAATAGACAGTCTGAGAACAAGTCACTTATTTTTATATTTTGAAATTCTATGAAGCAATCAAGCGGTACTGTAATAATACGCACTAGAAGAACATATTCCACCTAATGAGTATTTGGAAAGTAGTAGCTGCTAAAGTAGGTCGTAAAACGGACGTCTGCTATTATTTAGTCCGTGGATACTTGAACGCTGGGTGCATCGGAAACCGGTACACAGCTACCGTTTAGTAGTTTCTGTTGTGTTATTCATAATCGGATAATAAATCAAAGTCTACTACTAAGTATCAAATTAATGACATAATCATGTGGATTGTACTTAAAATATGTTTATTTACCCAGGCGTTTAGTTTTTTTATGAGTTCCTATGTCATCCATGAACTAAATGGGCGACATCGTGCGTATGAAACGTCTATAAATCCGATTGATATACCTCGGATTTAAGACGTTTTGTCATCCTCTTAATACAACCGATACCTACGACTATGTAAAAAGAAAGTTACAGCAAACAGACAGAAAAACGAAGTCAGCTGTGAGTGTTAAACTTGAACGATTTCCCTAATCAGGGACCTACTCCAACAGAACGAATTTAATTTTGTCGTCATAAGGTATCTAGATAACAGCACTTGAACATTATTAGCAAATTAAACAAATGTGACGTGGCATCATTATCAAGCAATACAATTAAACTAAACACCTTTTGATACGATGCAATTGGTTTGTTAATTGATATGACTTAGAAAAATAATACCAGCATCAGAGAAGAGTTTTCATACAACATTGATCGGTGGTCTCGTGTCGCTTGCTCAAAAGTTGGCGACTTCAGACATAAATTAACTTTAAGTTCAGGTGTTCTTCAGTGGTTTTTCCTTCACCAATGTCTATAATGTGCAAGATAAACCTAGAAAATGGTTTAGTATTAAACTTGTAATCACTTGATCAGCGGAGACTTGAACAGGCTGCTTGAACAGGATCCATGTGACGGACTCGGTGCAGGGCGGGGTGGTAAGCGAGCCGGGGTACGTCCAGTAGGCGACCTGCGGCGGGAGCAGCTTCAGCGGGTCCAGCGGGTCGGACAGCGTCACCTTGTCGTTCTTATGAGTGATAAACGGAAGCAACCGTATCACTTTGTCCAATTCATCATGCTTTGAACCACACTGTAAAATAAATAAACAATGATTAAAACTAAACAACAACATAACAATCCATCAAAAGTCATTTATTCAAACTAGGCTGAGAATCAGCACTTTTCGAACGTCAAAATTACATAAGATAGTCTCCCAAAACGCACCCTTCACCAATTTCCTAGTGCTTTAGCTGGGCTGGCTTTATAAATAAATAAATAAATAAAAGAAGAAGTGGCGCAACAAACTCCCCAGCAGCACATCTGTCTGTTCAGTTAAAAAAAAATATTTTATACAAAAGTATTGTATGAAGTAAAAGTACTATACGAGAAGGTATCTCCTTCACGTATAGTCGCCCACATTTCGCCAGTTACAGAGGTACTCAAATAACAAACTAGGTACTTCATTGTATACCCAATATCCAGCAGAGTTGTACTTATAGGACAGACTGATTGTTCGCATGATTCGCTACACCCATAGTGGCATTGTTGAGGAACGTGTTCATGGAGTAAAATTTAAATGAGACTTATTGTATTCAGATTGCGACCTGTTACCGCGAATTACATTAAAACAGCTGAAGTAGGTAAGTACTAACTTGGTAGGATATCAAGTAGGTACTTATATTGATAAAATAGGAAAATTATTGGAAGATGTTGAAAGTACATTGTAGATTGTGTAGGTACCTAGATGACTATGTTCACAGTTTCCATGCATACTTATATCGAAAATTTATACAGGGTTACTGGTAACTCGACGTATTCCTTGCAGGACGTCATAGTAGGGTTAAAATGCAACAAATTAAGCCACCAAATGTTCTACCGAAATTCAGTAGTTTTTGAATTAGTTAAGAGTTTTCGTTTTTTTATGAAAAATCCCAGATTAAATCATTTGAAACCAATTTAAAAATGATTGACGGCACGACTGTACTGAAATTTAAGTTATTATCATAGTTGACGCCGTAGCAGACCTTTGTTAATAATTAAAAGTTCAATAATGCCTAAAACTTTGGCAAATATCACTAACCAAACATTTAATTTTTTGTAATTTTTGCTATTACTTCATAAAAAGTGTAGTCTAGTGCAAAAAAAAAATACTGAATTTCGGTAGAACATTTGGTGGCTTAATTTGTTGCATTTTAACCCTACTATGACGTCCTGCAAGGAATACGTCGAGTTACCAGTAACCCTGTATACGTACCTACTATAAATAAGTAAGAGGCAACCGACTCATTGACATGTGCACTACATTAGAACACAGTGCAGTTAACAGGATTTCGATGTAAGGCTTCGGTGACATAATCGCTTTCTTCGCGCGAAGTGCAATATTAACTTAGCGAAATCGCTTTACAGTAAATTGATGTCTAGGTTTGAGATTAATGACTGTTATAGGTATTATGCCTGAAGAATAGTGCAAGCTTTATATCACTACAAATAATAGGTACTTAAATCGGTGATTCTTCAATAACTAAGTACATAAATACCTAAATTTATACCTACCTATTTACTTTTACCATACCCGAGTCAGAAGAACATTATAATCGAACTTAGAGAAGGTATGAAGGTATCTTTTGAGTTAAATATATAGATCAATGACCTAAGTAGGTATAACTAATTATGGAAATGAAAGTTTTAAAAGACCACTTTATTGTTGTTGGTTCTACGATTAACCGGAATAAAATTCAAATAAAATCCTCACATTCATATAAACTAAGTGATGCTCACAAATATGAATCCATATAAAATGTATTGGAGTGTTTACAAACTCTACTCTGCTGAGCAATTGTAAACAGTTTGCTCAAAATAATGTAGCTGTTAGTTATTTTGAAATTGTGGTAAAATGTACTCGCTGAGTCACTTCGATACCTACGTATTCATTAAATCGGTTTCTTACATTTTGTTACTTGTACAATGTTACAGCTAACATTTCAAACAGTATGACTGTATGACGCGCGAATAAAGTTACTAGACCAAGAAAGCGACGTGAAATGTTCTTAAAAGAAATGTTTAAATTGTCTTATTGTCATCGTTGTAACGCTGTACCGCTGTTCGTTTTGGCAAGAGAAAGTTACTCCGAGTGCGAATGAGCGGCTTGTTATCGCACTCATCTCCAACTTATAAAATGTAACCGCGTATGAAATCAATTCACTTTATGTTTTTTAATCTGCTAATATTGTGGATCTGAATTATCGAACATTTTAGACACATCAGGTACGCTTACGACAAATAATCTAAAGTAGACTTCGATGCAGATTTCAGAATTCAAGAGGATTTTTGTTCCTTCGTATAGGTAATAGAAACATCTTGCAGTCGCTATGTAACTTTCGCGACTGTTAACAATTCACAACTCATATAAGAAATGAAATTAAATGTAGTAACAATCACTTTCTTTAGATCGAGACCCGCGGCAGTGGGTCAAGCAAAGTTGGAAGCAAACTCATACATCGCTTACATACACTAAAGTACCTACCCAAGTATTAACGTAAATTAGCTTCTCTAATATTTCACTGTTTCCGTAATGTGACATATAGGTAAATATATCTACTGATAGCTTCTTTCATTAATTTACTTACACATATTGCGTAATACAATTAAAATGTATGTAAACATATGCTGCTTGTATGAAAAGAGTGGTTAGGTTAATCGTTTGACTGACTCACTAAGATAAATAAATGTAGGTACTTATGTGGTATGGTACCAACATGTCGGTAGACCACGCTAATTGATTCTTATAGGTACGGCATTGCAGTCATTCAGAGGTATATGAGTAGCAGTCCAGCAGTGTTTAAACGCTCTCGGTTTCTTGATTTTTGACTAATCTTTAGACACCTTGGTACAACATGTACACAGTCTAATATTGGGTATGGACGGCAATCTCTTCATTAAAGTAAAATCACATATAATTGTGCAGTTTCGAAGTCAATTCTTGACCCACGGAAATGAGATGTTAAAGCATTCTCACCATTAATAATACGCCTAGAACGGCGAGTCCATCAGGTTGTCCGGCGGCCTCTTGGAAGCTGTTGTATTTGGTGGTGTTCCAGTGCACTAGGTGCAGTTCTCCGGAGAAGGAGCGGCCGTCCACGGTGTGCTCGGAGCCCTCGCCGTTCACTGCGCCCCAGTGGCAGTGCCACTGCTGCAGCTTGTACACGTCATGACCAAGCGGTCCGCCTCGCAGCTCTGTAAATAAATGAGCTTATTGTTAACATAACTACTAAAAAAAGAATTGTAGACAAAGTAGGTAGGTACACTGGAAGTGATAATAGAGATTTCATGGAATGTATAATCGATATGCTACAAGCACTGGTGACTAGAGCAATATTGTCTTTTTTCTTGCTCGTTCTTCTCCATATATATAGGGAAGAACGAGCAAGGGAAATGACAAGAGATCTACGTTTTGGAACAGGCAACTAGCTTCAACTGTCTGCCTAACTGACCGAGTTGACTCCTTAATCATTCAAAAGTGCCCGGAAAAATGCTTTGAGTTTGAGTTTTTGTTGATCCTATGACTTGAATATTAGCATTGTCGCCTCTAAGACACTAAATCAGAAGAGTTTGATTTGAGAAGCTCTCTGAACTTAGAGTTGACTTGGGAAACCATAACTTTTTTTAAATATGCACATACGGGGAAGGGTAGGAATCTGTCGTCATCCCCAACATTAGAGTAGGGTAGTAAAGTAACCCTCACTTTTCAGGATATTTTTGTTGCTCATGATTGTATCTATAGGTGTTCACAAAATTGCGTGGGACAGGAACGAGTGATGCGGTGAGTCATCGCGAGGGGTACGTCGCGTCGCTGGTCGTGTCGATGGAAATGCAAATTGGTCCTCACTTTGCACGAGGACTTGCAACTTCCTTTTACACGTTTATATCATCCGAGTTGTTTCAATTCAGATTGTCGTTTTACGCTGACAAACATTACAAACATATAATTCATGTTGATAGGTAAGTATATACCTAGGTCGTACATCGATCATGAAACTCAAGGCATACTTATCCAATTGAATGTTAATATAGGACACAGAGAATAATTATGTGTCATTAAAATACTCAAAAAATTGGCAGATACAAAATGAATTTGCCGAGATAACCTTGGGCAAAGCTGTTTTTTGTATCTACATTCGTTTTGTTCTTAAAATATATAATATAATTTACATAGGTATAGATTTGTGTTTCCTGAATAGATAGTTCAAGGAAGGCAGTATCGGTAAGATTTTTGAGTCAATAATATTATTGTAGGAATGTAAACATTTCCATTATAGTCATCCTGCATTGTCTCTGTGGTCCTCCAGAACAATCTGTTACAAGTGGCTATTGCCATATACACAATCACTGCACTTGAGAGGCAAATTGGCGTTTGTGGTGTGGTGTTATTAGTAGGCATGATAGGTGGACGTCACTGCTCATCGTCATGATGTAACCCATTGTTAAACGTAACAAAATAAACATAGCATTAGTAACAAATTAATAAACACGGACATTGCGTTTTGTTTATTAGTTTGTTTGCTTATGACCTCCGAAGAATAAGACATCATCATAAACGCCAGCAGGACTCTTAACTTTATGTTTTACAACAGTACATTCGTAAAGAACATCAGGATACAGGATAAAGGGCCTTCGTTCATATTCGCGACTATAATTAATTTATAAGACCAATTTCAAAGATCAACCAGTGGTGTTTCTAAACATACCCGAGTCATATCCGTTCTCTTCGACCCGCCAGCAGTAGCCAGGGTTGACGATGGAGCGAGGATGGTTGACGGAGTAGCGGAACTTGAGGGGGGGCGCGCAGCCTCCACTGCTACTCTTTGACGTGTCGATGTCCACGGGGCTCTGTCGGGCGCCACCCGCTTCTGGGAACTTCTCCGTCCAAGTAGAAGGACCTAAAAAAATAAAAAAAATTATAGAGCCTCCTTTCAAGCCGGTTGTGATACAAGCAGGTTCAGAATTATTGTTTGCGGTTGCAATATGGGTTTTCCAATCTGGCAAGAGTTGAATGTTTCTCGTCGTGTTTCTACTAAAATATAATTTTCCTTTAAGTCTGCTGTGTGAAACAGTTTACATCGTCAGCGTTGACTCTATTATGTCGTTAACTGTAAACTAGTCGTTTAAGAGCTCCCATTATGTTGACAAAAAGCTGTTTTACTTAACAATTTCAATTATTGCTAGGTCAGGGTTCCAAATCTAGCTTCGGGAGGTACCTGTGTAGGATTAGGCGGGAGGAAACGCCCGGGTGTCACCACTGTGTGGATCGCCCGGAGGACACGGTGGAGCATACGGTTGAGGTGTGCCCTGCTTGGGCGGAGCACCGCCGTGTCCTCGCGGAGGCGATTGGCGGCGGTGACCTCTCGCGTCCGGCCCTGGTTCAGGCCATGGTACGGAGCGAGAGGGCATGGGAAGCCGTCACCTCCTTCTGCGAAGCAGTAATGCTCGCGAAGGAGGAGGCGGAACGCGTGAGGGAAAGGCAAAGTTTGCGCCCTCACGCCCCTAACCGCCGCCGTTGGAGACGCCCTGGGCGTCGGGAATCCCAGGCGGATTTCCGGCCACCATAGGCGCGGGCTTGCGGACGGCGAGCAACGGGCAGCTCGCCGTCCGATAAGGACCAGGCCCGGGTCGATGGCGCGTCGTGTTCCACGCGCGCCTCAAAGAGATGTCAGCAAAATTGACGGGGTCCGGTAGGACCGATGCCTGCCAGGGTTGCGGGAAAGTCCGAAAGGGATACCGGGACCTTGGCAACAGGCAAATGAAGGAACACGGGTGGGTTTTAGTCAGTAAAAGTCTGACACGCCCTTCCGCTCCGCCCAGAGCGGGAGAAGTCATTGGATGATTTCCCACCCTCAAAAAAAAAAAAAAAAGGGTTCCAAATCTCGATGATTTGGTGAGTGTATGAGAAATGTTAGATGTTATAAAATTGAAGAACTACAGCCAAGAGCAGTCTATATATTTATCATTAATACGACTAATCATTAGTTTTTCTTGTATTTCTGCACAAGAAAAATCACAAAGTTTTGGAAGGATTGCATTGAAGATTGAAGTGCACAGCAATTATTATTAAGAAAATAGATCAACAATTATAATTTCTCCTACCTACGCACACACTACCAACTGAATCAACTGTTGTTTTTTGTTGGCCGTTCATTGACACACAAACATAAATAATAAGTCGATTGTTAGCGAACTGCGATATACTGACCAGCTGATCTGATAACTGATGACTGATGACTGATGACACATGATACTGGTTATAAATAGAAGATTTATTTCTTCGAAGGATTATAGCGCTGCCTAATGAAATGCCTGTTTTTGTATAGTAGTGGGCACCGATTACAACGATCAGTCTACAATCAACTTCCGGGGAACAATCCTTACACATTTTCATGATTCAATTTCTTTCATCGGATCATAATTTCGTAAAGGGCTGGGAACTTTTAACTGCAATCTTAACTCAGATCTTGCTGGTTTTAAGCATGTGCTTAGAACTTTAGATAATTGTGGTTTGATAACTTCACAGGAGGAAAAAGCGTAGTGCAAAGTGCAAATGGTGGAGGTAGTTTTACCTCATCTCTCATACCTTCAAGTTCTAATACAAGATTTTAAAAAAAACATGTCTACTTTGTCATAGTGATTTCTAGTAAGTGTAAATATTTCGAATCTGTAGTTTTACACCTGAATTGATATATCTGCCTACAATTTATGTAAATTAAATAAATTCATAAATTAAAACAAAAATTGTTAAAAATTATGTACCTACATCTGTGTTGTGTACCCACATACCCTTGTCTTGTCTTATAAGCGTATGTATCTTATGTACCTCTACATAACTAAAGCTGACAACTTAAAATATGGCATTGCGTAAAGTTAACAAAAGGAAAGGAAAGTAGGAACGATTGTATAATAGAATCTACTTATTAAAATTCTAGAGTCATCCGCAAAGGAATTCCCAAGTTTGGAATAACTTTTAATTCCTGTCATCATCATTAACACATGGTATTAGATATTGCGGTTAATTAATTTTTAAATTGATTTGTTTGATTGTTACGCAATACACTGGTCATTGACTTGAAAACATTCAATTATAACTTAAACTTAGATTTACATTCAGAGCGTGTGACTAATGAATACCTAATGTAAGAATTTAGGTACGTACCTACAAGATTTTGAAATAAGTTTCAGTGATAGAAAATATCGCGAAAACACCCACAAATTGATAATGAAAAACACGTGTGTGTGGGAACATGAACTAGCCTCATTGTCGCGTCATCCAGTGTCGTTTAGTTTACTGCTAAATGGGCGTGGACTGTAGGTAACGATTGCTAATAACTAGTAACAATATTTACAAATGCTTAAGTTTGTGTCTCTTTGTAATTATGATAGTATAAAAAAGCGCCGCAAAAAATTTAGTTTTCTGGTTTTCTGTGATACCATACGTATCCAGCGAAAGCTTGTCATGTTTGTTGTGTTGTGTGTAGATTACAAAAAAAATATAGAGACAACAACAAAATCATAATTTTCGTGAACTTAATTTGCATAGGTGCCACAACCACGTCAACGTGAGAGATGAGTGACTACCTCGCGACACACGGGAAAGGCTGACAGTTTGTTTAACTCATCACATTAGTGTTATCTTATCAGCAAGCCGCCGGCCGCCGCGCGCCGGTCTACTCAGAAATGTTAATAGAAACATTTTTATAATGATGAATCCCTGTCTTATGTATGACTAGCGAGACATGTTTGACGAAAATTTGTTTTCGTGGTTGGATTGCAAAAATATTTATTAAAAAGTGAAAATAAAGTAACCCGCTGTAGCGTGAAGCTTTTAAAACTAGGGAAAATATTTATAAAGGTAGAGGAATTAGCGATATACTTGAAAAATATTGTTAAGCGACGACTGATGTTCGTCCCACGCTGGTTCCGATCCATTTTGGGATCGAAATCATGAACTTCCTGATTCTGACACGAGGTTTTGAGAAAGTTTCAATGATAATATTCACAAACCTCGTTCGCGATATTGGTACGAATATTTTTTTGCTTATTAGGGGCCGTCAATCATGTTACAATATTCTTCGCCAAGGTATTTCCGAGTGTTATGCCAAATTGTATTTATATGGTGTTATTAATAAATCATGGTTATCAACAAAAGCTCAAAACAGACTTTAAATTCGTGAAACCATTTCGAAAATTGGAATTTTTAATTAATCTGTTGTTATTGCTCATAAGTTAATTGGTTAAGGTCGAATAAGGTTATCGAAACAAAAAATAGCTTTAAAACTAGCATTAACAATATAATGGCATCCACCGATTTTCCACCTGTATTTTTTACAGTTGAAGGAACACAAATCAATCGTGAAGGCTGTCCAGTATATATATCCATAAATACTGTAGCCCATATTGATAGTAGTGTTCATGAAAAGAAATAATGTACCGGTCATTGAGCCCACTGTGGTACTGGATGTTCGTGTGTTACTAACAATCGCCAATACTAATATTTATCATATTTAAGTACTTAAAAAATCTCAACGTATTTATAGTATTGTGCTCTATCTATATTCTTCTTTTCTTTTGTTTCTTTATTTCTTCTTTCACGTCATCCGCATGTCAGTCAATTAAATGTTCAGTGCACGGATGACATCTATCTGCGTTGGAGAAATGGGGGATCTATGCAAACATGCTAATGATAGCGCGGCCATTAAGCTGCATATCCTTGTATAAATCGGTTAAATTACTGCATTTTAATATATAAAGAGACCTATGATCATATCTATAAAAGTAAATATTATTATTTACATTGCATATAGGAATAATGTCTGCAATATCCTGCCTGCGTCAGCGCGTCATTATAAATTCTGCTACTGTTTTAACAGCTAAGAGCGTTTTTTGTGGAAGGAGTGAGTTTTGCCTGCATATTAAAATTATAATAAATCTTCCGTTGTAGTGCTTAGCCGTAATTTAACAAATCTAAACACTTGATTCATTCATTATATTTAATTGTTGCGATGACTCAATTCCTAATAATAACGTACTTACATAAGTTACCGAAAAATGAAACACTTTTGCAGATTGTACTGAAGACAATTTCTTTAATAATTATAAACTTACATATATTTTCTGCGCGAGGCCCGTGTGATCTTTGAACCTTTGCCGTGTACCTACTTGATTCTACATCTCAAATATATCTACTGACCTATTCATGTATCAAATCTTAAAATCCACTGACCTATCATACAGTTTAGTGCTATCAACGTCGGTAAGTAACACGTAGAACATCGCTCCTTGCCCCCTCTGTTTACGTAAAGCGTGTGTACAATGTCATGTGTTAAATATATCTACTATATTGTTAGTATAGAAGCTACTTTAATTCCACACTTTTCAGATAAATTATTTGAACTGCAAAACACGTTTCAGTATAAGTTACGATCGCAAGCGGTGCATGCTGAATTAAAACATCTGTTTAAATAAATAAAACCGGCCAAGTGCGTGTCGAACCTCGCACAATGAAGGGTTCCGTAGTTGGGACGAATTTATCCAACAAACTTAACATTGTAGTTGAAACATTGTTTCTCCCATACGGAATGTATGGGAGAACATGTTTTTGTAACTGCAAATTTAAGTTGGTCGATTATTACTCGGTAACTTGTGGAGCCTACTTAGCTGTGATAGTTTTCCTTTTAATTTCGTTATATATACTACTGCTGTGATTTTTTTCAC
The DNA here is from genome assembly GCA_949152455.1 of Lithophane leautieri. Taxonomy (NCBI): domain Eukaryota; kingdom Metazoa; phylum Arthropoda; class Insecta; order Lepidoptera; family Noctuidae; genus Lithophane; species Lithophane leautieri. Next base: position 13,316,014 of record OX424459.1, read on the forward strand.
ATACTCAAAACCAAGCATTTAGCTGGCAGGGGGCCGAGACACTTGACTCTAATAAAAATTAGTACTTTATAGCTTAATATTTCGCAAACGGATCCCTGAATCCAAAAATGGTTTCCACAACTCACATTATTTTTAAACGACCTTTCCAACGATTCTACCGATTACCACAACAAGGGATTGACGAGAAAAAAAAACATCCGCAGTTTAAGTGTAGGGGAGGTACCCTAAAAAATATATTTTTACGATTTATTTTACCACCTTGTCGGCGTAATGTATATGTATTGGGTATACATATACATTACGCCCACAAAGTGGTTTTTTACCAAGTTCCAGCTTTCTAGTGCCAACAGTTTCTGAGCTAAGCCGCAGACAGACGGACAGACAGACGGACATGGCGAAACTATAAGGGTTCCTTGTTGACTACGGAATCCTAAAAACGTTGTGCCGACTCTGTGTAGGTAATTATTACGTGTAGCTTACAGTTACAGATAGCCCGATACCACACGTAAGTACCTAATCTTTTCGGTACAGTACCGTGAAATATGCCAACATTGCCTCCAAGGAAAACTTTGCCCAGAGAACGATTTATAAGCAAATGTTTGATGTGCAAAAATATCTTAATATTATGGCAACATTGATTGACTTTGGTGGAAAATTGGTTATATATATGGCAATACTGACTATCATGTTTGTTGCTAGCTTCGCTTAGTAACTTGTTGGAACTCGTCGAGTGAGGTGCGTGCTTTTGCGGGCAAATCTTTGTGCAAATTTGAGAGTATATTCTGCGAGATGGGGAAAACACAGGTTAGTTTACTTTATAACATGTAATAGATAATTATTTGTAGAGTATAATAATGTTAGTGTCATTGCTCAGGGTCTTTTAAAACTAAAGATATGATGATGGGCAAAGTAATCTAGTAATATTCTGACCTACGATTGACAACATTGCCCGCCATCAAAAAAGGCTTAGGGTTGGCACGTTACGAAACCTTGTATTTTATTTCTTTTTTAATTTATGGCTACTGCTGAGCTTATTTACTTTTAAATATATATTAGGTATTTAATTAATAAAATCCAAGATGACATTAGTTAATGGGTATTGAGTGTGTACCTGCTCCAAACTACCTTATAATTTGAACTTTTTTATTATTCTTATACTGTTCGGCCCCGTATAGCCTTTATGGGCGTACTCACCGTGGACCTTGACTCTATGCAAATTGGTTTAAGTAACAAAATTAATTATTCATTTGTTTAAATTCAAAATTACTGCGCGAAACAATGTAGTATCGATGAATCAACCGCGCATACGTGGATATCGAGTTTTATCGAGAGAAATTCCCACTACTTATCGAGTTTAGTTACTTCTGCCCAACCCCTAAAAAAATGGTGGGTACGCTCATGGCCTTATTGGTAGTATGCCTGTCTCCGAAACACAGGATCGCGGGTTCTAACCCGCCCAGCCCAAACATGCATGTGATGAGCATTTGTGTTTGTCTTGTGTCTGGATGTTGTTTATCCTACTAATATTATAAATGTTAAAGTTTGTGTTTTGATGTTTGTTACTCAATCAAGCAAAAATGGCTGAATGGATTTGGATGAAATTTGGCAAACAGATAGTTTATAACCTGGATAAACACATAGGATACTTTTTATCCCGATATTCCCACGGGATCGAGACTTACGTGGGTGAAACCGCGGGATGCAGCTAGTCTATATATAAGTATCTATTACAAGCTCCGTTTTGGTTTGTTTAGTTTGGGGTCAGATGGCTGTATGTGAGATGTCCCCGCACATATATTTAAGTACCTATTTATTTTATATTTATCATTACGTCTAATACTTTTTTTTGAGAGTTGCATGGTTTGTTTCAGAAAAATAAACATAAATCTCGAATTCGACAGAGGAAATCAAGACGAACCATTGGATCCAGGGTATATAAAAACTACACTGAAGAAATGTTAAAACTTGCATGCGAATCAGTAGAATCAGGTCAAATTTCTTCACGAGATGCTCAACGGCAACTTGGTATCCCAAGACGCACAATATTAAATAAAATAAAAAACAAACATATGAAGTCTGTGGGTCATCCTACTGTTTTATCAGCTGCAGAAGAAAACCAAATTGTAAGAGTTTTACAAGCTTCTAGCGATTTTGGCTCCCCGCTTACTAAAGTGGATCTAAAGCTTGTAGTCCATGAATATTTAAAAAAAAATTCTCGAGGGCATATGTTCAAGAATCAGATTCCCGGTGATGCATGGGTCCAGGGCTTTTTAGCGAGAAATGCTGACAAATTGACTATGAGAACCACACAAAATATTTCAAAGGCGAGAGCTGAAAAAGGACCTCAAGAAATAGCCGACTACTTTGACAATTTAAGCAAAACATTAAAGGACATACCAGCAGAAAATATAGTCAACTTTGATGAAACCAACCTGTCGGACGATCCAGGTTCTTCAAAGTGCATTTTTCGGAGGGGAGTGAAGTATCCCGAAAGAATAGCCAATTCCACCAAAGGAAACATATCTCTTATGTTTACAGCCACCGCAAGCGGTAAATGTCTCCCCTTATATGTTGTTTACAAATCAACAAATATGTACTCAGAATGGGTTGGTGGAGGCCCACCAGATACCAGATATAACTGCACTAAATCTGGGTGGTTTGACAGTGCCATGTTTGAGAATTACTTTGAAACTATAATTCTCCCATGGGCGCAAAAAAATTCAGGGACTAACGTGGTCATTTGCGACAACTTGACTAGTCATTTGAGCATTAAAGTAGTAGAGTTATGCGAGCAAAATAACATCAAATTTGTTTTTATCCCTCCAAGATCAACACACCTCACCCAGCCGCTAGACGTAGCATTTTTTGGACCTTTAAAGAAAGCCTGGCGTAAAATTTTGTACCAGTATAAGCTCCGTAATCCAAACCAAACATCATTGAACAAAAAACACTTTCCGAAATTGCTTCGTGAATTAATTGAAGCAATTCAAATGAAAGAGACAAAGAACATAAAAAGTGGATTTAAAGCATCAGGAATATTTCCGTTGAATCCTCAAGAAGTTCTAAAGAAGATCCCTGAAATGCAAGAAGAAATATTATCGTATGGAATCGATCAAGCATTGGTAGACTATTTAAAGGAAACTAGAGCGCCAAAGCCGATGTTAGTCAAAAGAAATAAAAAAATTCATTGCGTGCCAGGCAAATCGGTGACGGTTTCCGATTTAAATGTTGAACCTAGCAAAAGTAACGCAAAAAAAAAATCTTCTACAGTGGCAAAAAGACAAAGAAAAACCAAAGACTCTCTATTTTTAGATGAAGAAACTGGCCTCTTTGTAACCAAAACTGATCTAATTTCAAATGAGGATAGCAACGAGGATCAAGAATGCTATTTGGATTTGGAAGGACATTTTGCTATTTCCCAGGATCTAGATATTACTTACAATATCATCAACGAGGATCAAGAGAGCTATTTGGATTGGGAAGGGGATTTTGCTATTTCCCAGCATCAAAATATTTCTTCTCCTCGAAGTCTCAGCAAGCTTTGCATCACTGTAATTAACTCCTGCTTCGGCCAATCAGTACATAGCGAAAAAATATCACCGACGCTTGCAGATCTTTTACCTTTTAAGTCATTCACAAAAGGATCAGTGAAAAAGGATCCTGTCAAAGAAAAGAAAATAACTATACTCTCCGATGTTATCATTAAAGCAGGGTCTTCTAATGTTTGTGTTTCGAAAGAAGTTTCTAATAAGATTGAAAATACACCTTTGGTTGGTACATCTAATAGAGTAAATATCGAACAAACATCATCGACGCTTGCAGATCTTTCACACTTAAAGACTTCCACAAAAAGATCAGTGAAAAGGGATCCTGTCAAAGAAAAGAAAATAACTATACTCTCAGATGTTTTCATTGAAGCAGGGCCTTCAAATGTTTGTGTTTTGAAAGAAGCTTCTAATAAGATTGAAAATAAGCCATTTGTTTCTACATCTAAAAGTGATATACCAGAGTGCCTGCAAGTGAAGAAAAATAAACATTTAAAAACAGTAAAAAAGGAACATCCTACAAAAGGAAAGAAAATTAACAGAAAAGTTACAAATTCTAAAGGAAAAAAGTCAGCCAGAGGGCGTATTTCAGTGAAAAAAAGGAAGAATACATTTGATAGTGACTCTAGCTCAATGTTGGATAATAATGAAGGTCTTACAGTTGACACAGACGACTCCGATTACGAAACGTGCAATGATTATCTCATTGCTGAATGCTTGCGGGAACAAGAGGAAAAAGAGAATTTCGAATCTATGGATAACTTATTTGGACTGCATAAAATTCAATATTTCGTAGAAAACCATGAAAACATGAAAAAAGATGATTGGATTATTGCTCAGTTCGCAACAAAAAAAACTTTAAAGCATTTTGTAGGTAATGTTTTAGCAATCATCGGTAAAACTCCCACAGTTAAGTTTGTGCGAAAGATTAAGGAGTCAAAATGTGAAAAAGGAACCACTTTCTCGTACCCAATAGTTGATGACATTTGCACCATGGATCACGTAGAAGACATTATTACAATACTACCCAAGCCAAAGATTACTCGACGTGGTCAAATTGTTTTTAATATCGATTTTAGTAATTACAATATTCAGTAAATATGCTTAATACAAAGCTATTCTGATTATTAACTTTATAACAGTTTAATTTCAATTATATCGAATATCTTTCCTATCGGTGCCAAAGATTATTAGGTAGCTATGTGTCTTCTTAATGTCTATAATTAGTATAATGAATAATATGTGATTTATATTGTTATTGAGGGTTGGATTCAGATCAATCACTAGTCAACGACTCCAAAAATTTACATCTTTGATTATTAATTTTAAGGATAAAAAAAGAATAAGAAACGCCAACATTTTATACAATTTTCTGAAAAAAAAAATAGACGTTACATGACTGAAGTATAGACGATTACTATCATTATAATTTAATTTCGTGTATTCTCTAGTTATTTAAGTCCAGACTTTAATTTGTGAATTAGTGAGACGTTATAATAGTAATGACCAATTGTAATTTTCAAATTTGATTAAATACTAATAAGCGTGAAACATATTTCTTTTTATTTACCTAAACACAATCACATTCTTTGTAGAAAGAAAAAATATCAGAATATTTTTTAACATGTGCCAACCCTAGCACTTTTAAAATGCGAAATGTGGATTGTATGAAAAAGAGAAAAAATGTCAGGATAACATTGCCCAGTAGTTTTAGTAAGAAACTTTTCATAGTGTCGTTTACATTCCTAAAGGAAACGCCATCTTTACCAAAATTCGTGTACTGGTTTTTATGTCATCTGCACAAAGGCCATATTTGCGTCAAAAATCAATGTGGGCAAAGTTGGGTAAAAGTCCAGATAATTTTGCCCGCCAACAAAATCGAACAAATATTCAATTAAATGTTGAATAATAGTAAATTTAGCTATACGAACACATGCACATGATCTTACAGTTGTAGTTGATGAAGGAAAATACTTACGTCGCCATAGAAAAATCGTATTAAAATTGTAATTATTCGAAAAAAGTGGGCAAAGTTGGCATGTTTCACTGAGATAAATTACTGTTTCCTGCTAACGCGGTGTTGGACGTGTTTACGAATATATTTTATTCTCAACGATATTCTAGTCGATTTTTGTGTAAATATTCGACAAAATCTCTGCTTGGTTAATTAAATAATGATTAATCAATCGGCTGGAGTAGCTGAGTGTGTACGTCACGATGCGTGCAGTCGCCTCCGACCTCGGCGATACTTATCTCCCACAGATTTATTTACCCACTTTTACAAATATGCCCTCGGATTATCGCCTTCATTGACTCAATGTGCTCTCTCCTTTATGTAGGAACATGTTTTCATAATAAAAACACCTGTGACATTTTCGGCAGGAAGTCTCGTTAAATGTTAACTCCACTTGTTGTTTTCAATACTCAACTTTAGTGACTAATTAGGTATAACCCTGTGCGGTTAGGGAAGTGGTCGGACCTTATGAACCGCTCGTGATGTAAACCAATTACTTGAACGGCTGTCACTGTGAACGCTTGGTATCTTTTGCAGTGTCACGGAGACTTATATCATATAACAAGATAATAAATAGTGTCTGTTGTAAAAGCCTTAACAATCATGAACTACAAGTTGAACCGATTATACAGGGTATGCGTACACAAATATGACATTTGTAATTTTAAGTGTTTAGTATCTTAGTATAAATGAAATTGTTTATAAGCACATTTTTAAGATAATTTTATAATCTGACTCAAAACAAGCTGGTTTTTGGCGAACTATTTTATAAAGCGACAAAATTCTGGTTCTTTCAGACATTTAATAAGTTCCTTGCTCTTACTCTCTGAAAATGTATTCAGTTTAAAAATAACTGGGGCACTGATACAGCAGACTGGAAATGTCCTTACAACTTTGTGACCCCGAGGCGCACGCGGCAATTCAAATCATGCGCAAGTGAATTGCGAGTGCGAGGTTCAGAACTTTGTCGGAATTTAGCACGACAACCTAAGATTTTATAATTATTTCCTTATTGAGTAAACAGTTGATAGAAAATATTAACTGTTCGTTGAGCGATTAACCTTCATTTCCGTAATGGAGCGACACGGACGAGGTCGTCAGAGTCCGGCAAGCATCGGATGGATTCGAGGAACAAAAACGCCTACCGACAATGTTAATCAAGAGAAACAGTTAACAATAACAATTTATTCTTAATTCCTCACGCATGTTTTTAGATGTACTAGCCATTAATTTTGTTTGTAGCTCAGCTCAAAAAGAATCTTTACAGTAAGTAACACGTATTTAGTGACAATTGGCTGAGGACGAATACGCCTCCAGTCTCATCATTGTTCAATAATGGCTACTCTGAACTCTAATAACCTAACATTAGCTACACGCTATCAAGCTGCACTACCTATAGAACCCATGTATCATTTACAATCGTACTCGTATATACGGAGTACATCCTGCAGTTTTTTCTAGTCGTTTTTTAAGTCAGTGTGTCAGTCAAGTTGTTCTTGATTAGGACATCTATGCGGTGAATTATTACGTTATACTTTTACGGTCGAAATTGTATATAATTTCGTTAAAATATAAATGTTTTTACTATTTTATAATTTTATAAAATATTTTTTTCAACAGTGACACAGATTAATAAGTGATATTGATTTGTCATATTTGTCTCAAATATCGATTTCCTCTATCGACTTATTATTTACTTAGATATGTGAACTGGAAAAATCTGTTGCCAAATCCGCGAAAACAAGTTATTCCATAGATCGGTTCTAATTTATATTATGTTATCCTGCAAACTCTATTAAATTGTAATGATAGTGTTGGGAGAGTTAATTATCACTTATTTTGACAGACTGATCTAGCTGTTAGCGTATAGTTGGCGGACATGGCAAATACAATGTTATTGTTAGCCGCCGTTTGTTGTAGTTCAGTCATGTGGAAATATTTTTTGCCCCGAATTTATGGACTACTGAATTCGATAAAATTTAAAGTCAAATAGTATTGATTAACTACGGTACAATAATTGCTGAATAAATAATTGTCATTGACTGTTACAATAAAACGTACAATAATGTGTTTATATTTTTTGTTAGCATTTTGTAGAATATGGTTTGGTTATATACACACGGCTACACATCAAGCTATACATTTCCAGTATAAGCTGACCTCGTATTGTACGAAAATTCAATACAATGCGAGATCAGCCTAAACTGGAAATGTATAGCTTGATGTGTAGGCGTGTGTACCAGAACAGTTTTGGAATTTTATCAGCATTTTCACAGAATACCTACAAGTGTGAAAACTAAGAATTTTAGGTTACAGTTATTTAACTGTGGTGCGAATGCACTGATCTAAATTTTAGCTAGACTGCAGTTCAGATCTTACAGCCATTTTGGCTTTGTTTACCATAAAGCCAAAATGGCTGTAAGATCTTAAGGATCCTGACAAGACAAATAAGAGCCACTTCATTGACATCATCTGCGCCAAATTGACACAATTCTCGTTATAGTAATCGTTTTTATATCTAGTTGGCCAATTACTTAGCTGTACGTGAACACTGAGTGCTTAGGTAATGGCGGCTCATACAGATGAGATGGATTGCATATTTATTAAATGTTTTATTCATCCAATATTATGATACTGTACCCTATGTCTACAAATGATTGGAGGAGGACAAAATATCTGTCTCGCCTGTTTCTGAGAAACACGTGGAATTGTTTTCAGGGCTTTGTACGAAAATATCAAGTGTGTGTCCTATGCAAGTATTTGTTAGTATTTGTTCCTTGCACGTGGATATTTACCATTTATCAATGTTTTTCTTTATCAATTTGTACATTCACTACCGCAGATGTCACATTTAATTAAAACGGAAGCAATAGCATAATTGGGTACAACTGAAAATGTTTCCCGGGACATATTTTTTGGTTTTATTTGATTACGGCTAAATGGGTCAAATTGTCATTCTGATCAATTGCGAAAGAAATAAGTACGCATAATTTAATTTAAAAAACAAAAAGAACCTTCAGTTGATCATGTTAGGTTTTACAATCGTATAAACAGCAGTTCAATTTGGGGCAGTGTGAAGTAGAGCGCAGTATTTATCCTTTTATGATTTTTTTCTATGAATTGCTATTCTTACGTTGATGAACCTTCTTTTATTTTAAAAGTAACAAGCGCAATTAAAAATATATAAATCAATTGAGTCAGAGACATTAGAATGGCGATTGTGTTCGACCGGTTACTGTCATGAAGCAATTGTAACTGTGAACAGGCATAATATCCTCATTTCATCAGCCTGCGCAACTTTACAGCTACAGGAAACCAAATCATATCGCGTTTTAAACGTTTTTTAATAACTCCCCGCTTTGTTTCTTTAGCGCGTTATAAAGATTTTGTGAAAAACAATGCACACTTTCATGCTTGTGCATAATGCACCATGAAAAATTAATGTTAGGTTTACATAGATAAGAAGTTAGAGAAGGATTGTAGAACACGTATTGTTGTGGTCATGTTACAGACTAATAAAATATATTAAGTATATGGTACACGGATTGACGTTGATGAAGAAAAATTTGAAAAAAAACTGAATTTTGTAACAGATAGGAAAGGACGACAATCGTGTAATCGCACATAGAATGTACACTTATTCTCTGAAGAACGCTAAATTTATTCTGACTGTAATTTTGAAGTAAAAATGGTTTTACTGAAACTTTTACAATATTACCGGCCAAAACTGCGATGCGGTGTGGCGAAGCACTGCACTTGTTCCTTAATATATACCTACTTAGCATCATAACAATTACAAAATGCGATGCGTCCACTAATGAAGGTAGAAAGCAGAAAAGCCGGTCGTTCTAAATGGTGATGAATCTATAAACTATTATAAAACTAGTTGAAACATGAATGTAATGTAATGTAATGTGTTTTTATACAGGAAGCACACAACATCTAATTTTAATTTTCCAATATTATTTAAAAAAAATGTTTAAACTACGTATGGCTTTAAAAGTGATTGAACTCTTTATTATGCTAACATTCTGCCCTTTAAAATAATATTTCGTGTAAATGATATCAATAATAAGTCTAATATTATTTGCCTATAACAAGTTGGGCGAGTTGAATTGTATTATAATTTTTGTTAATTTTCGTGTAGTTTTATAACTTCTAGCTAGAATGTTCAGTTAATTTTTTTGCGGTGTTAGTAGGACGATACATTGCACAGTTTAGACATTGCGTAAAAGCCGCAAACGACGACCCCGCGTTGAAGCCGCGTAGAGGCCCGTAGCAGCAACGTAGACGCGCGTAGTACCCGCTTGAAGCATCGTAGAGGTTCATAGAAGCAGCGTAGAGGGGTGTCGTAGCTGCGTAGGCGCGCGTAGAAGCAGCGTAGCCGCCGCTTAGATTATGTTAGTGATTCTACGTTAGCGATAAATTTTGCAATACAAAAATATAATTAATATATGAATATCTTTCGGGTTTTTATTTTTACCAATCAAATGCTACAATATTTTGGGATTCTTTGTTCCACCGAATGAACGTTCTTGTTGAAGTGCTTTAAGTTGAATATGTAATATTATTTTAGTAGGTAGTTAATTTAGAATTCTCATAGTTGTTTCCAATTCTGCTTAAAATCTGTCTTCTGGTTTAACGGGCTTTACTCACGAAATTAAATTGTATTCCCATTGGTAAACCGACGTTTACATAGAAATAGTAGGTATGTAAATACTTAATGTATACTGTTACGGTTATTTAAAGAAGATTAATAGGTTATTTAAGTACTTTTTAAGCAGACTTCATTTCATTTCATTAGAGGGATTTCCCGGAAGAGGTTTTTAATTTTTAATTGTCTTGATTCCTGTATTTATTTATACAAGTTAAAGCCAGCTAGTGGTTTCTGAGTAAGTGGCTTAGTTAGGCGGATAAGTTATCTAATAGCATAAAAATAAAGTCCGTATATTTTGGCGTTTTCTAGGATATTTTGAGTAAGATTTATTATTTTCTGCGGTTTTTGAACCATTGAAAAAGATAATAGGAACGTGCTATACAATAAGTCTGATTGATGGCTGTCGTTTAAATGTGAAATCGACGAACATGTGACTACAAGCTAATTTGTATAACAAAATTGTCTTTGAAACAATGTAGCTGTAACGAAACTGAAAGATAATGAAATAAAGGAGTCTGTCATTCCGAAGATTTTTGGAAAACATCACGAAATATTAGTCGCGGTTAATAAAGCAACAACAATGGAAAGTTCGTCGTGGTCGCGATGGTTCTTAGACTACTTAACATAACAATTTTTTAAGCTCCGTTTATACTTGGATATTGTTAGAAAAACCGCATTGTGAAGCGTTAAGGCAAAGTACTTGTACTATTAATGAGTTACGCGACAGACATCGTTACCCACTTGCTGCCTCAATGATTTTGATTGCAGCTCATTTGAAATATTTCTATAATTATTGTAGATATGTCAGTTGCAATAGGTACTACGATCCTTTGGCATAATATTTTTTTTTACTCACAAATCTCAATAAATTAAGGGCCTGAAAGTTGGAAGACTTTCATAATTGAGCTAAACCAGCGACAGATGCTATAGTATAATTTTATCCTTAAGGTAAATAATTATGTAGATTTTTACTGTAAATACATTTTTACACATTTTTCCTCATCTTGGTTGTATCAGTTCTGTCTGAATAACTTGACCGTATTTTCGATCTTTTGCATCTTTTTGGCGGCGAACTGGTTTGAATCCAGCGTTTCGCGTTAAAACAAAGTAGGCAGTTGGTGTATCGTACTAGTGCAGAAGAAGTTTCATTAGTGGAACCGGCTTACCGTACGGATTTATGTAGGCCAGCCATCGCCTCACGCAACTCCACGGTAACTCTTGGCACCATTATCGGATTTTACGTAAAACTACTTTTTTTGTTTTACTCTTACAAATATTTATCTCAGTTTTCCAGCATTGTTAACGTGTGTATGCTAAGTCACATACGTTTGTAAAGACTAATTAAAGTCAACAAAACGATTTAGACAGCTTTATAAGTAGTTATTGGGTTTGCTGTGGAGATGAGTATATTATTGTGTATAAACTAGACATAATTAGCGGTTAACCGTTTAGTAAATATGATAGCAATATTCATTCATTTTGTACCATTAAATTAAACAAATAGAATAATCGCATTCCAAATAATTGTCGGTTCACGAAATAAACAGGTGTTTAATATGTATGAATGAACGAATTTAGATAAAGTATGAAGAAGCGCTAAAACCACGTCAATGACAAAGTTATTTAGTTATTCACTGTCATGTTTTATCTTTCCACGGTAATGTACTGATAAATAATACGCTTTTGCTCTGATTGCAGCGGAGTGCATAGCGAAAGTATCACTAATGTCAGCTTAACTGTTATCAAAAGTAAACACGGCTACCAGGATGGGATCTATTCATGTCTAATAGATAAAAAGTTAATTAACTTCCTATTATTTCTCTTTAATATTTACACTTTAGAAAATAAGTATTTACTTATCAACCCGGAACACTACCTTATCAGAAAACACATTTTAAGCACAAACCGCGAATTAAACGAAAACTGATATCAAAAGTTAGCTTTTCGGCGTTTTATTTACATGGTGTCACGTGCCTCGATGTAAACAAACCGGTCCGCGCCGCTCGCTGCACTTAACATTGAAGGTGGACTCACCGTTCTCGCCGCTGTATCCCCAGTCGTTTTCTGCCATTGTTGCCGAGATGTGTGTCACTGGTGATGATTGCTTCCTTCCTTGAGGCGCGTTGCGAGTCAAGTGTTTCGCGGGGTAATGTATGTCGCGTGTCCGCGGGGTGTACGAGTGAACGTGGTTGGGTCGTGACTGCGTGCGAGTGTTTGCGGTGGCTTGTCTTTATAGAAAGGCCGTCCCTGGGTGTGACGCGGAGCGGTCGCGGACGCGGGCGCGGGTCTGAGGCGTCGCGCTCGTCGGGGAGGCACTAGCACGCGCGCGCTCCGCCGGCCCACTGCGCGCGCGCCGCCGCGCAGGCCGCGCTCCGCCCCACCGTATGGCTTTCTACTATGTTTCTACTCACCATTCGCAATTACTCTATTTACTCATCAAATACATTAACCACAATGTGTCAATGTCAATAATACGCCGCATTTCCATGCACATGCGTTTATTGTGTAAAGGATGCCGCCCCCGTAGCTTTGCGCTATGACCCGATTTTTCAGTGGGCGGCTATAAAATCGATGCCGGAAAACTCGCACATTTAAGCGCCCCAAAATTTTAATCACATGCGTAAGTAAAATATAATTTCGAGCACGATTCAAATAGGTATTTGTACGAAATATATGGTATTGACATTCGAATCAAGTGGCCGTGTACTTGATCTTATATAAAATAGATACATAATATTGCACTTTTAATAGACGTTAAATAAACTATTTATTTTCCAGAAAAACGAGTTACGTTGCCATGAGAAAAGTTTGTACTCGGATAATTAGAAGTAGATATTATTTTGAATATTTGGTAAGTGATTAAAAATAAGTAAGTAGAAGTAAATAAAAGCATTTGTCTTTTCTCGAAAATTATGGAAAAAAATGTCAGAAAGAAAAAAGTCATTAAGTATCACATTCCGAAAAAAAAGTTAAAAAGATTAAGTAAGTATTACAAAGTCCTTTTTTCCACTGAAACAAAACTGCGAAAGAAAAACTTCAGACTTTGTTGCTTGAATTTTCCGACGATCACGCTCGCATCGATACCTACTGTTTCCTGCATCTATAATTGTGTACTGTATGTATACCTATTGTTTTGTTATCATAAGAATATGTTCCAGATCCATAATAAATATTTTATAAGAATTTAAGTCATTTCGGTAAATCAGACAGACAATTTAAGTAAGAAGATAAATTTTTTTTACGTAGTCACATTATTTTGTTTTCAAAATAATCGCGTCATCAATTATATAATCTAACACTAGATTAAATTACTAATTACCTATGGGTTACTTTAACTTGTTATAAATAAAAAATAACTATTGCATGTAAGTAACTTTAGTTACGTAGGTATTAATTAGATACGATAAGCAAAATAAAGTTTGTCTTAGGTACAATTTCTTGATAAAAATGTATAACGCACATTATTACATCTTAATGTACGATTTAGGTCATTCATTTAATCATATAAATTATTATTTAATTTAGATATAATTACTGTATTTACCTACCTATTTTAGTAAATTAGATTTACATAATTATATATAGACAGCTGGCATGCATTACTATGTGTATTATAGGTATTCTTCATGTTTTTACGTTTCAGTAAGTTCTCTGAAATAATGACTAAGGTTGTACAGTCAACAAATTATTCGGAATTTTCAAATCTCTTATCGCTGGAGCTAATCAAACATACCAAATTGATAAATTGATAATGATCGATATTTTTTAGTCTGCGAAGTACTTTTGCTCAATCATTTAAGGTTTCTAAAATAGTAACAGTGAGTGAGAATTCATCATATTTTGGTACTTTGCATTATTGACAGACTGTAGATTTAAATCATTCCTGATGTAAGAAAGTTCGTTAGTATTATATTTTGTGAATCAGTAATCAAGCGAAACAATGTTTTTCTATTGATTCCTTATTCCTGAATACCGAATAATAATTAATCATAGGCACTACCACTATGCGTTGAATTTATATGTAATATGTTCCATGAACTTTGTCTACCTTTGTATTCATTTTCAATTTGGCAAAAAAACATTTGGGATGATTTAATATATAATTATACCCGTTACAGTCCAATCAAAACTGTTTTTTTTGACCGAAAACGAAAACGAAATTCAGCCTGATTTGTATTTTCGACCGAAAACCCAAAAAATAATAAATCTTTTTCAACCGAAAACGAAATTCTGGACTTATAGTGAATAAATAACTGGTAAAAGTGTATTCCTATTGCATCAAAATATTTTTCTTTTCTTGGGATTGTCGTGCTGTGTAGTTTGCATTTTTTATAATTATTATCCCAAAGTTATTAATTAGTGATGTTTGAACATCTTATACCTTAACTCAAAGTGCAAAATATTTTGTGATAAAAACTTGAAAATACAATTATTACCAATAGCAAAAAACGCGGTCACAATAGCAACGGATTATTTACAAAGGCCAATACATTATTTACAAGGTTATGGGTGGTTTTCATTTACAACACGTCACTATTTATGTATCAAGTTAAAACGCCTTACGACCTACGAGATGCATGGTCCCTTGTGGTTAACCAGCGTGACGTATTATTTATTTATAAAGTTCATTGCCTGCGATATTTTTCCTTTTGAATTACACTAATCGTGCAAATATTTTGCATTGATTTATATTTGCAATTACTTGACCTCAGTGATAACCTATGGTCTAGTTCGTCTTGGTACGCGTCGCAACAATAAATGTACCTATACTTAGATGTTGGCTGATCTGGTTGGTACGTACCTACCTACGTAGGTACCTACACGGTAGACTCTCTGTTTACTTACCTAATAAAATCACTTGGTATACTTATGTTTATAATGACTAGTTGTTTCTGCTGTAAGTAGGTACGTACCTATTGTTAGGTTTGCAGGTCAGAACTAAGGTTGCCAGGTGTCCCGATTTGCGCGGGACGTCCCGATTTTCAGGGGTCTGGAGACGTGTCCCGATTTGCACCTGATCGGGACACTGAATGTCCCGATCAGGTGCATTTGGTGTATTGATATACATGTCCAGCATCCGAATTACGTAATACACTATGAATCACAAACTGAATTGATTTGAGACAAATGTCTAACACATTGCCTCATGCCTCAAGTTTTTTTAATTCAGATTTACGAGTAGTCGCGAAACACATTAAATTAAACCCTAACTTTTTTTTAACCGGCTAAATTTTTTCGGACTACGCACAATGAGGGGTTCCGTAGTTGGGATGAATTTATCCTAAGAACAAATTTAACATTGTAGTTGAAAAACATGTTCGAACATATACGATCCAACTGCAAATGTAAGTTTGTACGCACAATATTAGGAGATTTACCATGTTTTTTTGAGACCATAGACTTCTTATAGATTTTCTTGTAATCTATAAGTATAGAACTACTAGCTTCCGCCCGCGACTTCGCCCGCGTTGTATGTCGATAAAAAGTAGCCTATGTCCTTTTTCAGGCTCTAGACTAGACTATCTGTGTACCAAAATTTAAAGTTTTGGCGTGAAAGCGCGACAGACAGACAGAGTTACTTTCGCATTTATAATATTAAAGTCCTATTTTCTATTTTCATTATTTTTGGCTCAGTAATATTTGAGATAAGGGGGGAGTAGTTAATTTTCTTAAATATCTTTAAAAGCATTTATTTTAAAACTATAAAAAAATATAATATTTGATGTATTTGAGCTCTTCGCAACAAGCCCTTTCATTTGATATGTCACACGATATAGTATAAAAACTTTTTCTTTTCTAATCTGCCCCCCAAATGTTAACCCCATATTCAAAATTTTTCGTTACACGACTGTGTTTCGGTCACAGAAATATATGTATTTGTACCAAATTTCAACTTAATCGGTCCATTGGATTCGGAGCAAATTGGCTGTGACAGACGGACAGACAGACAGACTCACGAGTAGTCACGAGTGATCCTATAAGGGTTCCGTTTTTTCCTTTTGAGGTACGGAACCCTAAAAAACCTTGTTTTTTTTTATTGTCCCGATCTACCACTCTAAATCCTGCTTTGTTTTACCTTCTGCCCCGATTTAAAACAAATCGGACCTGGCAGCACTAGTCAGAACCGAAATACTTTATAAATATTTTAAATTCTCTGTCCTCACATTTATCGTCAAGTTCAAATAGAAACTAAAGTCGAACTGCCAATGACAGAAAACATTAAATAAAAGGGAAAATCTGAGAGCAATGCAAACATAACCGCGTGCCACCACAACGTGTCAGGTTTAAAGAATAGTAAATAATAGAAAACAAATCGTAGTGTAATGCTTCAGTTAAAGTAATTATTCACTATTTAAAACAAACGTGATGCCAGTATTCCCTGACGGGACGGGCAGAGGTGTCTAGTGCACCCAATAACTCTACTTATGTTTTAAGTCCGGAAACCGAGTTTGTATTTGTGCGCAGTTGATGGCAATAGGGTCGCCCCCTGTTACATGTGACCTAAACATAACTGGCGAAATGTGGGGGTTCTATAGGTGCACCTCTGCTTAACCCTTCGGATAAAAACAGGCGTGATGTTATATATGTAATAATATGTTTTGAGTCCCATGCAATAGGGGACGACTCGGACTGCTTTGGAAACTGATGGAATACCCAATAACACTTTGCCCGTCTTAGGAATTGAGTCTGGCTGCAGGGGTCTTCCTGCAGCCAGACTCAAGAGTGGTGTTTGCGGCCATTGCATAGATAAAAGAGACAAATTCATCATTTCATGATTTGACTACCTGCATGAAAAACGATTATTTGATGATTCTAGAAAGGAAAGTAGGGGTTTTATAATACTGATTCAGCCGTATCTAGTCTGACGAGTCTGGTAACCGACTCCATGGAAAATTCTAGCTTGATGAAGGTGGAAAGTAGGTAGATTATGTACCTACTATAAAATACTTTATGTGAATATCGGGTGTGAAATAAACTTGCGTACATAAACAAACAGCAATGTAGGTACTACATTTAATGTATTTACGTGTTAAAAATATAATTATATCCCAGCAAGGAGGGAGCGAAAGGTGCTCAAAATATCACACGCAGCTCGCTTGGATGAATCTTTTAAAATATAAATAAAACAAATATTTAAATGAGGACATATTCGTCTTTAACCTCTTTAAAAAAATCTCTGACATTCTGAATCATCGAGCACTTTTCATTGTGCCTGAAAATACATTACTTGCTGCATAAGCGTGTCTTTCTTAGCCTCTCCCAAAATATCATCCTGAAATCAGTGTCACACAATGAGAAAACTCAAACAAATCTTTCATTACGATTTTTATACCTACTGAAAATCGTAACAATAATTACCTAACTTTATATCTGTTTTAGTGTAGTTTATTATTTTGTTCGTATTATTTAAAGGTTGCCTAAATGATTGTCATGTTTTTAATTTACAGTTTTACCTAATTAATAATAGGTTGGTTCTTTGAAAACATTCCACATTTTCCTTCCCTTTGCGACTGTGAACGCCCTTTTTAAGCCTTTCGATAGAGTATAACAAGTATGACGAAGTAACCCACACTGGCTACACTCCCGAAACGCACAGGGATCGCTATTTCTATATCTCTAGTAATTTTGGTTTTATTGATAAACTGGCTGGTATGCAATATAAGGATCCGAATTAACGTTCATGATTAAATAAGCATTGTTTGTTTTTTTCGTTTCCAATAGAGTCTGAAAATAGGTAGTTGCGCAAATTCATTTTACATTTAATAATATTTATTAGTATATTAGTTAAGAAGCTTTAAATAAAATTGAGAGAAAATATTAATTAACTTAATTTATTAGTTGTCTTCCCCGCTTTCAATATTTAGTTTCGATATTATATTTACCAATGTCCTCTCTAGCGGTTCTAATAAATATTTTTGTTAGGCACTTCAAACTATTGACTGTTTTGACAGATGATATTGGGCTTGGGATAGTTCCAAAACGGTTTCAACACACGAATCGAAAATTTCGAAATTGATTGCTGATTGACTTCGAGTTACCGGATACTCTACCAGTCCTGCAACAGAGAATAAAAAACCGGCCAAGTGCGAGTGGGACTCGCGCACGAAGGGTTTGGCAAAAAAATCGAGTTTGTTGTATGGGAGCCCCCTTAAATATTTATTTGATTCTGGTTTTTAGTATTTGTTGTTATAGCGACAACAGAAATACATCACCTGTGAAAAATTTCAACTGTCTAACTATCACGCTTCATGAGATACAGCCTGGTGACAGATGGCCGGACAGCGGAGTCTTAGTAATAGGGTCCCGTTTTACCCTTTGGGTACGGAACCCTAAAAAAGAACCAAAGGAGCATTTGAAATGTTTTACGTTTTTACAGCGTAGCTGTGGTAAGCACAGTCAGCTATTATGTCGTTGCTGACCGTGCCAACAAGTAAACTGTATAAGTAAAATTTATAAGTAGGTATTCTACATAATTCTACGAAGGTAGCAAAGGTCAAACGATAGGTAGTCAGTCCAGCCACCTCGCGTAATATATCTCAATCCCAAATATGGCATAAGGCACGGAATTGTGCGCACGTTCGGAAATGAATCCAAACGAATTTTGGCGATGATTTCGGTGAAGAGGAACTTTGTTTGATGCATTATTTTAACATGACTGTTGGGTGGCCCCTACGCCTAGAATAAGTTTGTGCAATATTTACATATTGCGCAATATGATTGAATCAGCCCTTACACTTTACACTCAAAGGATCCGTTATTTTCACGCAATAAGCTAAGCTTCAATGTTTTTGCGTGAGCAACACCTGCGCAATAAGCAATACTTATCCTAGACGGTGCGATTAAAATATGGTGCAATAAAAATTTAACTCGCTGAAACTTTAGTTCAATTATTGTCAAAAACATTGCGCAATTCGTCCGTTGCACCGTGCAATATAAATGATCGTTTAGGGCTATATAGTCATTGTTTAGGGCCCACCTTAGTTTAGTTAACGCCAGATATTGCTGGATACTACGAAACATTAGCTAAATGTGTCCATTCACCCACAAACCAATATGCCACGGATACAATTTCCTTCATGTCTCCAAGCTCTATTTGTAAGGGTTATGAAAATGTCAATGATGTACGTTTTTTCCCCTTTATAGCGTTACTATGCGTACTTGCGTAGTCGTCCCACTATACGTCGCATAGTCATATTTATTGTTAATCAATACTTATTGTTTTTCGTACAATCAATCTTAACAAACAGGTAAACCATGAAATAAGGTTATTGTTTAATAATATAGATAATTATTTCCTTTGGAAATACTAGCTCCTTTAGTCATCCTTTTAATGAACTTACTTAGTAAATACCTTTTTAACATGATCATGTGACTTGACACTACGCATACGTGAAGCTGTGCATAGATATCTATCATAGATCCGTGATACTTAACTATAATAGCAAAGAAATCTAACAATGTTGACGAAAAAAATAAATTGGCTAGGAAATTAGACAAATTAGTAGGTAATTTAATTCAAGTCGTTAAGTAGGTACCTCTTGGTTATTTAATGTTATCTTTTTTCAGAACATATATATAACGACCGGACGGATTTGGTTTTACGATTGCGTGGGATAAGATCGCTTTCAGCGCATCTACATTTGCACTTGATGACTGAAAAAAATATTACCTCAGTACTTCATGCTTCTATATAAATGTTATTTTGCACATTTAAAGCCACTGGTTATTGCACTTTATAAAACGTCACAATAATAAGTAAACAACCAGGCTACGTAATGGTTTAGAAATGTTAAACACAAACAATATTTTGCTCATTTTACCGCAAAAGTTTCAAGGACGAAGGAAGCACCACATGGCAAGGAAAACAGTACCTAGAGCTATTTTCCTAGGCTATATGGTAGACAAGAGGATGAGGAAACAGATATAATAAAGTTTTATATATAATATACTTTAAACTAAGATTTATTCTTGTTACAAACGAAAATCACCAAATATTGGTACATAATTATATTATTCAGGCTTGGCCATTTTGTATGGATAATACATCTGACTTTCATTAAGCTCTTCAAAGTAATTTTTTACCAAACAATTTTATCGCATACTTGAATGATGATAATGATGCGTTTTACCCGATTTGGGCCACAGGGACTGCATTCGATGACTCTTCAGAGTGATTTGAGAGCATAGATGTGCTGCTCTTTCATGTGCTCTCATGTGAATAGCAGCAACTTTGGCCGAGACACTCCGAGCACAAACCGTGGACATGACAGAACACTATTTTACAAGCTTTTATTAAACTTGCTTTGTTTCGAATTTGTAGGTCCGTATATACCTACGATAGAGGCGCCACGTTTGCGATGAGTATAAAACTTGGGCTGCAGTTTACTTTAGGTATTAGGTAATTAGGTATCCACTAACAGAGTCACAAATATTCGGCTTTTTGTGTTCAAGATTGACCACGATATACATAACATCGACACGTCCCTTACCTTTAGGATAAAATTACTAAAGGTAATGCGGTGGTCGTGGTCTCATGGATGATCTGTACCGAATGTGGAAACGAAACAAGGAACTGTATTTAGAGCCATAAATAAAATAAAAAAGATAAGTCAGTTCACCTCATAGCTATATTTTAAGCATCTCATAGGGTCTAGAATGACCGAGACTTGCGTTAATTCTACGCGGAGACCCAGCAGTGAGTGGTACTGGGATAAAAATAGAAAAATGTATTCATAACTGAAACTTGCAGTTATTAAAGACCAATGTTTTCGAAGCGATATGGTCCGGTTTAAGTCATATCCAGTGACTAGTTTACACTGCTACAAGCTTCGAGATTTTCTAATTATTATTAAAATACATACAGGTATATATCATAATAAATCCATGTAATGATGTTAGATTTCTTCCCGGATACAGGCGCTTTACTTTCACTCACTTAGGTAAGCAGCTTATCATGACGCAGCTGTTTGAGCTATTGCATCTTGACTTTTAAAACATGTCATATTTATTACATCAGAAAATGTAATACCCAGGCCAAAAACCTCCACGTAACATAATTGAATGGATAAATTAATTATTATGTCCTTTACAAATTACAACTGAACATAAACATTTATCAACTATATAAAACCTTTGTACGTTTGTACATATTTTTCTGTTCCTTTCTTATTGTCTGTTTATATGTGTATACGTACACTGTTAAATAAATCAAAAAACTCTATTATAATAGGTACTGCAGTTGTTTGTACTATATAAATTACTAGCTGATGCCCGCGGCTTCTCCCGCGTTGGTGTCGGTTATTATACAGGGTGTAAGGGACAGCCATTGTGCGTGGTTCGACATGCACTTGGCCGGTTTTTCAATCGTTTTTTCAGTTACTATTCCTTTATTTCAATGTAAAATTACATTCTCTGTACGCAGCACTTCATTTATGTAAACAAAACAGCTAAAATAATAAAAAAATAGCAATGGACTCGAGCGCGCCCCCCCCCACACCAGGAGTGCGGCTACGTGGGTTTTGCCGCGGTAACGATACATCGGCGTGAGGTAATAATACAAATTAGGTTTACTGAATGCCCCCTGTGAATTTGCGGATGGCTGGCTGTCCATCGTGGTCAATCTTGAACACAAAAATCCCAATATTTGTGACTCTGTTAGTGGATACCTAATTACCTAATACCTAAAGTAAACTGCAGCCCAAGTTTTATACTCATCGCAAACGTGGCGCCTCTATCGTAGGTATATACGGACCTACAAATTCGAAACAAAGCAAGTTTAATAAAAGCTAGTAAAATAGTGTTCTTTCATGTCCACGGTTTGTGCTCGGAGTGTCTCGACCAAAGTTGCTGCTATTCACATGAGAGCACATGAAAGAGCAGCACATCTATGCTCTCAAATCACTCTGAAGAGTCATCGAATGCAGTCCCTGTGGCCCAAATCGGGTAAAACGCATCATTATCATCATTCAAGTATGCGATAAAATTGTTTGGTAAAAAATTACTATGAAGAGATTAATGAAAGTCAGATGTATTATCCATACAAAATGGCCAAGCCTGAGTAATATAATTATGTACCAATATTTGGTGATTTTCGTTTGTAACAAGAATAAATCTTAGTTTAAAGTATATTATATATAAATCTTTATTATGTCTGTTTTCTCATCCTCTTGTCTACCATATAGCCTAGGAAAATAGCTCTAGGTACTGTTTTCCTTGCCATGTGGTGCTTCCTTCGTCCTTGAATTTTTTGAGGGTGGGAAATCATCCAATGACTGCTCCCGCTCTGGGCGGAGCGGAAGGGCGTGTCAGACTTTTACTGACTAAAACCCACCCGTGTTCCTTCATTTGCCTGTTGCCAAGGTCCCGGTATCCCTTTCGGACTTTCCCGCAACCCTGGCAGGCATCGGTCCTACCGGACCCCGTCAATTTTGCTGACATCTCTTTGAGGCGCGCGTGGAACACGACGCGCCATCGACCCGGGCCTGGTCCTTATCGGACGGCGAGCTGCCCGTTGCTCGCCGTCCGCAAGCCCGCGCCTATGGTGGCCGGGAATCCGCCTGGGATTCCCGACGCCCAGGGCGTCTCCAACGGCGGCGGTTAGGGGCGTGAGGGCGCAAACTTTGCCTTTCCCTCACGCGTTCCGCCTCCTCCTTCGCGAGCATTACTGCTTCGCAGAAGGAGGTGACGGCTTCCCATGCCCTCTCGCTCCGTACCATGGCCTGGACCAGGGCCGGACGCGAGAGGTCACTGCCGCCAATCGCCTCCGCGAGGACACGGCGGTGCTCCGCCCAAGCAGGGCATACCTCAACCGTATGTTCCACCGTGTCCTCCGGGCGATCCGCACAGTGGTGACACCCGGGCGTTTCCTCCCGCCTAATCCTACACAGGAACCTCCCGAAGCTGCCATGTCCGGTGAGGACCTGTGTCAGGCGGAAGGTGAGGACGCCGTGGCGCCTCTCTAGCCACTCCTCAAAGAGGGGACTTATCGCCGCTATTGTGGCGTGCCCAGCACTGGGTTGCGACAATCGCACTCTCCATGCCGCCATGAGATCTTGCCGGAGCTCTGTCCGCTGTGCCGCGATTTCTCGCGGCAGCGGAGTTACACCCCGGCGCTTCACTTCCTCGCGCCACTCCCAGATGTGCGCGAGGACCTTCGCCTCCAGATCCCATGGCGGTAATCCGGCAAGGAGGCTCGCCGCCTCACGGGAGACCGTGCGGTATCCCCGGGCCAGCCGAATGGCCATGACCCTTTGGGACGCGTTCAACCGGCGGGCTGGCCGCAGCCTAAGGGAACGCGCCCACACCGGTGCCCCGTAAAGGGCCATGGACCGCACGACCCCCGCGTAGAGCCTCCGGCAGGAGGCGTTTGGACCCCCTACCATTACATAGCCTGGTTGTTTACTTATTATTGTGACGTTTTATAAATTGCAATAACCAGTGGTTTTAAATGTGCAAAATAAAATTTATATAGAAGCATAAAGTACTGAGGTAATATTTTTTTCAGTCATCAAGTGCAAATGTCTAAATGCGCTGAAAGCGATCTTATCCCACGCAATCGTAAAACCAAATCCGTCCGGTCGTTATATATATGTTATGAAAAAAGATAACTTTAAATAACCAAGAGGTACCTACTTAACGACTTGAATTAAATTACCTACTAATTTGTCTAATTTCCTAGCCAATTTATTTTTTCGTTAACATTATTAGATTTCTTTGCTATTATAGTTAAGTATCACGGATCTATGATAGATATCTATGCACAGCTTCACGTATGCGTAGTGTCAAGTCACATGATCGTGTTAAAAAGGTATTTACTAAGTAAGTTCATTAAAAGGATGACTAAAGGAGCTAGTATTTCCAAAGGAAACAATTATCTATATTATTAAACAATAACCTTATTTCATGGTTTGCCTGTTTGTTAAGATTGATTGTACGAAAAACAATAAGTATTGATTAACAATAAATATGACTATGCGACGTATAGTGGGACGACTACGCAAGTACGCATAGTAATGCTAAAAAGGGGAAAAAACGTACATCATTGACATTTTCATAACCCTTACAAATAGAGCTTGGAGACATTAAGGAAATTGTATCCGTGGCATATTGGTTTGTGGGTGAATGGACACATTTAGCTAATGTTTCGTAGTATCCAGCAATATCTGGCGTTAACTAAACTAAGGTGGGCCCTAAACAATGACTTTTGCCCTAAACAATGACTTTTGCCCTAAACAATGACTTTTGCCCTAAACAATGACTTTTGCCCTAAACAATGATTATATAGCCTCTTGACTGATGCGGGCGACTCAGGCTCACGACACATATGTTGAATAGCACTGATACTAGATGGAAATACGAGTGGCCCTTTTAGTTTTGACCAGTTATTGGATCTCTGCACACGCGGGTATTTTGATACATTTTAAAACATTTCTGTATAAATAAAAACAATTATGAGTTCCTGTTCAATTAAATGAAATTTACGAAGAACCTATTTACGTTCCTGAAATAATTTCATGTACCGGTCGTCTTAGTATGATATGCTGAATTTATCCCATCAGTCTGCGGAGGGCTGTCCCGTACACCCTGTATACTAAAACCTTCCTCGAGAACCAATCTATCCATTGGTGAAAACGGCATGAAAATCGGTGCAGTAGTTTTTGAGTTTATCGCGAACAGGACGACAGACAGACGCGGCGGAGGACTTTGTTTTATAATATGTAGGTATAGTTACAGATTACATATAATGAGCACATAATCATACTGCAGGTAGACTCGTCAAGTAAAACATCAGGTAATTCTTTAATTCCAATTACCTGAACAAGCTGTTTATTAAAAAATTAAAGTAATAAAAACTAAAACCCAACTACGACTAAAAAGGTATAAACAAGACACCACAGACAGACAAATTAAAAATCCAGAGTCACACGTGTTAGGGCATAAATCGAACAGATTACGTGTGACTCCGGATTTTTAATTTGTCTGTCTGTGGTGTCTTGTTTATACCTTTTTAGTCGTAGTTGGGTTTTAGTTTTCATTACTTTAATTTTTTTTTTATTATTTTGTGGTTATGATATGTACGAGTATATTTTTGAAATGTGCTCATTACGCCTTTTCATTTGATACCCAACATGATACGATTAAACAATATTTTTTTTTAGCTCCTGTATTTATGTCCTCTAGTGGGCGCCATTTTTAATTTAATGTGACGTCACATAGCCTATAACCAGCGGACGATCAAGACGCTTCCAACGATACCAGAAGATAGGAGGGAACAGATGAACATACTTACATACATACATACCGGTCAAAATCATAACCCTCCTTTTTTCTTCGCCGTAGTCGGGTAAAAATGAGAATCGTGTTACACTGTTTGGGAAAATCCTTCTTTAAAATGATTTATGGACTTGGCTAATTCTTTCCCCTACGTCATACTGTTATTGAATGAGTTTTTACCCGAATGCCCCAGAAGGAGGGTAATGTTTTTCGAGAGTATATATGTATGTTTGTATGTATGTATGTCTATTACTTTGGCACGCTCTGTAGCCTAAACGGCTTGATGGATTTTAACATACGAGGTAACGTTAGGTTCGTCTTAATTGTAGGAGTGCCATAGGCTATAAAAAATTATATATTTCATCTGCAAATACAAAAAAAGAGAGGGGAAGGTTTTTTTTTTAAATTACTATAACCTATCTAATAAAAGCTAGTAATGAGTATATATATTCCAAATACGTAGATTAATAAACAGCGGGGAAAAACCAATAACCTGAAATAATTATGGTGTAACTTTTGATTGTCCCCGCCTGCAATAGCTTACATAAAACAAAGTTCAATGCTTGTTTTTCTCTTTTCAGTTATAGGTTTTTGCAGTCGGGTTTTTTGTTTTTTAAATAATTTGTTTTATTTGTTCAATTCTCGTCCGCGACACGTGGTCTTCTACAATTTGTCCGGCGTGTCCTCACATTTCTTTACAATAAGGAAAATTGCATCAAATTACCTTGTTAGCATAGTTACACGGAACCTGCATAGCTACTTGCGGGTTTAATCAGTGATATCTATATTATGTGTGACAAGACATCATTGGTACGATGTGAGTTTTCCGGCGTGAAAATAAATAAATAATAAAAATCTTTGTCCTTGTCCTTTAAACACGTTTAGTTCAGGAGACAGGATTCCTACTGATTGAGCCAATCTTATCTACCGTTATCGAAAGCTCGGTACTGCTATTTTTTCATATAGGGCTCGGGGTATAGTTTTATGAGGAGTGATACAAGCGTTAACTCAAAAGCGTTACGTTTTGTATTGTGTTTTATTACCAATTCAATTTTGAATAAAACATAAATTACATATTTCACACTTCGATCTACATAGATTATATCGGCCGTGCGATACACGATTACTTGCACTTTACTACATTCAATTAAATCGCAACGACAAGTCTATGATCTAATTATTGTTTCATTTGAGTTATTAGAAAATAAGGTGAGAGGGGGGGGTGACTTTTAGGGTTCCGTAGCCATCAAGGAACCCTTATAGTTTTTAAGTTTATTTTTTTGAGAGATGCGTTTTTGCTGTTTACCTTCTTTGCCTATTGCATATTCAAAGACAATTGTATTAAAAAGTAAAATCGTGTGTCGGAGCTGACACAAACACACCTTTTTCTCTTTGATTATTTCTTTCCTTGCTTGATGGTCGCCATAAGGAAAGCGGGATTTTTGCAGTACGAATTCATTAAGATAAACTTGCAGAATTGTCAACATATTTTCCTTCACCTGTCACAATGTGTGGAGGTACGCACTAGTCCTTAAGGTTTTGTTAAGTCCTATTTGGAGGAGGCCTAGAGGTATAAGACTGTATAAGGAGTCTTTCTAAATAGGTACCTAGATCTAAAACACCGTCCAAACTTCGTAGTATGCCTAACGCAGCCATTCAAAGTTTTGCAGCGGAAGTAGCGTGAATGGGTAATCCGAGTTGTTGCAACAATTAGCTTACAGGTTAGCGAATCATGAGTTTCATTACCTACTTCAACTGTTTTATACGGCGTGTTCCGTTAGGTCAAATTATATCGAGACTCGTTTGGAAAATAAACAAACTGACACGCGTTTCTTGCTCATTCTTCTCCATACGAAAGCTACCCTTTGGAATGGGCAACTAGAATCAATTCTATTTCTTTGTTTTTCATTGACGTTCAAAAGTGCCTTTTATGTGCCTATTTGAAATAAATTATTTGACTTTGACTTTGACGTAGTAGGGTCCGGTTCCTAAAGGCCATACTAAGGGGTCGTTTTAATTATAAGACATCTTCCAGTTCTGAAATGCAGGATCTCTAAAGCCGATAGTGAGGTCAAAACGAAAATCCAAGAGGGCGGCTGCGAATTTTTTTAAATTTTTCATCATTGGTGTCGTTTTCATCATTTTCGAGGTGAAAATGTAAATCCAATCCAAAATTTTTGTTGCAACTTCGTTCCAGGAACGAAGTTTAAATAGTTAAGTACAGATTATCATTTTTAAAAAAGGTAAAATAACACGAATACTTAATTAAACGCGTTACTAATTTGTCTAGATTTAGATTTTGATTAATGAATAAATTGTTCACACAATGCATAGTATTTGTAAAACGTTGTATGATACACGTGCGTCAGATGATTTTCGACTCGTGTCGAATTATACACTCGTCGGAAATCACGTATTTTCCGCACTTGTAGCATAAATAACTAATTTAATATCATAATAATATCACCGCCATCACTCATAAAGTTGAAGATTTCAAGGAAAATTACTATTTGATTTATTGGAATATAATATTACTAACCGATTTATAACCACTATGATAGGTTATTATCACCACTTTACTATTTATCTTAAAAGTCTGAATAATATTTATTAAAGTTAACAAGATATTTATAGATCAGCCGGTTCTGAAGTGTCTGCAGTTTTATCTCGATCAAAGGGTAATATTTTATTTCAAGGTGGCGTATATAAACTTTCCTTGGGTTAGCGAACCTTTATTGATATTGATTATTTATTACAACAACAACAAGAGGAAGTTCCTGGAAACGTTTATTTTGAGTACCTACTTAAGTTTTGTGAC
This sequence comes from Lithophane leautieri, assembly GCA_949152455.1. Taxonomy (NCBI): domain Eukaryota; kingdom Metazoa; phylum Arthropoda; class Insecta; order Lepidoptera; family Noctuidae; genus Lithophane; species Lithophane leautieri. The sequence goes on from OX424459.1 coordinate 13,344,321, forward strand.
CGTAATGTTGACCCTGGTTGAGGAATATCGCGGTCTAGAAACGATTGAGAAGGGCGACGACAAGGAGAACCTAAATTAACAAATAGCTCAAGTAATACTACCGAAAAAAAACACCACAAAGTGAAAAAATTACTTTAAATTTGGAGGTCGACGTGTTTGATTTTGTATTTTCGTTTCTTCATCACCATTTAGTTGTGGTACCCCCACACAAATTCGTATACCACTACTTGATAGGTAAACACCAGTGACAGGAACTCGAGGTGTGCGCTGATGCCTCTGTTACCAGCGGCGGCGTCCGACGTTTAATTTGTTGGCGGCGGCGGCGTCATAGGCGTAATCAGCGTGGATGGTAAAATAAAATGCGAGAACAACAAGATAATCACGGAATTACAACAGAGCACCTAGATAATAACGGAATTACAACAGAGCACCTAGATAATAACGGAATTACAACAGAGCTCTTTGAAGCGGACAGGGCTCCAATACCGAAAGAGCTTGCGAATCTCTTCAATTCCTTCATCCAAGAAGGTACAACGCCCGAGAAATGGAGTAGAGGTGCAGTGGTTCTGTTCTTTGTTGCTACAATGGCTGTCCAGATCCAGGAAACGAAGACTATCCATCTACGCAGAGGGTTGAGACAGGGGGATTTAATACCTCGAAATTATTCATCAATCGGTTGTCTTCAAAACACCTGGATTGGACTGGATAATCACCGTGCACGGTGAGGACTACATCACACATCTTCGCTTTGCCGTTCATCGTAACTGTGCCATTGGACGATGATGATAGCCTCACAATGGCAGAGTAGCTGAAACAGTTAAACCAGATGCTGCACAGTCTATGGATGAAATGAAGTTTGTGGGCTGATAATAGGCCTCAGTATGAATTTTGACAAAACTTAAGTCATTTACAACTTCCAAGTGTTGCCGAGTCCAATCCACATCGAAGATTCGCTACTCGAAGTTACGAAGGAGTATGTCTACGAGTCATCATCGAGAAGCAACCCTTCGATGTTTATCCTTTAGTCAAAATTTACGTCTACAGAATGCGCTCGTTGATCTTAGACCTCATTCTTCCAACAATCGAGATCGAAGTCCAAAGCGGTCCCATCTCTATACTAATATTATAAAGCTGAAGAGTGTTTGTTTGTTTGTTTGAACGCACTAATCTAAGGTCGGAATTGAAAAAATATTTTTTGTTGGCTAGTCCATTTATCGAGGAAGGTTATAGATTATATAACATCATGCTACGACCAATAGGGGCGGAGCATAAATGAAAAATGTTGCAAAAACGGGGAAAAAAAATACCTTTTTGAGAGTTTCCGTTGCGTGCGCTGCGTAAACGGCTTAAGTTACGCAAATATCATGTATAATGGAATTGTTCCTCTTTAAAAGTTCTAAAAAAAAAGTCCACGACAGCATATGTCTATCTTTTAATATTGACTCACTAAAACTTTTTTTTAAGGTAATCAAATTTGTTAGAAATTAATGCATTATTTGCGAAGGAGTTTTATCAACATAATATTAATTCTTATTCAAATAAATAGTTTTAACATCAAGGGTATTTATGTAGCAGTAAAATACTTTTTAATTCATTCGAATCGGAGATTTAATTTCGAAGTTATCACGAAATGCAATACGCGAACCGTCCGACGCCCTCGCCGCGCCACGACGTTCCCTACTCTAGAGAGGAGAGGATGGGCACACGGGTAGACCATGACCTGGAATAGAACATAGGATACGTTTTATCCCTATATGCCCACGGGATCGGGACCTACGCGAGTGAAACCGCGGGGCACAGCTAGTTGAAAATAAAAGGACAAGACGTGATGACGATAAGGATCAGTGACAACTCGGCCCGAGTCAACTCAACCCGAATAATATCTTTGCTATATTTTCCCTTTTTGCGGAAACTAGGGGAATTACATACTTGGACGCAAACTACCTTGTGGGATAGTCCGAGCTTTTGAAGGTATTCTCCTACTTTAATATTCTACATAAATATAACATTATCAATAAGTAACAAAATCAATTCCTAATACGCCCGTTGAAATCTACTAAATATGCTCGGCGGACCAACAAAATTTATCTCTTGGCGCTAATAGAATAGCAAATTGGCGTTCAAATTTGAAGCACAAAGATTTATGCACGACCACGGAGTCACGGACAAAAGACAAATCAATCGAAGAATACATTACCGAAAGCATATTTGCTTAGGTATGTTGAGGTGATGGTAAGTACTCGAGTGGGTAGTAGGTAAGCTTGGATACCTACAGTGCTCATGGATAAATGTAAGCGTGTTCTTTCCTAAGTTGATTATTTTCGTTAGATAATATGCTCTCCTATACGTACGGAAAAGTGTAGGTATGGAATAAAATATATATTAACAATTTGATATGCAAACTATAAAGCAACATTGGCAGCATTTTGGCAATACATATCGTCAGTGGAAAGGCGAAAATGCTAAAGCGCCAAAATGGTAGTTTTGGGAAATGAGGTTTAAAGTTAAAACTTTAATTCTTCAAGGACTTTCTAATTAAACTACAATCGTTTTTGGTCTGCGCGCGGCCCGGCCGCACTTCATTTCCCAAAACTACCATTTTGGCGCTTTAGCATTTTCGCCTTTCCACTGACGATATCTAGATTTTGGTTTTAGTACTCCTACCCGATATATACCTGGATATTATGCAGGCAACCAGACGTCGTAGAATTTTATCAATAAAACGATTCTAACGATCAGATCACAGATGCATTGTGTTTTAGCTCACAAAAACCAATGATTTTCGTATGTCAGTATTACCTGCTTGGTGTGTATATGACGGATGAGTAATCTAATTGATTAGAACTAGTCTGCCAGATAAATCATAAAACGAGTTTTTACCAGAATCATCTATTTATTGAATGGGATGGCCGTTTAATAAATAGATAGATATTTCTAGTAAAATTTGCATGAATGGATATCAAACTGAAGCCAGGCATTGCTCAATGTTCTGAGATGAATGTCTTTCTGCGCTAGTAGAGGAACTTAATATTACGTAGGCCTAGCCTCACGTCTAATTGACACGTGGTTTTAATATTAATGTCTTTTGTCAACGTCCCTAGAATTTACACAGAAATACGGACACATATTGTGTGCAAATCGTTCATCCGTTTTCACAAAGCCTTTTGTCACATTGTTTTGTTTCTATGGAGTGGGGCCCCATATACTCGTGTGGTGTTTCGTCAATTTCATGGGATAATGAAGGGTACGCCCATCGTTACGTCTTCGTACCAAGTTATTATCATAATAAAATGGCTTAGAAGATATTACAGCCGCCCCTTCATTACAAACGATGACACTTTTATTGTAGTGATCGACGACCACGTCTTTATGTGACGTCAAGAACTGAATTCATTAATTAAGTTGTTTGCTTTTCAGGATTAGGCTCCGCTAAAGGTAAGGTGAGATGAATGCTTATCACCTAAAAACAAGTAAACTTAGCAAGTACCGTAAATAAAGCTACTTTATGTACGTATGTAAACAGGTCACACAATAGGCATACAGAGTATGCATTGGAAGTGCAACAAACCGATTGTATGTAATTGTATGCGATTCAATGAATTATTTACTTTGTAGTCAACGTTCTCATATTATGTGCAGATAAAACTGAATAATATAATGATTTACGCCCTTTAGATAGCCCTCTAAAAATTCAATTAAGTGAACTGATGTTTTGGTACTTACACATTTACCTCAAAAAGTTCATGGAAGCCGTCACGGAACAATTACCATTGGCAAATATCATAAAAGTCACATCACCTGAGTTGATTAGCATACATTACAGTGAACACACCGCATCACGCATGCGAGGCCCGAAGCCACTTCATCATGGCGGACTCGGCGAAGCTACGCCACGTATAAGCTCTGACACTAATGTATGAGGCATAGCAGCGTACAATGTGTACTTATGTGCCTAATGTTCAATTTATTTCGAAGTATAAACTATAAACTATTAATCTTCCAGGACAATACCTACTAGGCACTGAATACATTAAAATAATTCCGTAAAAAAAAACTAATCAAATAAAACTGTGGCGTGCGAATGATTGATTTAAGCCTTTTAAACGCATATAAAAAGATCGTAAAACTAAATGATGATACGATTTATTTTCAACTTCAAAAACATAACACAGCGTTAGAATTTAATTATTTACAGGAAAGAAGCAATGAAAACATGAAATAAATAAAACTATCTTTTATAGACTGAAGGTGTTTATTCGAAGAAACCAATACGCGATGAAAATACCACGTTACATATAAAATGGAGTAAGTAACGGAGGAGAAAAAATTTATGGAAGCATAAAACTAAAACATCTTACTCTATGATTTAAAAAATACAAAACAGTTGGCCTGTTCATATAAATAGAAAGACTAGTATTTTATTATCGATCACTAAAAATATTTTATTTTCTTACATTTTTATTTAGCTACCTACACTCAACTTTTCGAACGACCCATGTTTCTGTTCTGTTTCATGGATAAAATGGTCATCTTCTTCGTATTTAAATTAACTTAAAAATCGTCGATATTACTATATACTTAATACTGACACTTACTTATTTACTTTGTGTTAGTTACTGTCACAAGAGTACACGACCTCTAAATCATACATCCAACAATCACTTGCTGTTACTTAAAAATAATACTTCTAATACTCGTACTAATACTGTAAATCCTAATAAATGCAAATCCTAATTCAGCAAGGCACTTGATGCACCAAATTCTAACCTTAATAAATATAATAGGACCTAAAACACTACATTTTGGCAAGATTGTGGTTCTTACAACTATATCTATTTGTGTCTTGCTGTCGAAAGGAATTATTGAAGTTAATTGAATGTATGGACAGAATTGTTTCCAAGGCGTATCTCTACTCTGAACTGTACCTATACCTACAAAACTTAAAATAATTACTGACAGTCAACAGACGATGCTATTTGCCGAGGTAGTGACGTATTATAATAATTGTCTTCAAGACAAAGACACCTGTACAAACTGAACTCTTACCCAAAATTAGCATCTTAACAAGTCATTCCTCTATTCGACATGATCACCTCTATCCGAAAATACAACAACATTATGTATCAGGCGAATGCATTCTTGGATTTCTCTTTCTTTTCAGTTTCTGGTTGGGTATGTCTACGTAATCAACTACTTCCCAGTTGCCTTCTGGTTCCTCTGGCATTTGAGGAGGTAGTGCGGACCTGACGATGGGCACCCCGGAATTGTCCAAGGACAGATAGGCGCGGAGCGCTGCTGCTGCAGCCTCGTCATCAGGAGTGGACAAGGCTCGCGCGTTAAATGGGCCGCTCACGTCCTCACTTGGAAGCTCCCAGATGTGATACTGCGCTGTCATCTTGAAGTTCTGTAGCAAAAATATGAGGAGATGTAAAGTAGTGTCTTCACGTTTAACTCTATTACACACGTAACTATCGAATAAAATAACTTCACTGACCAGTAGTGGGTATTACGCTATGTTAACACTTAGCGTTTCGGCAACATTGCGTAAAATCAAGATTGTATAATATAATATCCTAACTATAATAATATTATAAATGCGCAAGTGAGTTGGTTTGTTTATCTGTTACGCTTTCACACCAAACCGGCAGAACAGATTTGTATGAAATTTGGCAAATGTGTAGACCAGGATCTGGATTAGGACATAGGATACTTTTTATACCCGATATTCCGATGGGATCGAGACTTATACGGGTAAAACCGCGAGGCACAGCTAGTTTACAATATTACTGCTGTTGCCCGCGACTCCGTCTGCGATCCAGGATGAAAAGTAAACGGAAATCGCGAAAAAAAATCAGCTGTTCCCTACATTTTGACGAGCGATGCGGACATAACTGTGGGAACAGCTGATCTTTTTTTTTTTTATTCATGTTTTGTCCCGTAGTCAAAGTTGTTCATAATGATGAGTACAATGACCCCTTAACAGATTTCGTGTATGAAAAGATATATATTGTGCATGTTATAACACTTCATAGTTATAATATGCGATTTGCGGTCCATTTATCTGAAATAGCTCCTAAATTGGGCAAAGTCCGCCATTGTACCTCTTTTTTGAGTGCGAAAAGTTTAAATAAATAAATAAATTGCCGTTTGTGTGGAACCTTATAATAATTTAAAAAAATAACCCGAAGTTTATTCGAATGGTTATTTTTTTATACGATGTGTCGCTCGATAGCTATATATACATTATTCCGTAGATAGGAATTCGATTAATTGGAACAATTACACTCACTGTAACAAAGTAGGCGTTTGTTTTGTTTGTTTTAATTGCCTGCAACACTTCGTTTATTTTATTTTCTTCTTTTTTTAGATATACCCACCTAATGTGGTTCGTGTAACATTATTGTAATAGCCAGAAAACTTGTTTGTTTTATCATTAACTAGCTAATGCCCGCGGCTTCGCCCGCGTGGATGTTGGTTATAATATACTAAAACCTTACTCGAGAACCACTCTATCCATTGGTGAAAACAGCATGAAAATCGGTGTAGTCGTTTTTGAGTTTATTGCGAACAGGACGACAGACAGACACGGTGGAGGACTTTGTTTTATAATATGTAAGGATGAAGTTAAGAGATAATAATTATAACGACGGCCGCAAAGTATATACGGTTACCTATCTAGAAATTATTATTTTAGAGGAGAGCGTTTTGGACGCAAAACTATGATAATTAATAGAATAACATAGCTATCTTCTTCTGTTTTACAACATTTAAGGCCGATTTTTCAATAGCCAGGTAATTTTTATCTGAGGAATAAATACCAGCTTGGCAGCCTTTGTATGGAAAATATGTCAAACTGTCTTATTTATTCTTAATTAAAAGTTATCTTACTATCGAAAATCAAACCTTAGTCAATAGGGCATTACCAAGGAAATGGTTAAGGCCAATTACTTACTGTAATATTATATATTTTTCCAAAATACGGTAGATGCCTTTATCTACTTCATACAAAACAAATGAGTCAACATATCCGCTTCAACACGGGACTTCCTAATTACTTAAGCTTATTTAATTTTTAATATTAAGAAGAGACAGTTATTATTATTCTTTTGTATTTTACATTGTTTATTGCTATAATACATAAAGGTATGTATTACTTTTCCTTATTTAACCATTATTTGTAACTCCGACGTGACTTATTAACGCAACGCGTTGTTGGACTAAAATAACGTTTAAAAAAGTTTAAAAACTGGCGGCGGCGTTAATAAAACTGGTATATGACAGATATCTTTGTTACAACACAGGTGAACGCTCCAATTGTCCGACGTATACACGTACTAATGGTATATAACGTGTCCGTATCTACTTCGTCACTTTGTGAAAATAAAAAGATATTAGTAAAAATTGGGAAATTGAACAGAAAAAAACATCTTATTGTAAAACAAAAAATTCTGAGCTGATTTTGGTAAAAAGTGCAGTGGATTCTTCTACTTTGCTGCCGTCGAAATTATATTGTTAGGCGATTGGCACACGGCACCGCGCACCGCCGCGGTAGGCGGTCTCATGTCGCATTGACTTCTATTAAATCCGTTGATGCTTAACACACGTATACACCGCCCGACCGCGCGGTCGAGCGGTAGAGACGGCGGCGGAGCGCGGTGCCGTGTGTTAATCGCCTAAATACCCTAAATCACGAGGTTACGTCAAGAGTAGGAACTGTTAAACTCTTACAAAGGTAAAACGTTTATCAGAAGTTTAAACTAAGGCTAGTGATAAATCATATATTTGAATAAAAAATCATGATATATAAGATTTCCACGCTCACCGACACGTCTTATATTTAAATAAGGATGATATGAGTTTTATCATATCACTGTTCAAACGGTCTAAATCTGTCGTGAGAAAACTGAGGGCACTTGAGAAATAAAGTACCGACGACGAGATCACAATGACTCACAGCCAATTAAAATATTTATTTGCTTATCTTAATTTTTATTATTAAACTCTATTTATACACTCTCTTTCTTCAAAACGATCACATTAAAATATATAATAAAGAACTTTCAAACGCCAAACAATCACACATGGAAGCCAGATGCGAATAGCTTTGTTTATCTTTATAAAATCCTTGAAATGTGAAAATTATATCAATTTTATTTGAAGTGTTCTGTAAAGTCTCGTTTAAAATACGTATTCCACTAAGGTCTAATTACTTTTATAAATATGGGCAATAATAATGGAGTAGATATCGATTGTATGAAAAACTATTAGTATCTATCCTTTCTTTTTGAAAGAATTATGTCTTTTGATTGCATGTGATAGCAAAACGATCAATTCATAAGAAGCTAATAAATTGGATCAGATCTCGATCTTATAGGTGCAACTTTATGTTAGTAAGTTCCGGCTAAAGAAGACTTCAAAAAATTTTAAAACACTTTCAAGACCTTGAACAAGAATTCCACAGGGAACGCTACTGGGGCCTACGCTGATTGTGGAATCTGAGCACACGCACTGCGTTTTCCCTTTGGTGCTGGTAGAAACTGCTGATAATTATAAGACAAAAACAGATTTGGCTTCGAATATTATCTAAAACTTGGTTGCAATCGGCAATCAAAAATGTTATGTTAAAAGTAATAATTATTTCTGCATTAGGTCTAATATTTTTTGTTATGCTATGAATTTGAGAATATGGAAAACAATGGGAGATTGGTTCAAATATGCTATAATTATGCCATTTTGAAATTTCGGACAATGTTTAAAGAAGTTACTGATCCATGAAGCTAGAGCTTGGTAAGTCATAATTAGCATGTTTGCGGAACTTCTTGGAAGATATCGACAGTGGAGAGAATATAATAATATTGACCTACAGGTAACGTAAACTGTCGTCAATTAGCGACAGCCTTGATAGAGTACAATGCTTGCCCTCGCCCGCTTCCGTCTGAGGCTTAACTAGGTTCTACTGCACTACATGCGTGTTCTGCGCACATGCTTACGACATGAGATTAGTTCTCGAATCTTAAATGATACGGTAGAGCACCATTCAATTAAGAAAGTACAGTTGGCGATATTAATCTTAACAGATTATCTACTTAAGTGATTGAGTGATCGTCACCTGACGAGTGGTCTAAGCACGTCCTTATTTGTGCCATTTATCAAAAGTCAACATGTTTTTAAAATATTAAAATGTGAAATCTTGCTAAGTAATTTGCGTAATTTATCATAGTCCAATTTAAACGTCTAGATAAACCATGACTAATTAGGCCCATAATTTACTCTAAATGAGCTATCTTTTCTATCTTTGAATTTCTATGACGCGCGGAAGAAAGTCGGAAGGCGTATGTTTGACGGCCAAACACTGTTAAACAACACTAAGCACTATATAATGAGTTGTCGTCTGACGCAGGCGCATATAAAATATTATCTAATAATAAAATCCTGGCTCAAGTTGTAGAATGTTTTCGTACTAGACTGGCGTTGGTAAGTCGGACATAGGCACGTAAGTAAAGTAAGAAGCCCCGTAGACACGCGGCGCGCGTCTACATAGAGCCCCTTGCACTCGGGCCGTAGCATCTGCTACGGCGGCGATATGTGGAAACCGCGTAGACGCTTCGTAGACGCTACGGCCGGTACATAGACAGACAGTACGTAGACAGCGCGCCTCAGGTAATCTTTAGAATGCAAAATACTAATAGGTACCTAACGCGCATAATGCAAGCTGCATAACTGTCGCGCTTACTACTTTATAGTGTAAGCACGCGTAAACAGTTTGAAGAAAAAGAGCCGATAAAATCTGAGTTTATCTTCTCAGACATGGAATTTGTTGCCGTCGAGTATAGCCTCGAGTCCAGCTATAAGCCTTTTGTAACATCTATACTTAATACTTTATGGAACGCAATAAATAAATGAATATGAAAGATTAGATAAACACTCAAGAAAATAAGAAGTTTTATAGGTCTAGCGATTACCTTCCTGTTAGTTCATTTCCTGAAAAATTTGGCAGGTTAACACAACATTGTCTTCTTGTGCCTATACCTATAGAAAAATGTCTCACATAGCATTTTTAGGCGACTGTACGGATACCATAGCATACCTCCTACTTGTCTATATTATTAGTACTTTAAGAGAGAACAATCACGTGAGATGACGCGGCACTGTTGACAAACAACGAGATTAACTCTGCCTAGTGCCATTTATGTGCTTATGAGCCTATTTATATCAAGACAATGCACTATAAAATTAACTAAATGTACTCTTCCCTTTATAGAGTCTTGTAACAATGTTTAGGGCCTGGTTCTTGTTATAGGTTCTTAATGATCCTTGAGTATGTGGTGAACACGAATAAGGAGCTAAGTACTTTGAACAAGTCAACACGTGTAATGTACCTGCCACTGTGTACCTAAAGCTCATTTCAGACTACGCTTTAATATAATAGCATATCGCATGTAGTTCATAGCACAATGGGTCTACACCCATGTTTTGAAAACCACAATCGGAGGGTACATGAGGAGGCTTTCCCGGAAGGGCTACGCTGTTAATGCATTTGTTCTATGACACGATTATCGTTTTATAGTAGATATAAGAAAATTTTACAATTTATCCTAATCTAGCTTCAACTGATTACCTACCCCTTAATAATTATCTATAGTTAAATGCACGAAACTCTCACACTATCGTACTTATAAAAAAAGCAATTAGAATAATATAATAGATGTGCTTATTATGTAAAAAGGCAATGGAATGCCACTACTTTGGCCCAGTAATATTCGATAATACAATCAAAATATACAGGAACTAAATCTGTCTAACTGATAAGCTATGGAAAGACGATTTTCCGTATGACACAGCTTATCAATTTTATCTCAAACTTTAAACAATGGAGGGGAATCGTGAGCATAATAACTCGTAGAGACATACAGGCAGCGCCATCTATCAAGTTGGTCTGTAACTACGAGTAGAGTGGTTTCGAAGATACTCTATAGAGCTACACCCTCCAGTGTAGGTATCAGTCATTTGATACCTTAACTCACCGTGTGAGGGCGTGGTAAAAGTTGTAAGAACTAGGGTCACGATCACGAATAACATTAAGGTAGCCATGCTACGACACTGACCCCCATTTTCCAAACGACTGGTAAATACATAAGGACTATGAATGTATTACTTACCGTCGATCGCAGCGTAGCGCCGAGCGTAGCCGTAGTTTCACTCTATGAGATCTTGGGTTTAACTGGATTAGGTACGTTAAGTTTTGAAGGAGTTACCTACATCACTAGTGACGGTCCAAGGTCGTGTAGTTACGGTTAATTGTAATTTTTTCATGGTTATTCCAAAAACTTACTGCAATCATTCAAGAATTGTATATTACAAATACTTTAATCCTCAGTTCCTCTCACGCCTATCCTGTCCTCTGATTACAAATGTGATGATAATATATTAACTAATGTTAATTCAGGAAATTTCTCACCTCAGGCAGACAGTGATGCTGCAAGCAATAGTAGTCTTGATTTCCATCGTTGTGACACCAGGTGCCATCCGGGAAGTAAGGGTCTTTGCCAGCATCGTTGAGTTCAACGCGTGGTGCATAGAAACCGCCTCCCGAAGCCCGCCGGCAGAACACTGCGCATCCCATCCACATACGAGCTGGTAAAGTGAAAAATATAAGAGTTGGTAGAGAAAAACACAATAAACACTGGATAAAATGTAAATGCCTCTTCTTAAAAACACATTAGGTATAATTTAACAACAAAAGAGGAAAATTACTCACTAGGGTCATGCGGCGCTTGCAGGCCTCCTCCGCGAGGGTCCAATTCAGGTAGAAGAACTGCGTACTCTGCGCACTTGCGTGATGCCAGTTCACTTGGTCCTACACGGGTCTTTTTGCCGCAAACCTGGATCAAAACGAATAATCATGATTTTATCGAGACTTTTTAATGACCTCTTGTCTCCGCGCGAACTGTATCTCTCACTTAGTCTTTAACCGATCCTGTCCTTAACCGATCCTGTCCTTAACATAAAATATAATATTTCTAGAAAGATTTAAAAAAAGAAATAAAATTTAAAGAACCTTGGTATCATCACAAAGCACAACATCATAGGACGTCCCTTGGCAAGCGTCGCTCGTTGGCTTCGTACACACTCGTCGTCGCTCGCGGAAGCCTCGGCTTCGCTCGGAACAACCAGATTGGCAGTTGGCCTCCCTCCACGGGCTCCATGCGGCGGGCGCGGGTGTGTCGCCAGCGCCAGGCTTCGGTGGCGGCGTGCTCGATGTCGACAGAGCGGCCGCAGGGACACACTCGCCTCCTTGACACCACTGAAGCATCGGTCAGTTATTTTACAGTACCGATATCAAAGTTTGAATGTTTTTTAGGGTTTCGTAGTCAACAAGGAACCCTTATAGTTTCGCCATGTCCGTTTGTTTTTTTTTAAATAAAGTTTGTGATCATTATAATTATGTACGTCGCAGTAATAAACAAAAAAATAAATAGGTAAGACCACTCCAATAGGCGCGAAACCAATAGTCTTTATGATAAATAATCAAAAGCAAAGTGCAACCTAATGCCCATTTAGTAAAGTACACTAATCGGGAAAATAGGCACGTCTAATAGCAGACGTTCAAATGGCGCCCGACAGGGTCCAGGAGATCGCTTCGGAACCCTGTTGGGCGCCATTTCGACAATAGTCGTTTTCTCTCTTCGTTTTTCGTCGTATAATTCATGAATCTGAAATAATTCAACATTGCATTGAACAATATAATTAATATTAAGATCTGACCATATGCATTCCGCACGGCGTGCCGGGCAGCGCCGGCCCGGCGTAGTAGTATCCTGCTCGGTGCGGCGTGCGGCACGCCAGCTGCGCGCAGTGCTCGCCCGCCGGGCCGCTGGGAGATGGTGCAGCGTCGGCGTCGCGCAGCAGGATCTTGCACATGAAAAATATATCATTAATCAGTTCAGAACCTTATATTCTTTACCAAATAAAACGCAACAGTCAGATTTATATGGACTGGTTGTTCAAACCTCAACTATCTGATAGCCATTTCTCATAGTGAAAAATCTTAATCAACCGTAGCAAAGGAAAATACACCTTATTTAATTTGATGATTCCCAATGTTCCGTGACTCACCTCACACTGCTTCTTGGCACTCCAGATGGCGCCAGGTGCTCCGCCAAATCTTTCATGCTGTAGTTCACTAGGTGTGTCTAAGTCATCGGAACCATCAAACAAGCAGGTCGCCCATCTACACAAATGAATAAGACCATTCAGGAATGATATTTAAAAAAATAAATAAATGGGGGAGTGGATTCGGGCCCGTGATAAAGAACGTAGAACTCAAGGCGTAGCTATAAGTAGTAAATGTTTCGTTTTTATTCTCTTTCTGTGATTACTTGGGTTGCAAAATTAATGTCGATGTGAATAGCACCCAAATGATCAGTAACTTTAAACAGTAAACTTTATTACGAAACAAACATACAATGTGCATACGAATTTGACTTATGCAACATCCCAAAAGTGGTGGCAGTGCGCAACTGTTCGTTATTACCACAGCAAACACGTCCAATTGGGTTTAAGTGGAATTACGTGGACATTTCAAAATGTTGTTTAGAGAAAAAGGACGGGGTACCTAATCATTATTTTTTTCTAGTTGGTTCCAACTTCATAGCCGGATTTAGCGTTAACTCAAATAGATACATAAGGTATAAGAGTGGAGAACTCTGATAATATGAAACTGCGAAAATCGTAATAGCAGTTTAACATGATGGTGACTATTACAGTTATCCATGGCAGCCTCAGTATTAAGGTAATAACAATCAGAAGATAAAGGAACTATACTGCAAATCTGCCACAACTCGAGCACTGCATGTGGACCAGGACGCCTCGCCGTTAGTGCCTCGTGAGGGAGACATGATGTAGCCGTCGCGGGCGCAGTTGTTGCCCGTACCGTCGTGGTGCATGCCCAGGCTGGAAGAATAAAGTTATAGGTACTGAATTATTGATTTTCCTTCATTGGACAAAGTCTAGAAGAACAATAAAGGAACAATAATTAGGTTTGCCTAATTTATTTTCTTTTGGCTTATCAGGTTAAATTCTCATACTGGAACTTTAAAATTTCATGCTTCATTTATTACAAAATCTATGAAGAAATTAACCATTTTACACCACCCGCATTATAACCATTCCACATACTACTAGAAAGGAATCGATTAAAAGTTAATGACCTCTGAAATAAAAATGAAACTTGCTGGTAGAATAGAGAAATCACCTAAACAGTCTTACCAAGCATAAAGGGGGATGGAATAATGGTAATCATTCATCATTCAGTGATGACGTTAAGCTTATAACAGCGCCATAGTTAACCGGAATATCGACCAATATGGTATTATGTAGGAAAGTAAACAAGTTATGACAGACTTGTGTCCAATCTCGTGCGCGAGGATATAAACGGAGGTGAAGCCAGCAGAAGGGTAGGGGCGGCCGAGGAGGTCAGATGTGCCGAACTCCGAAACCACACACGCGTGCGCCGGCAAGCACACGCCACCCACCGGCGCCAGGCCCATCGTCACCCCGTTCCGACGACCGCCTTCCTCCGAGTAGAAGTCCAACCTAGAATATAAAAAAAGCCGCTTAATCTTTTGACGTCATGTCTTGGTGCGATAATTATAAATCTTTATTTATCTCAACATCATATTACAGGCATTAGTTAATAAAATGCACAATCTTAAATAGAGAAAGATGTCTCAGGTAAGATAAGGTCCTGAGTTACAGATCACTACATATATAATGTACACATAAAGTCTAGCCGCCCTCTTCACCGTATCCGAAGACAGCGACCCAGACTAACTTTCATTCCTTTGGTAAGCTCTCTGACTGATGACTAGTGACAAAAGAGTAAAGCGACCCCAAATAATGCCAACAACCCCAACGGAATCTGACAACAGTCTGTTGGCTTAAAACCTAAACCAACAATGATAATTAGCTTTTCGAAGTGGTATTGTAAAGTTTTTTTTTTGCAAGGTATGAATCAACAAGCTTTTTGCAAAATATGAGTGGATCGTGTCCAAAACCACAACCAAACCACAACACATTTTATATCACGAGTTCATATTTGCACGTTTTCAGTGATGCATGCATGTTTGATTTACATTTAAATACAATAGCAGACTCATCAGTTTTTACTACAGCATGGTAAGTTGACTAACGGTTTTAATAATTAGGTCAAGCACATCTGCATTGTCTTTAAAATGTTTTAAATTAAAACACTCATTATTCCTTTAGAGAGTCAAAATTTGTAACTCACTCAGCTACAAGTTCTTGTCTATAGTTACCCCGAGAGTAGCAATGCCATGTCCCAATGCTGAGGATCGTCATCATCGTCTACATTCAGCGATCGCTGGTACGCACAGAAAGAGTCAAGTAGACGTCCTCGCTCCGCGTGCGCGGGTAGAGATGATGGCTGCGACCGAAGCAACGTCAAACGCACAAGAGACAGCTGAATATGAGTGCCCAGAGAAGAATGCTGGTAAAGAGCTTGCACCTGGAACACGGAGAAAACATTTGACAGTAGCTATATTTTTAGGTGTTTTCAAAGAACAGATATAAAATTAAAATAATGCACAGAAAATATTTAAAACGAACCAAATGAACTAACGGAACTTACACCATTTATGTACGCCAACAGCATATCACGTAATTCTGACTCACTATAGTTGAGGTAAGGATAGAAAATTTTGTAGGCAGCTTCATCAAGGAACAAGGCTATCTCGATGGTATAATTGGGCGGTCCAGGCTTGTGGCGTGGTGGAAAGGCGCGCGGCCTGCGCACGCGCGGGCGCAGCAGACGCGCGTCGTCGCCAGGCGGCGTAGGCGGCGGTGCGCGACGTATCATGTGCGCTGTTCGACCGCTGCCGTTCTCCGCCCGCCCACTGCCAAGAGGTAAGGGTCGCACTTCGTAGGTGGAATTGTCCACAACAATTAAACCGTGCTGAAAACAAGAAACGAACGATGTATTTAATCACCTATTCGATCCTACCCGCGGTAATATATTCAAAAGTGTTCTGATTATATTCTATCAGAGTAATAATGGTTTAAAAAAAAAACCTAAATAAGTTCCGGACTATGAACAAAATGAAAATGTTGTTCAATAAATTGTGGATTTAAACTGATGTCCCTCAGGGTACCTTTTAAATATAATTACTGGCCCTATTCTATAAGCTGTAAGTATTAATATTTTGGCTTCACGGTTAAACTCACAAAAATTAAAAACACAGAGCTCAGTTAATACAAATGCAATTTTTTGTTTTTAAAACAAGGAGAGTTTAACTGTTTAATACAAATAACTGTACTTACAAGAGCGTGATCCCTGCAGGCTGAGAACGCCGCAACTGCGTTAGGTCCGGAGTGCTGGAAATGGCACGAAGGATCCACGGCCGACAGCGTGGCCTCCTGACCCTGGTCGGACCATACCCGAAACTCAGGCGAAAGCAGACGACGGTTTGGTACCAACTGTAGCTCAAAATTTCTAAAAATAAATTAAGCTTAGATACATACATAGATATTATTTTTGGAAAACCCCGATTTAAATCTCATCACTTAGTCATCTAATGTTTCAATGCATTTACATACGCTTTCTCCCATACGACAAGATTGATTGATCGCTCGAACAAATCTAACACACTTAAAACAATAAGGCTATCTCAAGGTCAGTCAGTTAGCTCATTCAATAAAACCAGTTTTTCTTCAATAGCCGTCTACATTCAACGAGCACATATCGCGTAGCCGCGTAGAAATGTAGCTTTGTAAAATAAAATCTATGTATTTACATTTTAGAGCTAGTCTGAATATTTTTTCCAGCAAGGAAATTGATTCTCGTTGTCAGTAATTGTTGTAGACTTTTCCTTCAACTTTCTGGGAAAGACGAATCTTTTCATTATAATAGACTTGGTACGTACTGTAAAAATCTGTAGAAATATATTTTGGTAGAAATCCGCATACAATCCCAATAATTGTCTGAGCCTCTGTTTGGCGAAGAAAGAGCGTATAACAATAGAAAATCACGTAGTACCTTCCAAACGCGTCGAAGCTGTAGGGCAGCGGGACGTCATCTGTAGGCTTTTCGGAGGCGAGCTGAGCCTCGCGCGGCAGTAGTGCTGGCAGGTACACGACCTGGATGTCGGGGTTGTCTTGTACGTGCTCCGCATTTGTCCACCAGCCGTGCAGCGGGAATAAATCCTGAAACAGATTTAAAAAATATACAATAGGTACTTTGATAATATGGCGTGGCGTAATCTTGGCGACTGGAATATTCCTGTTGCACGGTGTGCGCTACGAAAGAATAGAACATGCATGCGGACACGAGAAACGGATTATCATGCCTCTATTACAGACGGTAAACAACGTTATTTTTGTTTTCTCGTAGCACGTTACTACACCGCCATGGTCTAACCGCTACGAAATTGTGTAAATATATTAATTTAGAATCTCGTTTAGTAATTACTTTACTGCAATTTTCAGGCAGCTGGATGTTCCTACGTATAATAAATATGATTTAATGTACTGTACCACTTGCATTGTTTTTATGTAAACTTTAACATTTAAGATTTGTTCTTCCTTGTAAAAAGGTCGCCTGCGGTCCGCCCTTCGTAGCAAGTGTAGGCATGTTGTATATGTGCTAAATAAATACCTACCTCGACATTCTTTCTCGCGTCGCCTGCATTTTTTATGGAAGGTACATTTCTCCGATTTGTTGCTGGAAAACCAGTCATACTTGTCGTTGATGTTGAAATCATTTCGTTTAAACATTGTAATAATCCGTTTTCCATTTAGGTGCTGTGTAAGGAGGGTTGCCAGGTGTCCCGATTTGCGCAGGACGTCCCGATTTTCAGGGGTCTGGGGACGCGTCCCGATTTGCACCTGATCGGGACACTGAATGTCCCGATAAATCAATACATGTCCAGCACCCTAATTACGTAATACAATATCAATCACAATCTGAATTGATTTGAAACAAATGTCTAAACCATTGCCTCATGCCTCAAGTTTTTTTAAAATTAAGATTTACTAGTAATATTAGTTGCGAAACACATTAAATTAAACCTTTTTTTTTTTAAACCGTCCAAATTTTATCGGACCACGCACAATGAAGGGTTCCATAGTTGCGATGAATTTATCCTAAGAACAAACTTAATATTGTAGTTGAAAAACATATTCGAACATATACGATCCAACTGCAAATGTAAGTTTGTACGCACAATATTGGGAGATTTACTATGTTCTTTTGAGAACATAGACTTCTTATAGGTTTCATTGTAATCTATAAGTATAGATTACAATGAAACCTAGCTTCCGCCCGCCGCGCCGCTTCAACCACGTGTTATGTCGATAAAAAGTAGCCTATGTCCTTTCTCAGGCTCTAGACTATCTGTGTACCAAAATTTAAATCTGTTCAGTAGTTTTGGCGTGAAAGCGCGACAGACAGACAGAATTACTTTCGCATTTAACATTAAAGTAAGGAATTTTTGGTATTTAAAAAAAAAATACCTAAGTAGTTCTATTTTTTTTTTTTGGCTCAGTACTTTCTGAGATAAGCTTGGAATAGTCAATTTACTTAAATATGTCAACTACAAATATTTCATTTCAATTTCATTTACTTAATTATCTCAATTTAAAAGTTTTTATTTTAAAATTATAAAATAATGTATTTGTGCTTCTCGCAACAAGCCCTTTCATTTGATATGTCACACGGAACAGTTTGCAAAACTTTTTTTTTTTACTTATTTGCCCCCCAGAAGTCGTCCCCATATTCAAAATTTTTGAAACTGGTTCGCGCTATCTGTGAGCCGAGTGTGTGACCAACCACCACCGTGTGACCACTCTTGTATCATAATGCATAGTGCATTATGATACAAGAGTGTTCACTATAATTTACGTACCTAAAAAAATTACCATAGGCAAACCAGGGGCGTCTTATAGTAAACATTTTTTTTTTGTAATTTGCTTATTCAAAACACTATCTTGTGTTTATTACATTTTTAATATAGGCTGTTTAGCGGGTTTGCCAGTGCCTTTATTCACACCTGCGTAAAGACAAAACCAGCGCGCCATTTTCCATTAATATTTTTTATCATTTTCGTTGTGTGGTTAATTATTAGATATTTAAAATGGTGGTTAATTATTACGATTTCACGTAGGTAAGAATCAATACGTAATAGTACATTGTGATACGAGTGTGCTCTATTGGGTATTACAGTCGAAGCGGTATTATTCGCGCGATCCACAGGCGAGCGCGATAAGGTAGCCGAGAGTGTAATAATCAATGCACACGCGTTTCATACGAAGTTTTTCAACACACTTGCGAGGAAAAAAACAAACTTGGTGTAAGAACTTATGCTACAATAACGTAACTATAGAGATGATAGATTTATAAAGTTTAACTGACCTTTGTTGCCAGGTACTGACTATCCGGGGTTTCTTTTAAAAACTTCTATACCGATTGGTGACAATACTTTAAATTTTGTTATTAATTAATCACACAACGAAAACTATAATAAATATTTATGGAAAATGGCGCCATTTTCCATAAATATTTATTATAGTTTTAATATGATGATGATATGATATGATGTTATGAATTGTCAGTTTGTGACATTTTACGATGATTCATAATATTTTAATATTAAGATTCTACTAAAGTGACCGTTTTAAGCCCCCAGCAATGGTTACTTTCCTTATAAGAAGACATTATTCTAAAATCCCATCTCCTCGCGTAAGTATTGAGAGAGAGAAGTTAATTAAATTTATATACTCAAAAACATACAAATGAAATACCAATGTAGGTTTCAAGTAAAATGAGCAAGATACAAACTACCCCAGGCGCTCAGGATGGATCGTTCACTCGCATGAGTAAACGAGCCGTTCCCTGTCGCCACCCGGCCATGCTCTGACGAAGGTTCACTTTAACCGGCTTGTGAATAATGAATAAATAAATAAAACGTGAAATCAATACATAAACAGCTAGTGATTCAACCATGATAATTAACCATTACTGTTACTGCGACGATCGACAACAACCTGTTACCATGCTTATGCAATAGATCGGTCATAAGCACCGGGTACACACGTGTTTATGTGGCATAACATAACTTATGTAATAGCCAATCTATGGGTTGATGCATCAAAAAATCCTGGTTAAGCTTAGGTGAACGTGTTCTGAAATTGCAGGTTTGCTCATTGAATAGTTTTTGAGAGGGTGGTAGCTAATGTCTCGTCGCGTAGACCGATCGATTTTCGGATGCGAATGTTCTTTACTTGTCGAGAACCCTTCGTAGCTCGGAGAGCACGATGAACCGTCGGATGTCTTTCGGTCAGGTTAATCAATAGCCAAGAAAAGTCAAAGATAGGCAACCGTTTCTCTGTTTTTCGATAAAAACTTTATTTAAGTGTGACAGTGATATTGTTATATAAATGCATAGGTTCATCATTAAAAAGTGAAACACTATAATCAACGAAATTAATGTCAGCCATTGTGACAAAATGTAATGTCTAACAATAAGCCAGACTATAACTAGGTGCCACCCACCGAAATGCCTATAGAGCTATCATTCATTGAAGATTACTCAGCTTCCGGATTATTTAGAGAGTATAATAATATATTACAACAATACAATCAATTTGGGTATCAGGAACATCGAAATAATCCGAACTTCTGAACAAGGCGGTGATAAATGCGGTAACGAAGTAGGTCGAGGAGGCAAGGAGAATGCTATAGTCTGGTGGGCGCGCGCTCCATTGTCACGACCATGTCGCCTGCTCCACTCTCTCACACTACTTTTATTGCTCTCATTAATGACTACACCACATTTTTATTAGCCTCGTTAAGTAATCGCAATTATAATACGCCACAAAACAGACCTTGTTTAGACGTCTGTCGCGCTCACCAGTGCACCAGTGAAATATTCACCCATTTCAAGTTCTATCTCACTTTACATTTGGTTAATCGGTTTCACGGTTCTCGTTTTCAATACTGATGCATGTTAATCCGTCAGTTAACACCAACTGGGTCAACGATCTCTTATAATTCTCTTGTTGACACTTATCGCCCGCGGCTGAATATTACTGTAGTATCTATTAAAATGTCATTAGACATTTTATTTGATCATCAAAAGAAAAAGCAACAACGTGTCTGACACTTATCAAACAACATCCTGGTTCCTGACGTTACCAGGAACACATTTGTGTAAAATTCAGGACAAGATAAGTTATCGGTGAAAAGCTTTTGTTAAATATTTGCTGGTCCGGTCTTATTGTTTTCACAATTGGAATGATTGATGATAGCGGCCAAACACTAGCGACTGACTCAATGAAACTGTAAGTTGTTACTGTAGTTTATTGTTATACATATGTATGTGTAGTGTATTTTAGCATGTCAGTCAACCTGATGAAGAACAGAGAAACCGAAATCAAGTCCACATGAGTCAGCTAAGTGTATAGGCCCGATATTAGCGGATGCGAGCGAAGTAAAGGGGAAAGTAAAACTATTTGTTTTTCCTTTTCTTCTACGCGAGACAATGCGCCTTCCGATGAACTATTAGCGGCTTTTTTTGAATAAGACGCAGGGTATAATGGAGCCGGTAATTACTTTAATTTTGGCATTCAATTGTGAGTGTTACGTAGGTATGTGCGGATGATGAAAGTTACTGGTATCGATCTCAATTACACGGAGGCTGCGAGCACGTCGCGTCGCCGGGCCACAATAAAGATACGCTATGATTCATCGAGAGCGATTGAAAAACTCTACTTGACGTTAGCGTTGTGTAACTTTGTACGTGATCCAGTACGCGAAACACCTGCATTTTTATTACGTAATATAATTGTCAAAATAAAATCGTATCGGAAGGCGTCGTTAATGTACCATAATTTGGTGAAAGTTTTAATAGTTTCGGAAAATGTGCATTGTAGGTAACCTGTTATTGACGTCTCGTTACATAACCGAGGGCTGAAAAGTAGCGTAAGATCAGCGAAGGCAAAGTTACACATAGAGACATACAAACATACTACTAACAAAAGATAGTGAAATCGTGTGCTCAGCCCTCTCGTGTTATTTTACAAACTAAAAGCTGTTTTAGAGATCTATTCGTCTACTTGGACAAGCTATTAAATGGCAAAACAAATAAAGATGCCATACATGGCACCTATCTGTCTACTTCTATATTTTCAGACGAAGGTACGTAACCCGAATCGTGATGAATAGGCATAATATTTTTAAAACAAAACTCCGTATCGTGTATATGAGGTTCTTGCTGTCATATCATGAAGAATTGTACCCCATTAATCAATTTGGATCCATTCAGCCACTACCGCCTTTGTACGTTCCTATAAATCCGTACCGTGTCGGGACCCCGACGAATATTAATAATGCGAATTTTCCCTCGTGTATATAATATATCTTCAAGGTAAGGGTTTAAGATCAGATTTATGTAGGTAGTACTAAACCATATTGTTATTATATCCTACCGTCGGCGTCGGTTACCCTTCCAATGGATAGCTTCTTGGTTTTGAGAAAATCTTATTTGCATCCTGATGATTTTTCTTCAATCGGGCATTTTACCGTTTTGCGGGTGTCTGCAAGTCATAACTTATGATCTCTGTAGAAAATTTGATAATTTATAATGAAATTGGGGTAATTTTGGTACTTAAAACATGAATTTCAAATTGTAATAACTTTTTTTTTTTAAATATATTATTGCAGTACCTATGTACCCCTTACGGATCGGACACGGCTTTTTTTACACGCTGTATACGTAGGTGTATGTACACGTACCTACGCAGGTACTCGTAACCTTCAAAAGTCCGTTTGGGATAACAAGGGTGTAGGTTGACTATGTGCGTAGCAAGGGCCAAATAAACATAAGCCCTGAATAAATTTTCTACGAAAGCGTAGCTGTCTAGCTGTAATTTCTAACCGCCTTTTGTCGCCTAATCCAGTTTGATGAACTGTAGTTTCAGTGAGTTCACGTTTTTACGTGAACAACAATTAATTTCCCCTTTGTGAACAGGAATTTAAGGATTTTTCCTTAAATTACTGTTCACAAAGGGAAATTAATTGAACTCTTCGTTTTTCCTGAAATTATATAGGTACCTAGGACATATTATAAAAACCCTGTCCGATCCGAAAGGGGCACATTAGGTACCCCAATAACAATAGCAAACTTTCTTGCCGATTCTTCTCTATAGAACGATAGACGACCAATTGGAACGTATTTATTTTTTTGTGAGTTTTGTTCTATGAAAATAACATGAATAGAATCATATCACGATACCTAAATTCACGGATCGCCAAAAGTTTTTTTTTTTTTTATATTATATAAGTTCATTATTATTCTAGTAATTCTAATAAAAGATCATTTGACCCTGAGTAAATATACACGGACAACATACTAGAAGTGGGAAGAGCTAACAAAAGCGTGTCAAGCACGCTGTACATGTAGGACAGTTATTACACGCCGCACACAACTTTAGTGTATTTCCAAAACTTATTATCATACATTGCTCGTAATCGTTGTTCAAAGCGACCACTGAGAGCAATTTCTCCAATTTTCTCACGTTTCCAATCCTTTTATTCAAAAAGTTGCAAAGGAAAACACCTTAAGATTTTTTCATGGTTTAATTAGCACTTTAGTGAGTAGGTAGGTACTTATTTAATTTTCTTTACAAGTCTAGTTGAAATTATTATTGTACAAGTACCTAGAAAGGGATATATGTGTTATTAAAAGCTATTTAATCCTCGGTTAAAATGTTTCTACCCACAAAAAGAATGTGTTTCAAGGAAAATTGCCTGAAGAACACAAGGAAAATTCGGTTTAACAATGAATACAAACCGCAGATCACTGAACCACACCACAAAATGTAGAGAAGACATACAATTTAAAACACAAAGTTCAACGTTTTCTATCACCCTCAAAATGTTCAGAATTGTACTCAAAAGGTAAACTAAAAAATATATTAAAAGAAAACACTTAAGTTATTAATAAGCCTGATTGGTGAATTGGTGATTGGTAGTTTGATGTGACGGTCTACTAGGTAGTTACAGGGCTGTTCAGGGCTGTTTGGTTATTTATATCAGTTGAATTATACTTAATTGAAAAAAAAAAAATACACTACGTATGTTGTGTCACCAATCACACGTAAGTATTCGTTTTAGAATTTCCCCATATGTACTGGGACTGGTACTGGTTCGTTATAAAATCAATGTATTAACTTAATAAAGTGGGAGCTAGCTATTCTCTCCTTTCAGGAATTTACTCTTGGGAAATAGGGGCGCATGCATCGTATTTTTTTATTTTAAATACACATTTTCCGTAATGCAATAAAAAATATTCGGGGTAGAATTTGAGTTTTCAGACTGAAATTGGCCCATTAAATAAAATTTCGTGCGCACTAAATATTTTGATCATTTGTGCATATACAACTGGGAATAGGCTTCCAGCATCCATATAATACATAATAAAGAAAAACCAAACACATAAGGTACCTAGTATAATAAATCAATAAATAAGATATGAACGCGCCGCCCGCCCTCGCTGCGAGCTTACTCACGGGAAACCGCGCAGGCGCACCGCCGCGGACCATATACAGCAGCGCTACTAACACTATGTCACTTCTTAAGGCCATGACTGCCTCACATTGCTGTCCAGCAACAACACGATAAGTTACTTCTTCACACTCGGCACACTGCTTATAAACGCCAATTCGGAATTGGCATGCAGGTGCTTTGAATATCTGAGGCACGCGCGATGCACCGTGCGACGAGAGGGACCGACAGTCGTTGCGCGCGATTAGAACGCGTACACTTATGAGGCGCCAGCTACCGAATAAGCATTGCGAGCCCCCGAATGAAGTGAACACCTTTCGCACCTCCAAGAGAAAGTCGAAGGAAAGTGCAGATTTTGGCTGTCAAGGCACCGCCCACACGCGTCCCCTGAGGAGCATTGTCGCGAGTCATCCATCACTCGAGCTCGCCGACAGTCAGCGGCTTCCGCTAATCAAAACAAATGAACAATATCGAGTGAGGGACGCGGCCAGGCGGTCGCGCTCGCCGCCGCCACGCGCTGTCCTGACCGATACCCACTACACTATGACATAAGTTCTAAGTAAACATATGTTTGTCAAAGTCATTATACTTGATTCTATGTAAACCTAACAAATAATGACTACCTTGGAGCATAAGAATTGTTCATTATTTTTCATTAATTTGTAATGTACAAAATTAATTCGTAGGACCCGTCCTTTTAAGCTACATAACTCAAGTTCTCCATATCTTATCATGCTTTCGCTGACATGCAGAAGACAGCCCGCATTCTCTTTATCAGAAAAGGGTCGACTGAGTCATGAAATTATTGATCGACGTGTGAGTTCATTCATATATGTTGCCTACCTATTTATGTTAAGAAGTGGTAAGGTTTAATACATAACATAACATCACGTTTTCCCCGAAGGGTAAGGCAGAAGTGTACTTACCTACAGTTCACCAACATTTCGCCGGTTATGATTAAGTCCTATGTTAAAGGGGGCGAGCCTGATTACGTTTTATTTATAATTATTCAATTTTTCCCTTTTATAGGCGAGAACAAAAGTAGGTTACGTAAAATAAATGAGCATGCTCATTTATTTTATAAATTAATAAGAATAAATTAATAAGCTACACGTGCAGGGGTACCTGCACGTGTAGCGATTATTATGTAACCTCCTCAAACCGTCAAGAACTCTAAATTGACCATTATTTGGGGTTGTCACAACACAATCCCAAAGATAGGTATGTAGGTACCTACCTACAACGAAGCCGTAGGTATCAAGCAGCTTACCCAAGTCCCAACACGGGTGACTTCGCACTGGGGGATTCATTCAGACATTCAGTGTAGCCCTAAGTCACCGCGTAGACGCTACATATACGCAGCTCAGACGCCACTTTAGACGACGCGTAGATGCATCAACGCCTTATTTCTTTCAAGAAATAAACTTATAATGTCCAGCTGTAAACACTCCAAATCTTTTCCAGCATAATAAAGACCATGTTGGATTGGAACTTTGGAACCACGCTTTAGTGACCGGCCAACACGACGGGCTCGCTTGGTGTGATTGAAGTGATGTAGTCTGCTTCAGTCTATCTACATAGACTGTTAAGCATATACAATACTTAAAACCGTAGTTGTAATAGAGCGCAACAATAGCAGTGAGGGGGTGCAATGGTTACCAGACGGGACGCCGCGCCGATGCACCGGAGACAAAAATACACACCAATAAAACGTTAACCTTGGAGAAAAGTGTACACAAACATTTTGTCCAACACGAAAAACGCACCTTCCACAGAAAATGGAGAGATGAAAATGAAAATGGTATAGGTTTTCCAAGTTCCAAGAAGAATGGTCAACAGCGATCCTTCCCCAAAGATCATCCCTTGTAGTGTAACAATTAGCATTGCCGTTCACCGCGGCTAAATACTACAATACTTACTAAAAGTAATCAATAATTATCTTATATAAAGTTCCGTTATCTTTTGAAGAAAAGGTTTTATTGTAATCTGGAATAGGCACGCTCATGTTCACAACAAAAGGTACATTTCGCTGTTTATTTTGTTCGCCGTAGCTTCACAAGAAGGTTGTTAATTGAACCTGTAGGTCTGATTGATCACTGGAACAATAAAAGTACCTACCTCTAACAAGATTGAATTCCTGAATACTCATTGCTTAATAGCATAATTAGCCTATAATGTTCCCACTATGCGGTCCCAGTGCGGTTTGGTAGATATCACATGTGTTTGAATTTTTGGTTATAGGACATGCCGGTTTCCTTACGATGTTTGTCATGTCCTTCATCCGTTTTGAGAGCAGTGGTGATGAAATAATTTACACAAAATAAAGTGCCTGTCAAAGTTCGAACCCACGGCCATTTCTGCTCTCTTAGTATAGGTATTATTATAATTACTTAATAGTTACTAAAGAATGCCTATTCATTTTATTAGTGCGTCACCATTACCTACCACCATACACGATCTGTTCGTGATCTGTTGCCAGCCCAGGAGACTTCAGGACAAAGCTCCTACGACATTTACAAACATGCTCTATCGTCTGCATGTAGGTGTCAACAATTGGGAAAGTAATACGTGATACTAGCACGCGCCAAATTCAGATTGATAAGAACCATTAGAGCAGCGGTTCTCAAACTTTTTTGCAGAAGGAACCCTTTTGGAAATCTAAATATTTAACGGACCCCTATTCAAAAACTGCGTTTCATGGATTATTTGAATTTCACTTTGTCCCACCAATCTGTCTCACCAGTGGCACAAAGTGGATTGTTCACAGTTTTGTCATTCACTATGTCCCAGTAATTGATTTTGGTGGGTCAAATAACGCTCGCATAAAGTCTGAGTTAATTTTTTCCAACTAGGACTGGCACTGTTGGATTTAATAAAATATTACTAATGGCAAAAATAAAAACCTTATTACCACAAAACCGTGTTTATCAGTTGTTTAGCCTAAATACCTTAGATACACGACATTTCTGTATGGAGTTTGACATAAAACTGACATTAGACACGCATAGAACAAGTGTCAAAGTTTTTATGGCAAGACCCAAACAGTTTTAATAATAAAAAATAGAAACTACTTATTCGTAAGTACGAGATTTGATTCTGAAGCAGCTAAAATACCACAAAGCAATGGTTTACTAATAAGCATAAAATATATTAGCATAATTTACATCGGCATAATGAATTTCAGCTTATTGATCATTACGCATAATATTATTAGGCAGTTAGTCCCGCAAAAACTCGAAAATGGCTCGACCTATTGTTGTGTGCGCGCCGGAGAAGGTTCAAAACAAAAAAATGCCATTGCAACGCATTAAAGGCATTAGCTAGTGGTCGTATATTTTCAAATGTCAAGCATGCCATACGTGAATACAGGGCGTCCCACGGATATGCCACATGGAGGGAAAGGACTTTGAATATTGTAGATGGAACATTTTACTGAAAGAAGACATTATTTGAATTTAAAAAACAAATTAAACTGCATTCATAGATATTCAAATAATTATATGGTTGAACCGGGAATCGAACCCGTTACATGAGAAAAATAATCACCCCGTAGCTTTATCATACCGATCGAAAGGCTTCATCATAAGGATAATTTTTAGCAAAATAACATAGTGTCACAAACGAAAGGAAAACCATGTTTTTTTTTTGGACATTGGACGGGACCGAGACCTACGCGGGTGAAACCGCGGGGCACAGCTAGTACTTAGATAATATCTAAGTAGGTACCTATTTTATAGCTTAATTACAGGATTGCGGAAGCATCAAAGAACTGCTGTAAGAGAAGAGGCTGTAGGTACCTTCACTCTTGATGACACCAAATACCTACTAGCTCCAAAACAAAGGTCCTTGCGGGAATACCAAGAAGTAGATACCTACCATATTTGTTCTGGGGTACATATGCATATTTATTGTGTCCATATTACTATTAAATAGACGAATAAAATTAAGGCCACGAATTAAAACGATATGCTCAAGACGACAGAGTCCTCGATGCGGGCGCCGCCGCCGCCGGTAGTTGTCTGCGAACGCAGAATAATAATGAACTTACACCACGCGTACCCATACCCAGGCCTTTTATTCGTAGGTATTATTTGCACACTTAGTAGGCGAGAACAACATACGTACATAAGGTGACGAGTACGACCTGTTGTATAGGCCAGTTAGATAAACTTAGAATAAGAAATTGTGCGTCGCAGTCTGTGGAACTAAGTAGGGACAATAAATACCTCGAATCGCTAGCATTTTCGCGCGCCCTCGCCTCGTGTGCTGCACATGTTCGGACAGCGGTGAATCACTACTGAAAAAAAAAAACTCCAGAGGGACGGCGGAGAACGCGGGTAACGCAGCGCCGCAAAGCGCGAGTCATTGATCCCGATACAGTCCCGGACGGCCGACGCCATGTCGGAGCTCGCGCACTCCGAGCCGCTCCTCCCGCCGCTCGCGCTCGCCGCGTACGTCGCGTGCGTCGCTGGCGCTGCCGCCCTCGCGAACTGCTCGGTGCTCGCCGCGCTCTTCAAAACCTCACGGAGTGGTAAACAAAAACTTGTTCCATAATACCTTTAACATAATTAAAGGTTCATATACCTACCTGTTCTTATAGTAAGGCGTTAAAATAAGGGCAACTTTCTTTAGTTATAACCATAATCTCATTAATAGGTACCTTTCTACAGCTGGAGTCATGTTTATTATGTTCTCAGTAACGTCCTGTCTTTTGAATGCTTTCTATAACAACAATAATGATCCTTCTTTACTCGGTGTATTAGCACGGGTGTATAGTCAGTCCGATTCCGAACACATTCGAAGCATAATAATATAAAGATAAAACATGTCCGCGCAGTTTAATCCATTGGGCTCATTGACGAGCCTAATTGACTTGTTTGTATTGGAGTCTTCTACTGTTAAGTACCTATGTAAACTAATTATTATTTATGTGGTTGGTTCTGATGGTGTTTGTTTGCTTTTCAGGTTTGCTGACTATCATCTTACAGTTGGCTCTAGCCGACCTTATACTCGGAGCGTCAATAGGACCCGAGTTGTGGTCCTATAATACCAGATCGTGGCATTTTGGTGACCATAGTTGCGTAGCCTATCGAGGACTGAACGTGTTTGCCTCGACTGCATCGTCCTATTTAGTGGCTACTATTGCACTACATTCGCTCGCCACCATCAACATTGAAGAAAAGACTATTGCAAAACGAATCAAACGAATCGAACAGGACGAAGATGAAGAAATAAGATCTTCACGTCACAGTTTAGTGACCAGTAGTGACTCTTCAACTCCACCAAGAACTATGAACCTAGATTACAGACTGACTGATCGAAGAATCTCAGTGACGCAACCATCAGTGTTTGTTTGGGTGTTGGCTATTTCATTAAGTGTTCCGGAGTTTGTTTTAGCCACAACAGTGCACCACGACCGGGATGTTGTGTTATGCACCATAGTCGACACCAGTCAACGTCTGCATATGTACTCAATTCTTGCTGTTTTTAATTCGTTCTTACCTCTTATTATTATGTGTATTGCTGGTGTTCTAGTCATCATTAAGTTGAGGATAAAGAAAATTATGTCGCATATTGAATGCTTCGAATCAATCGCAGCATTGAAATTATCTCTCTGGCTTATAGTGGTTTACATTGTTCTGTGTACTCCTCGGTCCTGTGTAACTGCTTATAATATTTACTCCAAATCAATGCAAGGTAATGAAACTTCCATAACTCAAAATGATGATATGACAACTCTGAATGTAGCAACCAGCAGTACATACATTGTTTCAACTTTAGTTCGGCCACTGCTCAGTATAACTTTACTGCCGCGAGTAAGGAAGTCGTTTTCTTTCGGATCTTATACCAACACAGACAATGTGTAATATACGAGAATATTATCGAAACGTTTCTAAAGTTGTAAATTCCAAATGAGGTGATATATTTTAAGCGCTGTGTACGTAGCATTTAAACAAGGTTGCATTTGAATGTAAGTGAAAAGTTCTGGTATTTAGGGAGACCAAGGATTAACATAACAAACTCGATGATTTGCTATGCAGCGAGTATAGTGCGAGTGAAAAGGACATTGCTAGTGTTAAAAGTGCCATAGCGGGTAAATGACTGTATAGGCTGCTACTTAAGGAATCGTCTAAAATACACACATACCTACAAATTACACTCAGGGCTGGTCATAAAAATATCTACTAATCTAAATCAATGAAACTTTTCCTCATGTAAAAAATTTGGATCCTTACCAAACTACATGATCAATCATACTCATAAATGTACAACAATCTAATGTGCTTTCGTCATGGTCCTATTCCAAAAGCATTGGTAGATTTTGATAGAGACCATAGCATGGTATAAAGAGATTCAACCATGAACCCTTTAGAATAGGAACCAAAAAGACAATGTTAGTTGTTGTATTCTATTTTTGTAATAGATAGAAAGAAGCCTTAGTCGTGGTCGTGGCCATCTAGTGCGCGAGATCCCTTAGTTGCTAAGTAAATATAGGTACCTACTTAAGTAAAAAAATCTCTCGCCACATAGGTATATGGCACAATTTAAAAAGTGAGTAAAATAACTAGGCATTTAAAGTAATAGTATATTATGTAATTAGTGAATAAAGGACGGATTTAAAGCGAGGGCCATAGATGAATCACGACAGTAGGAAGCGATTCAAGTGTTAGAATCCTGAGCGACGCGAGTGATTCATGGCCCTCGATATAAATCCGTTTTATTTAAGAGTTGCATACTATACTTTATACCATGACTACGAGAAAAAGAAAAATTTAAGCGAAAATAGATATTTAATTATGAAAAAAATCGTTTTGTAGCCTTTTGATAGCCTTTTAAGATAGGCTTACAACTTCAAGTATGTTTTATGTCAATGTTATGCCTTGTTTTCATAGTACACCGTAGCATAGAATAATACATACGCCATAATGATGATGACTTCTTTTTCGTCGATAGCTCATTAAAATAAGTTAGGAAAAAAAACTGAAAATGTGCCAGAAGCTTGATTTTCATTTTTCCATTTGCAAAACTCATCATAGGCTTTGATGTAAACCAGCCATGATTTGTTAGGTTGCAAGCTTTCTACTATATCGGCCTCTCTTTCATAAACTCAGGTGTTAACACATCTTTTTCATCACTTGAATGCATTTTCAATCGATTTATTATTAAGTAACACATAACTACTTTGTGTACATATGTCACACATGTCATTATTTAAAATATCCCCAATTTAATAATGACAGCAAAGAACACAAAACAGTTTTTATTCTAATTGGCGAATATGTCGACCAATCAAATTGGAGTTTGTATCGAGTATTTTTCCGCAAGGAGGTTGTATAGCATTCAGATGGAGGACGAATAAATTGGCGTGTACTAAATTCAAACACCAAAATAGTGTTTAAAAGTGCTTTAATAAGCTTTTTAGAGGGGGAATGGTATAAAGCCTGGTATAAAGTATTTTTTTACTGTTTTATAATAAAGTTTTGAGGCTACTTTGTTTTCGTTTTATTAAAGGACTAGGTACTTAGCACTTCAGACCAAATAAAAACCAAGCGCTGCGAACAATACAGTGAAACATGCGAAAAGTACACTACATCAAGTTCATAGAATTAAAATGTTCATAAAATTGTATAACTAATTAAAACGTTCAGTGCCGGGAGACCTCCTGGAGGGCTCACCTAGTCGCCTAAGGGAAGCTGGGAGCCCTCGCGAAGGAGTTCATTCAAATGTAGGTTTTTCTTAGCGAATACAGCATTATAAACTGTGAAAATAAAATCTATTGAATACATTTGAAAAGATTTAGTACTTATGCGTTGGTTTTTTAAATCCAAGCTATTTTTTTTTTTTAACTTGTCTTCACCCCTGAAACTCTGGATGTTTCAGGGGTGGAAACCCATTTTCACGGTTACAAATGTTCACTGAAGGGCACCCCTATCTCGGGATCAGAGCGAATAATATACTTTTCTTAATTTTTTGGATTCCGAGTCAACAAGGAACCAGTTTCGACATGTCAGTCTGTCTGTTCGCGGCTTAGCTCAGAGACTTAGCTTAGCCTAGTACTACTAGCCTAGCTTAGCTTTAGTACTAGAAAGATGTATATTTTGGTATGGGTATAAATATAAATCACGCCGACAAAAGGGTAAAATAAAATCAAGAAAAAAAGTTTGTTTTTGGGTAAAGTGATGTAATGTTTTTTTTTCTAATAAATCCCATTGTGTGGGTTGTCGTTGGAAAGGTCGTTCAAAAATTATGAAACCTTTTTTTTTTGGCGAAAGGTTCAGGGTAGCCCGCGAAATTCAAATTTTCTTACGTTTTTTGCAATTTGTAGTTCAGTTTAGGCCATATTTTTGACGGTTGCGAATCATATTTTAATCAACATAAACTGACTTGCAAATTGCAAAAAAACCTAAGATTTGGATTTTGCCGCCCTAACAAAAATTGGCACGGGAGATCCCCCTGCCAGCTAAATGGTTGGGTTTTGGATATCTGAAAAAATTCACGGTAGGTAGGTACTTATCATTACTAATATTATAAATGCGAACGTTACTCAGTCTGTCTGTCTGCTTTCACGCCAAAACTACTAAACGGATTTCGATAAAATTCGGCAAGGAGATAGATGGCATCCCGGGGAAGGACATAGGCTTTTTATCGACATACCACGCGGGTGAAGCCGCGGGCGGTAGCTAGTAATACATATAACGAAATTAAAAGGAAAACTATCACAGCTAAGTATGCTCTACAAGTTGCAGAAACATGTTCTCCCATACATTCCGTATCGGAGTGCAAGTTTTTCAAATACAAGAAAATTATAAATTGTAAATCACCTGTTTCCTATATTTTATGTTCGCATAGCTTGTCAAAATGTTGGTAACAGCAGATATTTTTTTCGCGATTTCAAGATTCGTCCCATTGTGAAAGTTGTTCATAATGATGAGTATAATGACCACTTAAGAGATTTCGCGTATGAATAGATACACCTTAAATATGTAAGTATATGTATAACTATAACTACCTATTTACTATTTTCGTTTTAAAATGTGAAACGAAAATAATTGATTTACTGATTAGCTCACAGATTGTTCAAGCTAGCCGCTCAAGTAGGACCTATGTCATCGCAAGCAGGTGTGTAATGCACTCCGCAAATAAGCGCAAAGCGAGTGGGGTGGTTCTGTCAGTCTGTCTCGCCGACTCGTCCCCTCGAAACCTCCCCGGGTGACGGGGTGATGTCATGCAACAAACACTAACTATACTGCTACCATAGCTATTTTGTGGGCCACGTTATTGATTGCCTACCAAAGAGAATTTGCCTACCGAAGTATTTCGTTACTCATATGTCAAAGTGTCAGTAGATATGTAGGCATATACATAAGCAGGTACCTAAGCACCTATATTTTTTTTAACTAACTTCTTTCCAAAATTTGTATCTACCTAAACAATTAAACATGATTAGCAGATAGGAAATGTGAGTACCTACCTAAACAAACGTGATTAGCAGATAGGTTATGTAGGTACCTACGTAATTATGAATATACCTACCCACCTACTTACTTCCAGTAGCTATTACTTACTTTTAGAGTTCCGTAGTCCATAAGGAACCTCTATAGTTTCGCCATGTCCGTCTGTCTGTCTGTCCGTCCGTCTGTCCGCGGCTTAGCTCAGAGACTGTTGGTACTAGAAAGCTGTAATTTGGTATGGGTATACATAAATAAATCACACCGATAAAGCGCCAAAAAAAAAAACTATTATTAATTTGTGTTCCTACCTCTGCACGTAATGTGGGGATAGTTTTTTTCCCGCCAATCCCATTGTGAGGGGTGTCGTTGGAAAGTTAGTTTAAAAATAAGTGAGTTTGTGAAAACCATTTTTGAGTTCAGGGATCCGTTTACGAAATATTACGCTATAAAGTGCTAATTTTTGTTAGAGTCAAGTGTCCCCTCCCTGCCAACAAAATGGTTGAAGTTGGTTATGTGAAAAAATTCACGGCAGTAGTAGGTATACCTATATAACGAAATTAAAAGGAAAGCTATCACCGCTACGTAAGCTCCACAAGTTACCGAGTAATAATCGATCAACTTTTTACAGTTGCAAAAACTTGTTCGCCCATACATTTAGCAATGTTAAGTTTGTTGGATAAATTCATCCCAACTGCGGAACCCTTCATTGTGCGTGGTTCGACATGCACTTGGGCGGTTTTTTTTTAAGTTCAAAAACCGGTCATGTACTATTAACACCAACGAAAAGATTTCCGTAAAGTAAATAACTATCAGTAGGTATAGCGCATAACATTAACCGAGTTTAATCCTTCTTATGATCTTATAGGTATGAGACTGCTACTGAACTTGTTCACAAGATTTGTAAGATACTGTATGTAGGTAAGCTACCTATATGTACAGGGCATAGCTGGGCACCGTTAATAAAATAGTTAACTTCGCTAATCGTTAATCCGCTACAAAAAAATTAGCTTCGTTAAACGTTAAAGCGTTACATTTCGGAAGAATTAACGCAAGTTAACGTTAATCGTTAATACGTTAATATGTGTAAAATTGCATCTTTATATCGTTGCGTTAGCGAACTTATAAAACCTGTTGGTTTAGGTTCTGGAAGTTAACAGGTTAGGAACAAAACAAAATACTTGAATAATTCAAATGTGTAATTTAATCGTCGGGCATAAGGTGCATATTCCCCTTGATGAAAATTAACATGTTAAAGTTCGGCAAAATATATCTAGTTTTGTTTTTGTTTCACTCGCTGCCACGCGCCGCGCCGCCCGGCACTTGTCGTTTCATACTTGTATGAACCTGTTTTTCGCGCCGCGCCGCGGTGCCGCGATAACTATTAGGCATTGGATTAACGATTAACGGACTTCTGGATATTAACGGAAGTTAACGTGTCCGTTAACATTTTTTAAAGTTAACTTAAAAGTTAATCCGTTAATCGAAATGTAAACTTCGTTAATTAACGATTAACGGATTAACGCCCAGCTATGGTACAGGGTAGGACGTGAAATAAAGTCCAAAAAAATTGGGAATCCTCTCCCAGGGCTTCAAACTCAAACCACTTTTAAATTGTCAAGGAACTCCTAAAACACCCCCATGTGCCTATGTTCAGCGTTTATTTATATGTAAGTACCTACCTCCCTAGTTTAGGAGCTAGACGTTTTAATTAGTTTTTTGGGAACTTCTCACATGACATCAATTTATCTCTTAATTATCGCATTTAAAAAAAAAATTGTTTGCTTTAATTTACCATCGATTAAACATTATCATCACCCAACGTGACTAACCGTGCGTTTGCACTGGCGAAACATTCAAGACAAAACATGTTGAAATCTCTATTTTCTGTCAATGTTCCACACAATTTTTGACAGAAAGTAGAGGTTTTAACATGTTTTATCTAAATGTTTCGCCAGTGCAAACACACGGTAATACTTGACCTTAGTTCAACGGGAAAATTTTTGCTTGTCATAATTCGTACCGGATCTTTAGTAGGTAGGTATGTGGCGGCATCTACATCGCCACATGCGAACTACGCATCAAAGACCTGACGTCACACAAAATCTTGACGTCACAAAAATCCTGCATCGCGCAATTAGGGTTTACCGCGCGCGCATATACAAGATTCCAACATCAATCGTTAGGCAGTTGCCCGCCAGACACAACACCCGTCTGGTCGGAGGATCCTCCCTTTTCTATAAAGGATGAGAGAACTTTACACCCTGTTCCTTATACCCCTAAAAGTAAGTCAAAAGAAATCCGGTGGCTTTTACCCCAAAGTAGTTTGTTATAAATTTCCATGAACCATCAGCTGTTCAAAACAATACAAATAACATGTAGGTACTTACTAGACATTATTTGGTGCAACAATCAGAGTTCGAACACGGTAGATATTGCGAAAAACCCAATATTTTAATACCTGGCAGTACCTGTAACTAGTCTGTTTTTTGACAGATGCAAATGTCAAACTCCAAATTGAAAACTAAACAACAACAAAAAAACAAACAACAATTACTTGAAATTTCAAATTAGTCTACGAGATTAAAAAACAGACTTTAGGTACAAGAACCTACATAGGTAGTCTTATTTGGCAAAACGCCTTAGCTCCGTTTGCGCATAGTCTGAACTAATGAACAAGATTATAATTTCATACGACGATATAATTGATGATTTTGCGGATACAAAATCGCGCTAAAAGGTAATGTAAAACTGTCATAACATAATTGATTTCATTTTCATCATCAACCAGATTGTTAACAGATAATTTTAGGGATATTTTCGTATTGTTTATAAACTGTAAGTGCAAAAAAAAAAAAAGCGTTTTCCGAATGTACATTATTTTGTGCAAGCTGTGCTCATATTGTGTAAACCTTACCCTACCTTATACGTAGTAGGTACATGATTGAGCTTTTCTTAGCTCAGAAATACACCCAAAAACTGTTTCTTGTGTAATATCGTGGGTTGTAAACATAATATTTTAAGAACTGACAGTCTGACACATCGATCCCCTAGTTCTCAACACAATCATGGGAAAAAGCTGATAAAGTGAGAACAATAATGCACAAATCATAAAGTTGCAATTTCATTGGCATTTTTTTTAAATAATTATGATAGTGAACTAGGGACCTAGAGTATCGAATTGTAGAGGTTAGTAGGGGCGGCATTTGAATAGCCTACTGGCGGCAAATGTGTAAATCCGCCACTGACAATGTAGGTAATAACATGGTACCATAAAGCTGGTCTGATGATGCAGCCGGAAGGTTCATGGCCATAGGAACTCCCAAACTCAACACCAGAAGCCGATCGTGTTTAGTCTAGTTGATTTTGTTATAACTAGTAAAGTAGCCCTACCCTACCTACCCAGGCATCAGGCATATAGCCAGTCGAGTCCTCGGTACCACTGGCGGAATAACTAACTTTTCAACACTTGCTCGTAAAGGGGCTCATATTGAACCGCTTTTAGGTTCATAATGCAATGTATTAAACACGAGTGCTTTGAATTTATATTGCCGCACTAGTGCGGCAATATGTGCCACAGATAACTATTTACTAGTCGGAGTAATGGCATGGCAGTACGGAATTAGTAAGTACTATCATGAAAGTATGGAATTTAGAAATTAACTTTAGTGAAACTTTTTACCAAGACAAGCGCTCAGAATAAGGCTTTTGTAAAAACTTGCTTTTGAGCGCAAACCAGGGCTGTTTAGCTATGGTAAAAAAAACCCAAGGGCAGGTCAATGGGATACTACATAAATATGGCACTATTATGAACTATCGTAATACTAATAAATGAGCATTCTCTATTTTCACCCCAGCAGATTTTTTTTTAAATCCCATCTCCGACTTCATGCCTTAATTTAAGCCTACTGTATAAATAAATAAAATATGACAAATGAACACAATATTTCTTCAAATTATATATTTTTGCACAACCTTTTTGCGACCTCGACTCCGGCCAGTCGTGGCCGTCTAATGCGCGAGCGAGAACCCTAACTTTTCAGAGCTTAATAATTTATCGACCAAATTATTATTTTCAGGGTCTCGCCCTTATAATTAAACCTGCCACTCCATAGCTTCACTTTCTGGGCTTCCATACGATTAGTTCAATCTTGGGACACGTCGTTAGCTGTGTGTATTTTTCGTGTGTGTTTACCCTTTTATTTATAAAGGGCTCTTTGCATAATTTCAAGTAATTTTAGACAAACATCTTTTTGGGGTTAGGTGGCGGTTTATTTAAATATTGGTTCTAAAACTAAAAATTGTATTTAATACAAAAGTTTATTGGTGAAAACATGAAAAATATAATAGATTATTAATGGCTGATAAAATGCAGCAGAAATGTTACAATATTGGCCATCACAAAACTATTTCGCTAATAAATGCCTGAAAATTCAGAATGCTATTTATAATCAGTAAGGGGCACAACAAATTGGTTAATGTCAACAATAAAAGACTTCCTTTGGTAATATTGAAAATGTTAGAGGACATCACAAAAACCACGAAAGACACTAACAAGTTTTTTGTGCCCTAATTTAATACAGCCATTATACAGGTGGATTTATGTTTTACGAAAGTCATTTCATAGGGTCAGTTTTGGGCGCACTTCAACAAATTGTAAATAACTAATAGCATAATTTTAAAACAATATTCACCATCATGATCTCCATTTCACTGCGGACATGCGGCGAAAGGAATGTTAATTTGGGGCCGACCAGGCTGTTACGTTTTATTCTATATAGAAAGGAAAACACTTTTAACTTAAGAAACCGTAATTTTAATAACTTAAGTTATAAATATTTATATTCATCGGGTCAGCTCGATATCTGTAATCCAGTGTAAATACAGAAATACAAAACCGTCAAAGATGACACATAACATTTAATTTTAGACGGAACATGAAGGTCCGCTGCGAACGACATTTTTAACATTTTTTTACAAGCGACGGCTCGCATCAGCGGCGGAGGACCCGCGCCGCGCGGCGTTCTCGAATGTTACTCGTTTTCTTATAAAACACCAATGAGAACAAATGCGTGTGCTGGGAGTGAGCGCGGCGCGAGATTAGTTGTCGCCGCCCTCAGCGGGCTCGTCGCCATCGCCCTGCGTGTCTGACGTCCACAGCGTCAGGTTGTCTCGCAGCAACTGCATGATCAGTGTCGAGTCTTTGTACGAGTCTTCATTCAGTGTGTCTAATTCGGCGATCGCGTCATCGAACGCCTGTGAAAACAATTATAAAGTTAATTCTTATCGATTCAAAAGAGAGAATATCAAAATATTCATACAAGAAATTTTCTATCATTCCCTTTATGGGAAGTTTAACTCTGTTTAAGAGTTATAAATACACTCTGATGCTGGCTGGATCGAGGATTAAGGGTTAATTGCTTTACACACGGCCATGCTAATATTATTATTAGTGGTTCTTTTTAATCTATCAGTTTATTTCTAATTTTGAATTACTTTTATATTCATGCAAACTGAACGAGAAGAATGCACTAGCAAGAAATTTGACAGTTAGTAAATTATAATTGTGTCATCAGTTCATCACACACTAATTTTTTTCTTTGATTAAAAAAACCTGTTTAGCTAAGTGGCACGCTCGCGCAGGGGAGTTGATTATCTCGTAATAGAACACGGAAAAGTTGAGCGCAAGGCCGAGTCTGATGGGGTGGGTCGGTTGCATTTTGGCTTTAGCAATGTCGAATGCTTCCTGGTAGGCCTTCTGCGAGTCCTCCACGACGGCTGGGGACAAGCGAGTACATTAATATGCCTAGCCTGCACTTCCCTCTCGTGCCAGCCAGCACAGAGCCTATGCGTAACTGACACTAATAATGACCTGTTTGGCGAGCTGACACGCTTTGTCTGGTGAATTTAATATCTCATAATAGAAGACGGAGAAATTTAACGCCAGACCCAGCCTTATTGGGTGTGTGGGCTGCATTTTCGCCTTGCTGATCTCGAAAGCGTCTTGGTATGCTTTCTGTGAATCCTCTACAACAGCTGTAAGGTAAAGTGATGTTAACTTACTGAAACTATTGCATAATAAATCTGGTATATAAAGCCTAATAATCATTGACGTAATATTAAATATACAACTTGAGTCTTATTAGTTTAAGTACTTACAATTTCTGGTTTCTCCTGTGGCCACTTCTGCGAGGTACCTATAGTAGTCACCCTTCATTTTAAGGTAAAATACTTTACTTTCTGGATTACTAGCTTTAGGAATAAGGTGCTTGTCAAGTAAACCCTGAAACAAAAAATATATAAAAGTCTTGATTGTAAAATCGACCAATATTTTTTAATTAGGGAGTTTCGAAATTGAAATAATTAAAGGGAAAAAATTTGATTCCAGAATGAATACATAAGGTTTGAAGACAGGGCAACGAACGAAAACGGGATAGCAGCGCGCGCAATGACGCGGCGCAATACGTCACCCCACCCTCCCCGCCCGCGAAAACTCCGCACCGCGCCCTGCATGCTCTCACGTGCTAACCAACATTATAACGCCCATGATTAACAAAAACGTTATGACTGCGGAGGAAATGACCACGGCTACTGTTCGCTTGCATCACCCCTCAAATTGGCGAGGCGCAAATATCATGACGTCATTCGCGTAGGATGGCAGCAACTGACGTTAATCTTACTTAGTTTGGAATAAATTCCACGATGTAATAGCCTCAATTATCAGTGGAACCCTGAAAAGCATAAGTAATCAAAAACGATTCTTACCAAGACGTCGTAGCAGATTTCTCTGAGCTCCTTTTCTACTTTAACCCTATATTCTTTTGCCATCTGTTGTTTTCTTTCAGAGCCTTCGGTTTTCTGTTCAATGGAGGAGATGACGCGCCATGACGATCGTCGAGCGCCTACCACGTTTTTGTAAGCAACGGAAAGCAGGTTTCTTTCCTCGTTGCTCAACTCGACGCCGGTTTCCGTGACTTCTTTCATCGCGGCCGCCATGTCGTCATATCGTTCAGCCTGCTCCGCCAGCTTGGCGCGTTGCACCAGTTCCTCCTTGTCGACGGACATCGTGGACGATGGGAGAGGATTATTTCACTGATGCCCCTGCAATGAAGTATGAATCACGAATAAACTATTTGAATCGACAGCCATGACTCCACTATGTGTTAAATTTTATCAGAAAGACTAATCGTTAGGCGTCACTTTCACCGAAGCGAATCGCTTATAGGGTATTTGTCATCATGGATGGCTGGAAGTCGCACCTTAGGTAGAGGCTCGCGAGCGCACTAGCGCAATATGAAAATTCAACGAAGCTCAAAGAGCGCCTCTCACGCCAAACGCGACATCGACGCGTCGTCCGCTCGGTTTGACAGCATCTCACAGACTCAAGCTACTAGCAGGCTAGGCACGCGCCGTGTCGCCGCGCCGCCGCTTGGTCACCGCCACTGCGCCAACAGTATTGATCCGGCGACGCGGGATAAACACTCCAGACGAAATACGACTAGCGCGACGATTGCACACACCCCTCCTCACCCTCGCGTACGCCCCTCCTGCACCGCGCCCGTCCGCCCGGCGCCTACCTCACGCTACCCTTATCTACCTACCTATAGCTTTTCACACAACTCTCCAGTTACTATGCCATTACAAAATGCCAAGTAAATGGTCATATTATGTACTTCAACAAATATTTCATTACATAAATAAGTGGGATTTAGTAAAGTAAGGGAACACAATAATTTTAAAGAGACATACAAAACACCCAAAACATAATATTCTGACCAGGAGATAGGTTTTTAACAATTTTAATATAGTAATTATCTCATAATTTACAAGAATTGCATATTTTGTGAGTAAACATAACATACATCAAGTAATATTTTGAGCAGGGCACAGAAGAAGTGCCTATTTAGGTTCTTTAAAAAAACAATTCGTAATTTTTTAGCATTTAGGTAATCTGCTGCAGTCAAGTACTTTTGAATACTTTCAACAATGCTGCGACATTTCTGATTTCTTGTATTGCATCTTCTATGTTCTAAAAGGTAAGAAATCAAAAATGTTAAAATATTATTGTAAGTATAGGGTATCTGTGAAAACTTAATTTAGCACTCCATACAAGAGAATGCAGCAACACACCTAATAGTTAACCAAATTCTTAAATTAAAAGTAAAGGTGGGGTCATGACCTCTGGAATGCCTCCCCCCACCCCACTATTATAGATACGCATTTTCATATATTTTCCTATAGCTGATGTAAAACTTAATCATTTATTATATAATTAAACTTTTATTTTCCTATCAAGTACACAAGTAATAGTTTAATTTCCACAGCTGCTGTTAAAATTCTGATGAAGGATTTTAATACTTTCGCGGAACAAAAAAACATGTCTTAAAAAATATTTGAGTTAAAATTGTAGCACATTATTACAATTTACAGGGAATCCTCCTAATTAACACCTTCTAATGAAATATTTTAGGTACATATGTATCACACGTTATTGCGCATGATGTCAATCTTTGAAGGGCAATGTGTCATGACAAACATGGCAGTTACAACTGACATCTTACAGGAGATTTATTCAAAATAGCAGTAGCTTAGTACAGATTTAGACTTGGCATGGCAAAATATCA
This sequence comes from Lithophane leautieri, assembly GCA_949152455.1. Classification (NCBI taxonomy): domain Eukaryota; kingdom Metazoa; phylum Arthropoda; class Insecta; order Lepidoptera; family Noctuidae; genus Lithophane; species Lithophane leautieri. The sequence goes on from OX424459.1 coordinate 13,386,971, forward strand.
CAAGAGATCTGACTCCTGCACATTTATGCCATAGATAAAACCTCGATTATCACTAAGATGCCAAGTTATGTCTGAGTCTAGCCAAATGTAGCTGTAGTTTCAGTTAGCATATGAGCGCTAGGAGGATAGCTAATATTTTCAGTTTTGTTTTACATCCACTACAGAGGCATTGCTATGACTAATATCACCCAAGCATCTACCAGCAACATTTCTTAGTAAATGCAAAAGTAGAAAACTCAACTGAAAGAGGCATTCACAAGTATATAACATTCTGAAAATGAGGAAAACTATGTACTTAATGATTAACATAAGCCTTGTAATAATAACATAGATACATTATAATATATCTAGTATCACACACGAGAGCATTGTGCTGTTGCCTCAATGTCACGCACGTGCCAAGTATCTATCTGAAAAGCGATGTAAGTAAATCGAACGTAATGATAATGTTAGATCAAATACTTACCTAATTACAACCTATACCAAGTTACACAACGTAATTTAAATTAATATCACTCAAGAGAAGTGGTGAAAGGTATGACATCCAAGTTTTGTAAGCCGTAATTACCTCTAAATAAGTACTGGGACTACCTCCCAATGTCCAATGACATTACGTAGTTATTGAATTGACCAAGATAACGGCATGACTACGCACGGCGAAATTACGACGCACTAGTGAGATCGCAGTTCCCTCTATGAATACGCCAACGTTCAACATGCCCACGCACTCCAAACGGAACTAAAAGGATTATCGTATAAAATATATATCACAGCATCAGTTTACAATCAATCTCTTTGATCCTGGATAATAATCCAAAAATATAATTCAGTCACGTATGAAGAAAATATAAAAGCTAAAAATCCAACTTACGCGGCCAATCTCGTTGTAAGGAACGTCTTAATACACCTTACGAATTAGAAAGTACGTAATAAAAGCAAATCCTCTGTGTAGAACATAAACCCCCGATTACAAAAATTTAGAATTATGTCTAACCGCACCGCGAAATCGTGTCGCCGGCTCGGGCAAAATGGCTGCTGCACAAGGGGCACTCCTTCTATGCGTCACAGTCACAGATTTGTGAGAAAACGATTTTTAAACATCCACACTTCGTGAGAAACACATAAAATTGCATTCACTTAATATAATTTTAATGCACTTACTTGTTGGAAGGGAAATAAAGTAATTAAACCAGCAAATTACAACACAATATCGGTTTTTGTCTTGTGGTGAACGATATACTACACTGACGGCAGCGGGGCCAGAGGGGAAACAAAAACGGAACAGGGTTCACATTACGAGTCGGCCATCTTGGATTACTCTGAAGGAAGCGTAGCACGATGAGAGGTATTCACGATCACGTAGTTATCATCGAATATATTGCGCACTCTTTCTGCCTTGCGATAAAAAAAGAGATGGATACATATTTTAACACGCGAAAAATACATAATAGGTCACTTTGAGTGGTTACAGGAAGTTAGTGTTCTGGCGCGCATTTTTTGAATGATTAGATAAGAGATTGGCCTAAGCAATTTTATAAAACTTTTAAGTAGCAACTTCGCAAGGTACATTAGAGTCTATAAATGTTTCATGAAAACGTTTGAAATTCTGCTGATGAGGCCATACCTTGGATGACTAGAGAAACTGATGTGCCTGCTATATATTTGTGAACAAAGTCGTCTTAACTAACATATAAGCTAAAAAGAGAAGAAGAAACTTCACTTTCACCCATTAAAATTCTTAACCATCAGAAATTCAAGTGATCAAGAGAGAGAGAGAGAGAGATCATAGTAATCTGTGGTGTAGAACTGTAGTAACTTATATTCAAGCCTGCTGCCGATCTGCCATGCCGATTAGTTGCTTGTCGGTTTTTATTTGTTTGATTTTCTGCACAATCAGCTTGCGGCAAGCGATGCATCATGCTTGCGTTCATGCGTTTAAAGAGGTCTGAGGTCTGTAGTTTGCGTCAAGTACTAAGGGTGTATGTACCAGCTTCTAAAGCTTATTTTCACATAGGGCATAGTTACTATACTCTATGACATAGGGGTACAACGATTACGTACGTGACTCATGCACTAATCCTCCAGGATTAGTGCATGAGTCAGGTACGTAACCGTTCTTAGCAGTTGAAAAAAAATCTGTGGAGCTTACTGCCGCTCGCTAGTGTTAAAATTTTCTATCTCATTATTCGTCGCAATATCTCTGAAAAATCGCCTAAAACTAGAATATTTTTTATATCTATGGGTAATATTACTAGTCTATGAAGTCTTCTATTGTCTATTGTCATAACTCGAGCCTAGATCAAGACCACAGACTACAAATTATATCTGGACCGTGGCCTGAGGCGACCACAGTACTACTTAGTCTGTGGCGACCACGACTCGTACGAAAGGGGTACGCAAATAATATGGAATGCTTTCTGAGTTTCTGCTACTTTACTCTATGTTCAAGCCTCTCCCCCACCACGCCGGCAGGTTTTTATCACGCGATAATAATGCAAGCGTTATTGCGATAATGCGTCCCGATTCCTTGCACACAGCTGCGTTTTTATCGCGCGCCCGCGCGGTATTACTAATAACGCAGGTGTGTGTAAGATCGCATGCCTCCGATGTTTCTATACAAAATGTTCTAAGAACACTTATTGGAATATCGCAGGATGGAGAAACGCGCGTCCTGTTCCTATTGCGGAGTCATTATTGCAGCAGTGCGAAATTTCCTGGCCCTCCTACTATAAAATGTACTGAAAACAGATATCGCAATAACGTATTATGCAATAACAATTGTGTTATTATCGCGTGATAAAAAGGCGCTGGTGTGGAGAGGCTTTATTATACATTGTGAACTTTTCCAGTAAATATATGGTCAACTTATTATGATGGGACCAACGGGAAACGCCAATGATTATCGCGATGATGGACGTTAGCCGTAGGTACAGGCAATAACTCGAGTGGTGGCAAATGAACATTGACGTTGACCGTTAGTGTGGCCCCAGCAGCATTAGAAAAACATATTTATTTATAATATACTTTATTGTGCATCAGAAAAAATATATAAAAAATAAATAAATTTAGCATTACAAAACATGCAACGGGAGGCATTATGACTTCTTACAATCTCAACAAAAAAAAGAAGAAAACTGAACAATTTTTTTCAGTTTTCTCCTTCAAGATCGACTTTTCGGTGTTTTCGGTCCAACTGGAATGCGTAAGCTTTTCAGTTTATTCTCGAAACTGTCAAACTTTCCCAATCAACCTTGAACCTAATGCGCTAAAGCGACTGTACATACTAATTCCATGTTTTTTGCTTGGCATATTATATACTAATTCCATGCTTGGCTGTCACCTACTGACAGTGCCTGGTCTTGGTCAAATCAGGCGTGTCAGAGTGACCGTCACATGGTATTTGTATTGCTCACAGAGTACATTCTAATATACTGACATTGCTATTTGCTATTGCTTTTGTGTTTGAGGTTATGTAAGCTTAAGTTGTTGTAATTTACTGCCTCTAATAGTTTTCTTCATAGTTTTATTTAGTTTATGACAATACATAAATAAGTTACTCACTGTAAAATAAAACCGCAATATGCCGAAATCAAAACGGGATAAGAAAGGTAAGAAATAACCTTGAAATAAATGCATATAGATTACCATGCTGGCTTATTTTTAATGTGAAAATTTTTAGCATAACAGAAACTCATGTGTTTGTTAACGATACTCTAGTTTTCGTATGATAATTTAATTTGTGTACCTAATACCTGTAACAACAATACTATACAGAACATTCCTTTCTATATACTTTATAAACATGTTCAGATCATTTATTTTGACAGATAATATAACATCACGTCTGTATTCCCAAAGGGACCTCTGCCAAACCCTTCGGGGTTTAATATGCTTATTGTTCAATAAACAGCCACATTTCGCCAGTTATGTTTGAGTCCCATGTAATAGGGGCAAGCCTATTGCAATTTATTTTGAATAGTTGCAATTTAACATTTCTTTTATTATTACAGTTTCTCTGACAAAAACAAACAAGAAAGGATTACTAAACAAACAGAAAATAATAGAAGAAATAAGGAATTCACTATCTAAATATGAACACATATTCCTATTCACTGTCGATAATATGCGCAACACAAAATTGAAAGACTTGCGCAACGAGTGGAAAGACTCTAGATTCTTTTTTGGTAAAAACAAAGTCATGGCTGTTGCACTTGGAAGGACTAAGAGTGATGAAGTAGAAGAGCAATTGAATCTGGTAAGTTTTCATCTTCACTTAATGAAGTTGCACCACAATAATGTTGCATTGGACATTCAAATTAAATTCCTTTTGGAACCTTTTTTATCACTTTACAGCTGTCTAAGAAATTAAAGGGTCAATGTGGCTTGCTAATGACAAACAAGGATGTACCTGAGGTTTTGGAATGGTTCAAAGAATTCCGTGATGCAGAATATGCTCGCGCAGGATTTGTAGCTACTAAAGATGTGATACTCCCACAAGGGCCCCTTGCAGACTTCTCCCACACAATAGAACCTCATTTGAGGCGACTCGGTTTGCCCACATCACTAGAAAGAGGTGTTGTAAATCTTATCAAAGAATATCAGGTATGTGATCTACCACTTTTTTACTTTTGATGATTAGACCTTATGACATAGGGAGTGCAATCCTGGCCAGCGGATATGGTATCATTAGGCTACCGGCCATCCAGTAAAAATCTGATCTGGTGACACCGATAAAAGGGCGGCAAAGTGTTTTTGTGCAAAAAGGGTACTTAACTTATGTAAAAATATGAAGTAGGGGGATGCATTCTTTCACACTCAAATTGGTTTTATTACTTACTTACTGACCCGACCAGCCCTGGCCCGAAGGGTGCGATCGCTCTAAGCGCCAGATGGCAAGGGGCACAAAAAAATTCAAATGAGGAAAATAATTTATAGCGCAAAATGTAATTTTGATGGCGCCTTTTGAGAGACGGAAGCAGTGTCGCCAGATCAGATTTTTAATAATCCGTAGGGTAAATCCGTAAGCTGATCGTATCTTAATTCTAAAGAAACAGAAGTATACTAATTAGAGCTACTTAATTTAAATTCAAGTATTGATATTTGCAATTAAAGTTGTAAAATTGGGAATTATTATTTATTTAACATGAAACCGAAATACGTATATTTACGTAAGTGAAAACGTCGATCAAAGGGCACCGAAAGACAATCTCGCTCTACTCGGCTCTACCCTGACCCGGTACCCGGTTGACCTGTTCCAATAAATACAATAATAACATAGTCAAAACACTTCAGTATTTCCCTGATTTTCTTATTTTCTGGACAACTTTTCCAATTATTCTTTGCCTAAAAACCTTATTTGAATGTTTACAAACACTTATATTACATTTTTTTAAATACCTAAGTCTGTCTACCCATTCTCATTTTTATTTTGTTATATAGGTATATTTAAAGATTGTGTAATTATTTCATATCAATTAATAAATTTTCCTAAAAATAACAATTTTTCTTTGTCACCTGTGACATCACTAGAATCCAACGATACCTAATTTACTAAAATCCGTTTGCTCGTTTAGCCTCTAGGAGGGAATACAGAGACAAAAAAACATACATACCTAGTAATATAAATAAATAATACCAACCAAAAACATTACCAACCCTTTTGGGCTCTGCTGCAGTTGGGTAAAAAATAATCACTTTTATAAAGATTAAAGATAATTTTACTCACTATGTAATTACCCATCCTCGAATGCCCTAGCTATTAACAGAAACAGTCTTTAGATACTAACAATTGTCTAACTTTTAGGTTTGCAAAAAAGGAGCTCCGTTAGCACCAGAGCAGGCAAGCATATTAAAACTCTTGGGAATCCAAATGGCTAAGTTTAAAGTTGTCATAAAATGCCACTGGACTAAAGGGAAAGGTTTTCACAAAGACCTGGATATTGCTGATGATCCTGATGGCAGTGATGATGATGACGATGATGAAGAAGAAAAGGCTATGGAAGAAGATGAATCATAGTATTTAAGACTTTTCAAAAATATAATATTTTACATATTAATTTCCTGCTTTATTTCTGCTCCTACCTATAAAAGCTGAGGAATTAAGACTCCTACCGGATTGAGCTATTGACCTTTCATGTTCCGTAGATACGTTTTTTACCTCTATACACTGAGTGTGGCATCATCCAGGAGAAGGTCACAGAACATTAAGCCAAGAAAAAAACTATACTCCATTTGAAATAAGATTAGACATTTAAATAAGCCTTTTTTAGTCTGTTCAACCGTTTTTGACTTCTATTGCTTTGGTGGCATGACAGATGGCAGCTGCAGACGACGCACTTTTTAACAATTATCGAACTTGTTTTCTTCACGAAAAGGTATAATTTCAGTGCGACGTGCCAAAGTACGCCGAGATGCGCGGTGCTGCGCAGCGCGTGTACCTATTTGTGTAGTAAATGAATTCGATACTTATTGTATCGAATCATAAATAAAACTTAAAAAAAAAATTGACCGACTTCAAAAAAAACAAAACAAAAAAGGACTACTGTACTAAAAACCAAAAGACAAAAGTACTTCTTTAATAATAAGAGAAAAATAAAAAAATAAAAAAATAACTTTAATTTCGGAAGTCGGTGTCTTTGCTTTTAATTTTAGTTTTTGGCCACCGACTTCCGAAATTAAAGTTATTTTTTTATTTTTCTCTTATTATTAAAGAAGTACTTTTGTCTTTTGGTTTTTAGTACAGTAGTCCTTTTTTGTTTTGTTTTTTTTGAAGTCGGTCAATTTTTTTTTTAAAGTTTTATTATTTTTCCATTTTTGTGTAATTTTATTTTTGTAATCATGGGTAGACCAACTAAAGGAGCCACCCGCATGAAGAAAAACAGAATTAAAGAGACTAATACCTACTGCTGAAAAAGAACGCCTATCTAAGAATCGCAAACGGAGTGCCATGTCCGGTTCCCAAGAATCACCGTTAGCTTGTCATGCTAGGTTATCTCAGATGAGAAATTACATGCATTCTCATTTGTCACAGGAGTCGCCAAATGATAAGATCTGCCGACTCAATCTTATTCAAAAACGATTAAGTGGCGAGTCGTCTGAACAGCGCAAGTATCGTTTAGATGTTATACGAAACCGGCTGGCTAATGAGACTCCCGTGCCTTCTCAAGAATATAAGGGTGAACACTATACATTTGCTTACACTGTATAGTTCCCCTCATCATCATATTATAAGGTGACCATAATCAGATCTGTAATGTCACTTACAACCTATATGGTTGCAAAGTTCTTATCAATATAAATGAATTAAGTCCAAACACAAGGTAATTACTGTGAACCGTTGAGGAGTTCCGTTAATCGTCCTTCGTCTTCATCATCAGACCCTTAACGACAGTCACAACCCATCCAAGTGTAAGGTTCTTATCAATACAAATTAATCAAGCCCAAACACAAGATATCTGCTGTAAACCACTGAGGAGTTCCCTCGACTGTCTTTCGTCTTCATCACCAGACCCCTAACGACAGTCAGAACCCATCAAAGTGTAAAGTTTTTATCAATACAAATTAATCAAGCCCAAACACGAGGTATCTGCTGTAAACCATTGAGGAGTTCCCTTGACTGTCTTTCGGCTCCATCATCAGATCGACTCCAGGCCTTCATAAAATTGTAGTGCTGTAAAATACTTAATGAATAAATTAAGGAATGCACTAGTTGCCCTTACGATTTTTGAAAGTTCCCCTCGATTTCTCTAGGATCCCATCATCAGATCCTGACTTGGTGACAATGGGACCACCTCAGAAGTATAAGCTTTTGAACAAAAAAAGAATTTTTTAAATCGGTTCACAAACGACGGAGTAATCGGTGAACATACATAAAAAAAAAAAAAAAAAAAAAAAAAAAAAAAACAATCATCCCGAACATAGTACCTCCTCCTTTTTTGAAGTCGGTAAAAAAGTGCGCGTCACGTCGCGAATTGACCCTAAGAAAAAGTACTGTACCTATTTGAGATTTAGGTTTGACGTCTACGATAAAAGAGAAATTCCAAATAAATGCGAAAAGAAAACCGATTCTAATTGAAACCTTCAAAGTGCAGATGAATGTGTTACGAAGAATTTAACCTGATTTGTTTAGGTACACTTCCTCGGATACTTTTGGAACAGTCTATAGAGTTTAAGAGTTGTTAATCTTCAATTTTATAATCATGGTTAGACAAAGTAAGTAAGTATAGTTCGTTTCATCAAATAGTTCCTATGCCGTAATGTTGGCTTGGCTCCACTGTTGTAGGACGAACATTTGTACGTTACGGCGCTACCTAATACGTTGTTATTAAAGTGCCAACATTACGGCATAATGAAACGCACGATAGTTCCATGGTTGTTACAGCTCTGTATTAGATCTCATCACGGAACCACCGTCTATCTTCGAAAATACGAACGCGCGATCGTATTTTCGAAGATAGACGATTGTTCCCGAAGCGCTTACTTTTCTTGGGATGTAAGGCTGCGGGCACGACAACAGCGGCGAGGATCGTTGGCCGAGCGGGGCGACGGAAATGGAAGGTACAAAATTATTCCGTCGTCACTGTTCCGCTTGGCCACCGCTCCTTGTCGCTGGTTATGGTATGTAACATAACACTCCATGTATGTATGAAGCTAAATAGAAATCTACACTGTGGCATGAGGCTATTCGGGCCGCAGACCGCAGAGTCCAGAGGCTGACGGCGGTAGTAACTAATTCATTGGCCGACAAGAGCTGTAGACAAAGCAATGATTACGCATGTGGGTGCACGCACGTGCACAGTTCATGTACAACTTGTGCACGTGAACATGATTAGAACGTGGTGATAAGCCGCTGATATGACATGCACCTAATTATTGGCTTAAATAACTTTAATTACGAGTGAAATAAACAAGACCATTAAAACAATATTTTGTTATTTCTGAAAATATTTATTGAAACAATTACAGAAACAACAATAAATTATTTAAAAAAATATACCAAATTCGACATAATATTAACTATTACAAATCAATGTTTCAAAATCATTAGTGGTGTTGATAACAAAGAATATAATAAATCTATCAGAAGCTAAGCCTCTGCATTTTACGAATGTGTATTGCTTTAACACAAATATAACTTAGCACGTACAAATAGGTAATCACAGTATAAAAATAAAGCATCGTTATCAGTCGACGACATCACAGCTTACATAATCGACGAAACCAAAACTTAACTTGATTCCTTGTAACCTAAATCTGCAAACCATTTACCATCATGTATACACAGTCTTCGCAGAGAATTAATTGTAAATCATATTAATCACCCTCATAAAGTCATACATTTCTGCTAAAAGTAATTAAAGACTTTCCAAAACAATATTCCGCTACACACATCACAGGACAACAATCAAACGTACGCAACACACACGAGATACTACAAGTTAAGCATTTCATATTTTTTTTGGTATTCACTACATTTTAGTTATTTTAACTAACGGCGTAAGAAACTAAACATCCTATATCTAAAGCAGCCCAAATGAAACTATCATTCCAGCTAATTCTACGCGACACTAGTTAAATAATGGAATAACCAAGTTTCAAGTGTTTGTAGTTTGCCTTTCGATTTACATCATGGAGTAAGCAAAGCCAAGTTAGGCACGTTGATATAATTGAATCTCATGTTCAAAATAAGAATAAAAGAAGCGATATAGTTTAGAGTTGGAAAAGATATTGTAGTTGTGTAAAAAGTAGGTGATCATTTGATCAATGATGTTTGGGTGGCGGTGGGGATATGGGAGGCAACTGGACTTCTTGGAGCGGCTCGCGCCAGAACACGGTCTGCGAGAACTCGTCGCTGGGCTCGCACTGCGCCGGCGGGAACACCTGGTCCACCAGCACTGACATGTGCGAATATCTGTAGAGGAAACAGTCGTGTTGTTACAATCATACTTGCGCAAATACTGGAAGGATTCAGCAGTTTTTTAAGCAGAGTTCGTAAATCTTAGAAGAAAATTATCATATTTAATTTCTTGTCACATACGTTCTCAGTTGGATTTGCACCCCATATCCTTAACGGTCCCACAACTATCCTCATTGGCGAGTAGTGAAACACTGCTGGCAGTTGCTACATTCAAAGATACCATAGTGATATTGTGTCCATGCTCAAATAATCAATAGAAAGAGTGATACAATTTCTTAATTGTTCACTGGTTCAGTGTGAAAGTAACAATAATATCAAACAGTCTTCAACGAGATTCAGGTAGAAGTGTAGTTATTTTACATTCACATACATTTAATGCATTTACACATACATATATGGTTTTTTTCTAGACAAACACAATGATCAACCACTTTTTCGATGTGATTTTTTGTATCCTGAAGAATTTATTTATGTAAGTATATGGTGATGAAACAAAACTGAGTTAGAAGAATTTTGTGCAAGAAAGTGAAAGATTATTATGAAAAACCCAGAAGAATCCACAGCATCCTGAACATAATATTATAAACAAAAAAACCCGAAGACAAAAACCAACAGAATAAAAGACAAGACAGATGACATGTCGATGATTGCAAGTTATTTGTCAGTAATATTTTAGTATTCAGCTAGTTATGGCGTTATATAAAATTTTGGTTACATGGTATTAATTTTGTCTTTGAAAATGAATGAAGTGCGGCCACAAACGTGATCAAGCCTTACAAGTCATTCCATTCGGCTTACCGGCTTAATATCGTGTGCTCGCTAATCTCATAACTATTTATATAATTTGGACACCTAAACCTCGCGCTAGCTAATAACTATTTCAGTTTTCTGTGGTGGGAAGAAATCATCGACCATGTCACTTTGCACGTTGTAACTGAAATAAAAATATAATACTCAGTACAGTGAGTAAAATACGGTGTTAGTGACTAGGCAACGTGAAACAGAACGTGACGGAAAGCTTACATTAGTGAGAGATTACTTACGTGGATTGGAATGTCTGAGTCAGTTCATGTTTTAGTTCGCCCTTATAATTGATAGTGAAAATTCTCACGATCGGAATGCCAACTGCTTGATATGCGCATACGTCCTGCAGATTAAAAAAAAAACATCATTTCTTGTATCATAAAAAATATGATTATTAGTATATTATATAGATAGTGATTGTGTGGAACTATCAATGATTATATGACAATACTAGCTATGCCCCGCAGTTTCACCCGCGTAGGTCTCGATCCCGTGGGAATATAGGGATAAAACGTACCCTATGTCCTATTCCAGGTCATGGTCTACCCGTGTGCCTATCCTCTCTTCTCTAGAGTAGGGAACGTCGCGGCGGAGCGGTGCGGAACCGGCGTCGAACGGCCCACGTATTGCATTTCGTGATAACTTCGAAATTAAATGTCCGATTCAAATGAATTAAAAAGTATTTTACTGCTACATAAATACCCTTGATGTTAAAAAAAATTATTTGAATAAGAATTAATATTATGTTGATAAAACTCCTTCGTAAATCTTGCATTAATTTCGAACAAATTTGATTACCATAAAAAAAGGTATAGTGAATCAATCTTAAAAGATTGACATATGCTATCGCGGAATTTTTTTTAGAACTTTTAAAGAGGAACAATTCCATCATACATGAATGTTTTTATGAGAATTAGTCCTCTGATGTATTCTTCATCATACTATACTCACATTAACTCTATTGCCATAGCCCGCATAGAAAGGGTTCGAGCCTTGCGGGAACAGCGCCTTGATATCGGCGAGGCACTGGATTTTGAACTCTTCAGGCTTCTTCTCGATGACTTCGCGATGGAAAGCGCGCAATAGTGACGTGGGGTTGAGGAGCAGCGGACCGTCCGGCAGACACACCTCGCCCTGTCTGATGGAGCGGAGGTACTCGCGGGTCACCTGTCGAAAGAGATTTTATTATTATTTATTGAGGATGTGAGGGATCGGAAATAGTCTACGTTATATTTGAGAATTGCCAATAAGGTTTTATTCAACTATAAAGTCAACCGTATTCAATAAACACAACCGGATGTCACGTTCGTACTTGAACGACCAATAAACCGGCCAAGTCCATGTCGAACCACGCACAATGAAGGGTTCCGTAGTTGGGATGGATTTATCCAACAAACTTAACATTGTAGTTGAAAAATTTATTCTCCCATACGAAATGTACGGGAGAACATGTTTTTGCAACTGCAAATTTAAGTTGATCGATTATTACTCGGTAACTTGTGGAGCCTACGTAGCGGTGATAGTTTTCCTTTTAATTTCGTTATATATACTACTGCCGTGAATTTTTTCACATTTCCAAATCCAACCATTTAGCTGGCAGGGGGGGGGGGGGGGGGACACTTGACTCTAACAAAAATTTGCACTTTAAAGCTTAATATTCCGCAAACGGATTCTTGAATCCAAACATGGTTTTGACAAACTCTCATTATTTTTAAACGGCCTTTCCAACGATACCCCACACCATGGGATAGACGAGAAAAAAAAAATCTATCCCCACTTTAAATGTACGGGAAGTACCCTAAAAAAAATATTTCTTACAATTTTTTTTACCTCTTTGTCGGCGTGGTTTATATGCCAAATTACAGCTTTCTAGTACCAACGGTCTTTGAGCTAAGCCGCGGACAGACGGACAGACAGACGGACATGGCGAAACTATTAGGGTTCCTTGTTGACTAAACCCTAAAAACTGACCTTGCTGCTACGAAATAAAGGTGCTGTAAAGATAAACTAAAGTCACTAAGGTCGTCCGGTTGATATCCGGTTGTCGTCCTTATATTTTACGAAATTCTAACATGTCTGAACGTCACACAATATTACTTTCTTTGATAAATGATGAACGAGCAAGAACAGTGTCAAAGACTAACAAAACACATTATCTTCGGACAATAACTTTTAGTAGTACTCACCCTCGCTTGTCCAATAGCTCTCGCAGATAAGTACAGTAACTGGTAGCCATTATTCTTGATCTTAGTGAATAGTTGCGCAACGCCAGACTGCGCCCAATCCTTTCCCACCAGCGGGAAGATGTGTCCCAGAACATCAGATCTGAACAATGAATCATTTAATATTATTTTAATATTATGTATATTTTATCCAATCTTGAAGAATCTTTTTTCTTAGTTAATGATTTTTAGTGCTAAATATATGATAATAAAATGCGTCATACTTGGTGATTGTGCCGTCGATATCTGAGATGACAATCTTGTCGTCGTATCTCCACCGGAACACGTTACACTTGCACCGCGTCGTGCCCTGATACGCTGTTGTCACACTGAACACCATTTCATTCATGCCTTCGCGGAGGTTGAGGTTTTTCTAGAGAACAAACATAATAAATTTGAGTTTTGAAACTATCATTATATATTACTAGCTGCTGCCCGCGACTTCGCCCGCGTGGATGTCGGTTATTATATACTAAAACCTTACTCGAGAACCAAAAACTACACCGATTTTCATGCTGTTTGCAACAATGGATAGAGACCCATTGGTGCAAACAACATAAAAATCGGTGCAGTCGTTTTTGAGTTTATCGCGTACAGGACGACTTACAGACGCGGCGCAGGAATTTGTTTTATAATATGTAAGGATTCTTTCCACATTGATATAATAATATGTATAGTTTAGTGAACTTACAATTTGTTCCGAAGACAGTCGTAAAGTTTTTCTAAAGGATGAATGTCTGCGACCAGGCCTCTTGACTTGCCCGTCTTGATCGGAATCGGACGAGCTGTGATCATGTCGGTCAACTGTGAACAAAATTTTTTTATTATAGAATGTACAAAAGTATTTTTAAGGGAAAAAAAAATGAATGTATGTATGCGAAAGTTACCTCGATCTTGAGTTTCGACAATCTGTGGTAGTGATTGCGGACCTTCTTCAAGGAACTCTCTGGGGTCCATCTCTTCAACAATATCTAATTCTCTGGTTGGATCTTGTTTCTCTTCCAATGAGTTCTGCTTCTCCTCGAGTGGCTCACGAATGGTCACAGTTTTAGGTTCCGTTGCCATCTCAATTTGTGCCACGGTTTCTTTTGGCATGACATCGTCTTTGGGAGGCGAAGATTCGGTGCTGAAATATGCAGGTGATATTAAAGTATGAAGTAGGTAAAGAGCGCTATTATAGTTGGTCCTATCGTCTTGAATCGGCTATCAAATTTTAGCTTGTCCGTAAATTCAAATCACAATTGTCATTCCTTGATAGTCGTATGAAAAGGCTATAAACACGCCAAACATACGCAGTCGGTCTGTCGATCTGCTAAGCAATTTCCCTGTGTGTACAACCGCAGCCATTATCGGTGAAACACTTTTCACCCTTATGCCCTTAGCAATAAGGTTAAAAAGTGGTTCACCGCCAGTGTCCGCGATGGTACATAGTGTGACTTACAGCTGGGCGTCGGCGTTCGAACAAAATGTCATAACTCTTGTCTTGGCCCTTCCAATATGAAAGGGACTGTTATCTAAAGTAACTTACAGCTTGGCGTCGGCCGTGGAGCGGCGCCAGCTCCACCACGAGTAGCCGCGCGGCTTGGCCGTGCTGTCCGACGCGCGCGACTGAGGCTCGTCCTTCTCCGAGCTCTTCTCTAGGGACTCGAGTACACGCTGCAAATGGAATAGAGATTTTTTGTTTAAAGGTTATGGTTGCAATGGAATTTGAACCTTGATATAATGAGTGTAAAAATACCCTTAACGAAGCTGAGTCACTTTTTCTGTACGTCAGTATGTTTTTTTTCGTATTGACCTAAACCAAACTTTTTTGTAATTTTTACGAAAACGCATTTTAAATGTATAACTTAACTTTAAGTACTCGCAGGATCTATGTACTGTTGCATGCATCCATAAGCACATTGTCTTTTGTGCGTTATAGTGCGCTCTACCGTAAACAATTTTCACGGCAAAAAGTCGTTTCCCAGCAATTATTTTTGCACAGTTACTTAGTTTGATGTACAGAATGCGTAGATGACGGCATCGAGTTTAGAAGTTCTAAATCTTGATAAATGTGCGAAGTTTCAGAATGATTGTTATTTAGTAACTCACGTTGGGCAGCGGGCGCCTGTAGGCGAGCAGCGACAGCAGCAGCGGGCCGGCGCTGCGCCAGGGCAGCGCGCGGCCGCCCAGCCGCACCACCAGCCGGCCCTCGGCCGCCAGCGCGCCGCCGCGCGAACAGAACTCCTCGAACGAGAGCGCCCGCGAGACGCGGTCCTCTTGCACATACACGCCTACTTGTCCTCTGTAAGAAAACCCACTTATTAAACTTCATTTACACAGTCGGAATCTTAAATCGGCAACCCATCCTCGGTGGTCAATGCTCGTGACTTCTCTGTATTAGAAGAGACCTTTGCCCAGCAGTGGAACTATTAGAGGCTGGTATTATTATTATTTATTACACAGTCGAAAGGAGACAATGATATAATTATGAGACCCTAAAAGTATCAGGTACAGTCAGGGAAATAAATTAACTATCTACATTGATTGTCCGAACATTTAAAACACAACTATCATTCTTGTTTTATGGAGTATATTCTTACTTGGCTAGAAGCTTCTCATCGTCATCGGAGTCCAAAGTAGGTGGTAGCGAGGCGGGTGACTGAGGCAGCGACGGACCGTTACCGGACTCGTACTCCTCCTCCGTGGGGCCCGAGGTCGGGTGAGGGCCCCCCGCTGCACCTGGGCAATAAGATGTTAAAGACATTAGTAGGACCAACGGGATCTGACGAAATAATACTACACGGACGAATGCAGCTTGGTTCAAGAGTAACAGGAGTCATTGTTTGGCTAATATAATATAAGTAATTATATTATTTATACAGTTTTTTGACACAAAAACTTTATACGCCAAAAACGCCACTGGCACTGCTTGTACCAGGCCACAGATATAGAACTTACAAATGATCTCACCAGATCGATATCTGTCAGCGTGGTGCTTCGGGAAGTAGAGATCAGGGTCGACCTGGCCCCGGTCCAGATCGTCTAGGTAGACGCCCTCGGCGGGCACGTCGGCGTCGCGCGGGGACATGAAGCGGAACATGCCGCTCAGCACGCCGCGCCGGCTGGGCCGCTCCTCGTCCGAGCTCAGCGGCTCGGCGGGCGACGCGGGCGCCGGGCCCTCGGGCCCCGCGCCCTGGTGGGCCGCGTGGGCCGCGGGCGGCGAGTCGGGGCCGCGCACGGGCGGCTCGGGCAGCTCGCCCCAGCGCCACGACTGCGACGACTTGTCCCCCTGCCGCCCCGCCAGCTCCACCTCCGTGTCCGACTGCACCGGCGTGCCACTGCGCGAACCTCTGTTGCACCAAAAATAATAAGGTTACACCAACAGTTGCGAACAATTGCAGAACGAGGAGGCTCTAACATAACCACGCTACTTACAAATGCTCTATAGTCAGGAAACATGCCGGATCCATATTATAGAGTTGCCTAGATAAGGAATTAAAATAAATTCTAGCCTTAATTGAAAAAAAATCATTTTGCACTTTGCTATTAATTAGCCAAGCATCGCTCTGTTATAATAAAAAACAAGTTAGTGCAAATCATTATTAAATAATCATATTATACGAGGGATTTGAATACAGAGGAATGTACTTTAGACTTCAGAACTACCAATTAATTATTAGTTAGTGATTCAGCTCCACCCTGACTCATATCTTAAATTAAATCCTTTGATTAATTTCAGCCGTATTGACACAATGCGACGAAAATACTTTTTTACCCATTTATTGCCTTAACTGGTAATATAATTATCATTTTGGGATAAAAATAGATTTTTGTTTAAAATTAGTCAAAGTAATAAACTTATAAAGGCGAGTTTTCTACTACCACTAGAATACTTTAAGAAAAATAGTGATTTAAAGGATGTACATAATGTCTACTGTGGTGGCTGACTAGTAAGCGCGACACGACAAAGTGCGATCATAAATATTTAATGAAGACATAACACGAGATAATATTGTTAGGTAACGAGCGGTGCACTACGCTAACTTAATAACTTTAGGACAAGCGAGTGATTGCGTACAACTTACAGAAACTACAACGTTGATTGGTCTCAGCAGGAGATACAATTCGTTGAGGCATGAACAGAAACTATTGAACTAACAAAACAATGAACTGGGTCGTGATTATTGCAAGCGTGTGAGTGAACGGATGTTATTCATTATTGATTATTACGCGTTTCTGGGGGCGGCGTGCACCTCAAACGCTGTGTCGGACAACGCCAGCGGGATGCGGTTGTCGCCGCTCAGCTTGAGGTTGGACATCTCTTCACTGAAATGAGGCGACTCGCTCAACAACGGGCATGGTGATACACATCTCACTGGACACTCAAACAATGTCAAGTTTCGTGAATGAGAATGAGACGAGATCGTGGTGAGTACATGGTGTAATAGTTACCTAAGTGTTGCAACATGAACCTCGGTGTCACTAAAGAAGTTGATGTCAGTGACGTTGGGAATAGGCGCGGGTTGCGAGGCGCGCTGCTCCGAGCCCGCGCGGTCCGACTGGCTCGAGATAGAACTAGTCGAAGACTTTCTTTGGTGCTTCTTTGAGCTTGCTTTTCTAGTCTTCTTCTTTTTCTTTCCATTACCGCCGTTCGGTTTAACTTCGTCCTGGTTGGAGGGCGCGGCCTCGATGGGCCGGAAGTCGTTGTGAGCGCTGATCTTCTGCACCACCTGGTGCGCCTCGCTCTCGGCCCCGCCGAGCTGCGTGGCTGCGAATGTTCGGGGTGCTCTGTCCACCTTGTCAGTCACATCGTCGAGGCCGTCCATTTCAAATAAAGCATCATGGTCATTATTTGTGTTGTCCTCTTTGGTAGTATTTTTAGTTATCTTACTTAAGTCAGGTTTCTGCATTGATTGTCCGTCAGCAGTGTATCTGTAGGATAAAATAAAAATATTTTATTTCACATAAACCTAAATGGGCACTTATGAAACGTCAGAAGCTAGGTGCACGGTCACAATTGGTCGTTTCTTATGGAGATGAGCCGGCAAGAAACTCCACGGCTACTCTTTTAAAATAATTGGCTTTTACAATTTACAGTGTACTTCCAAATTACAGTGTTAGTAGGCATGGGAGGACAATGTAGGCCTTTCAACAAGTAACAGGTACTTAACAAAATAGAAGATGATCAACAAATCTACAGTCCACTAATCCTACAACGTTCCCACATTCACAAAATAGAAAAGAATCTATATAAAAGACAAATAATCAAAAAGTAATAAAAAAAAACCTATTTTAACAAAATAAAAACGAGTTTGAATAAATAATAAAAACGATATTTTTATGCTTTTATGATAATCTAATGGCGTCAATAGTGAAGTGTGGATTAGTGAGTAATTGTATAGTACAGTTGCAATTATTATCATTATCGCCAGTGTGAATAATGCAAATGCATTGGAAAATTTCGTTTTCGAACAATCTGCACGCAATGTAATTGTGTGTGATATTTAACAAACTGTTACTTTCCATTCTGACCATAATATTTGACGTTGAACGATCATGCTATGATTAGTATAAATAAATATTTAAGAAGAAACAATGCCATTATTTGAATTGAGTTTTGTTAACTGCATTATGCGCGGAAGTGTTATGAATTACCTTCTCTTCGTATAATCAGAGGCTTGTCCATGATCGGGTTCGACGACGGAGAGCGAGTTGCGTCGCCGCGGTTCGTACAGGTCTTCGAAGCGCGCCGCCGGGATGGGCGAGGTGGCCAGGTGCGCCGAACACTCGGCCTCATCCTCACCCACTTCTTCCACGAAGAAGGCCTCGCCTGACTCTCCGAGCTTCATATGAATGTCCAACGGCTCACCATTCAGCTCTAGATCCACCTGTTCATCAAAATGATTGCAGTCTCAATTGATAAGGCCGCATTATGTGTTTAGTTGTTTACAATACATTAGTTTGTTTTTTGCATCGTGCTATTTTAATTGCAATGTTTTCACAACTAAAAATAGCAAGATAAAACCAAAGTTGTCCAAGAAACTAGAGGCAATTTTTTTTTTTACTATGCTTGAAAGCTCTTGAAACTTTTAGATTTTACTACTGTTAGCCAAAAATACAAGTTTTTCATTCGTTATTTGAGCTGTAAACGTAGTGAGATTTACAACATTAACCTGATAAAATTGACATGTCATTCATGTAGTGTCCGGAATTGAATTAATTATTCAATTAAAAGACTTCTACGTCTGCAGCATCAAGAAATAAAGTTAATTCAATAGATTATAGCATATAATGGAAATGAGACAATCATTGTTTTGTCCCATTACAAAAAAATTACAGATGCCCGGACGATGAAAATATTTGTGCCAAATAGTTTTCAGACTCTCTGTGAGAATGGTACCTATCCTACTTTGGCCTCAGACCAACAAAATAAGAAAGACGGAGCATTACGTACATCAAAAGTGAAGCCACCTTTTTATCTATGTGTATGTAAAAAGGGTTGTCATTTGTTAAAGTTTTTCCCTATAATTTGGGGAATAATATTTTGGGTAGGATAATATTGTACGAGTAAGATATTGTTGAGTATGGTATTGTACCTCAATTGTTAGGAAGGATTCCGAAACAAAACCATTTTTTTTTACATCGCAAAATAAAATAACAATTAAGTACAAAGTGCATTTACATACAGCCCTATCGTCAATGTCTACATGAGGCAAGTCTGGTAACTCCTACAAAAAAAAATACACGAGTAATGGCAGCTTTTGATTAAAACCTTAGGAAGATAAATGAAGAATTAGGACATACTTGAACAAACGTACAGCCAGCTTTGTGAAACTGAGTTTTCAGCAATTACGTAGGACGATGGAAATAACATCTAAAAAATAAAATTTGATACAGTAGTATTTAAATTTGCTAGACTAAGCTGAGAAACTAACTAAATTAAAATAAAAAATACAATCTCGTGTTTAATTACTGTTTTGATAAAATCTCATTTTTGTTTTTCAAATTTTATATTCGCTTTTGATCACACGGCGAACTCCACGATTAGTTGAATTAAGGTCATTATTATCAAAATGATCGGAACAAACCACGCTGGTTTTCGATGGGAGCCATTCTGGATCATTCCGACTATTTCTTATAGCTACTATCCATTTACTTTTATTTTCAATATTATTTGGAAATCTAAAATATTAAATACATAAAAACTCGAACTAAAAAATATCGAACGGGAAAATTTCAAATCATATTATGGCAACCCTCGCACTTTAAATGTCACTATTTTCGTTCGTTCATTCGTTCAGGTTTTTGTTCCAAGTAACCTAAAATTCATAGTTAACTAAATTAAGAAACGATGTTATTTGAAGTACTTCTATGTGAAAAGTGATTCCGTGAGACTTTTTCTGTGATTTGCTATTGTTTTTACAAGTTTTCACTACACAAGAAGGCATAATTCTATTTTTTTTATTGAAGTTTACTAGACGACGACTCGTGACGTACTAGGAGCGATGAGCATAGTTTTTGTGTAGGTGTGTGCGTGAGCCTGTGTGTTTACTTGCAGGAGCATAGTTTTGTGGCTACACGTTTGATATAGGTAGTGATCCGTCTTTCTTTTTTTGTTGGTCTGAGACTTTGGCATTATTCCAATTTTCACCCGAAGCGAGAGACGCAGATTCTTCAGCTCATTTTGGCAATGTACCCTAATTTACCACTAAACATTGCACTAAAAATATTATAAAGATATTCACTAACGACTTTATTAATAATGGTTATCGATCGTTTGTTATGTAGAGTTATCTTTTGCAGCTTATGAGGTATTATTTACACATAAATTTAAACTTCATTACCGTACATTATCATCATAAAACTTTAATGCTTTTCGTCATTATTACTGTGTCGTGTTAGTAACCACGTTAATTAGAAATGTTCTTTGATTTAATAAATATAAGTATATTTATTTGCTAACTGCGAAAGGTTTGTACGTGTATTATCAACGAATAATCTAGACGCAGACGCGTGCATTGAGCGTAAACTGAGAGAGCATCGAGAAAGAATGTGGACGGGGGAGCTCAGTCTACACAGCTAGATTAAAATAAAATTAGTAGGCACATTAATATGTGGACGAATATGTGACTACCGGTGGCCGGCATTTCATACAAGCTGAAATTGTCCATCAGGTCTTTTATGAATCAAAGAGGTGATTGCTTACTAAAGAATGAGACTTGCGAGTTAGGTAATTCGGTTTACATTTCCGTAATAATTGTAGCTACTGAACTAGCTACTGGAGGACGTCCAAGTAGATATTATGACTAATGAACTGTGAAGAAAAACTGAAACTTTCCGTTCCGTTCTTTTGTCTTTGAACTTTATATTTTCTTTTTTTATAGTCTTACTCTCGACTTCTTGATAAAACGCTTTTCGACTGTCACCAGTTCATCACCAGTCCAAAATGTATATTTAATAATAATATTTCTTTAACTTCGCACATGATTGACGACTCGAGGCAACATTTCGGCTAACAACTTTTTGCTGAGAATTTCAAGAGCTTGCGAATAAAAAATTGACTTGTCATTTTGAATGATCGTTACCTACTTATGTATTAGAGAGGCAAGGCATGTACTCCAAGTCTCCAAGACAGTTTAATAACATTTGTAACACAACTGGTTGAACCAGACTGTTTATATTAACACAGATGAACTCTGATAATCCCAACACTGCTCTTTGCGGAAAACACTATTTAAACACTTACGTATGATAGATTGTAAATACAGCCTTATGTAAATGCAAATGAGATTGAAATAACCGGCGACATAGTGCAAAAAACATTCGTTGCATGCTATAGCTATAAAGAGATAATATACAGATGCGTGCCATGTCGCTAGGTATCGCAAGTACAGAAGACGTTTTAGTTGGATGACTGATTTGAAGGCCAAACAAGTTTTAACTCTTCGCGTGGGCATTAACATTCAGCATGAGGATTGCATACAGCAAGGAGACGCAAAAAAAACGGTCCAAATAGTTTTCACGAATACCAGGACTGCATTGATACTCCCATACTAATATTATTAATGCGCAAGTAACTCTCGTCAGAGTGTTACCTTTTGAAACTAGGTGCTGCCCGAGGCGTCGCCGGCGTGGACCCTAGTTATTTTTCAAATACCTATAAAAGTAGCCTAACTTACTCCTCATAACACCAGCTATCTGCCAGTAAAAGTCCCGTCAAAATCGGTCTAGCCGTTTCGGAGATTAGTCGGAATAAACAGACAGACATAAATTTTAATAATTGATTTTTTGTTAAAGTTAGTAGGGGTAGGTAAGGTAAGTAAGTAGGTTATATACTTTCATATGCATTTAGTAAAAAGCTGTCATTTTAACATAACAAACAGACACTTAAATTTTATTTATTTATTTGTATTGATGTGGAGATATAGATTGGGCACACAAGTAGACCTTGACATAGGATACTTTCTATCCCGGTAGTGTGTAGGTACGTGCCCGTGGGATAATTTCCGACCTACATGCGGTCGAAGCCCGTTATTACTTATTAATAATACCTTCTTCATCATTTAATGTGTAGGTAATTATTTACCTTTATTAACATCCATAAAACAGCTGAGACATTACTTTCAGCGAGCGCACATGGAGTACCAAAAAACACAATTAATTCACGTCTCAGATGCTATATTATGTAGAAAATAAATGTAGAAAGTATAATAAATAATACTTGCAGTCTCCACTTGAGTCAATAAGATAAGATCTTTAACCGAAATGTATGACTGGAAATGACGGAGACACTATTGAAGATTTTGAACGGGAAGTGTATAATAAAAAAAATCTTACCGAGACTCCACACAAAAAAATATTCCAATAATTGTAATTTGGCGGCGAGTTAATGCTTTACTGGCAGATGGGTCTTGTTCTGTTTAGGAAATCATCAAGGTGTCTTACCACTTTGAATCTGGAGCGGAGGACGCCGAGCTTTCCAAAGCGGACATGGAAGGGCGAGCAAGTGTAACTGCCATCCGGCTGCTCGACCACCACCACGTCGATAGCGCCCGTCAACGTCGCGCCGTTGATCTCGTTGTAGAACTCGCGAAAGTTCGCAATGAATTTGCCAATATAGTTCATAGAATACATGGCTGCTGCTGATTTGTCAGTCTCTCGTTCAACTATATTTTTCACTTCACTCAATAAACACGATACTCTAAATCACTTGGGTAATGTCTTATAAATTACCCCATCTTGGGGCTGAGATCAAAAAATCATTAGGCTTCCTGAAACAATAGAATAACAATGTGTTAATTATTAACTTGTATTAAATGGGAAGAGGAAGCGAGCGACCAGCGTATGAGTGTACTGCTATATCATTTTAGTTTATGCTGTCCTTTTCCTGTCCCAAATATGCAGTTTAGCCAAAAGCTAATTAATAATTATTATTTCGTAGTAGATAATATGTATAGCAGCGTTATAACAATAAATATAATGATATTCATCGAAATACAGGATTCTTAGTACCTATTATTTAGAACACTTAGATTAATAAATCTTATCCGGCCTAAATAGTACTAAATACAAAGGTAAACACAGATAAATCCCATAATTATGCGTAATCGAGTATTTCAAATCACCTTCTGTTGTAGATAAGTGTCAGTTTGATTCTGAAACTGTGAAACAAGCACGTCTCCAGTAATAGTTTTTCTTATAAAGTCTCACTATCTACTATCCACTACGTCCATACTAGATTTAGAGATCACATCTAGACTGTTACATTCTCGTACCAATTCTGCGTACTAGTACCTAATATTATAAATCTCAATGTAACTGGAATGGTTTACAACGAAGTCGGTACATACATGGACATAAATAGCGCAAGTGTTTATTACTATTACTAGAGCAGATATGAGGCGGGTTGTTGGGTTCATGCACTAAAACTACTTACTAATAACTAGGCATCACTGCACACGCAGGATATTACCCAATGTTGCATGCTCGACACTCAAGATACAAAACTACCAATCAGTCGTGTACAATAAAGATTTCGTTCAAACTAGTTTTGAGGCCGCTTGCTGACACTGTATTTTTAGCTTATCGAAGTAGTTATTCCGTACCAATGATATTATAATAAACAGATATGTTATACACTCACAAAACAACCGAAAAAAATGTTCCGCGCTGTAGCGGCAGCACACATACCCACGTTTCATTCATTTTACATTTCACTACAAGTAAAAATGATAGAAAGAGATGCCTTGATAAAAACAGCAAGAAAAAAAGAGACAGCTAGTGTTGTCAATTGCGCGCGAATGTAAACAGACATTATTCAGCCCACCAATCACCGAATATTGGCATCACAGACTAACAAATTTAACGAGACAGAAGGTACAAACCGCGCGCACTAAATTTGTACACGCGGTTTGTACCTATGGTGAGAAATAAAACACGATGTAAAAGGAAAACAATATTTATTTAGTACCACAAATAATCATACACCTTCAAAAAGATTCAGTTTTTTTTACAAAAAAATCACGTTTGTTGTATGGGAGCCCCCCTTAAATACTTGTTTTATTTTAATTTAATTATTTTATTTTTAACATCGAAAATAGATTTGCATTACAATATTTATGAATTACAAAGATGTGTGCATGCAATTAAAAGCCTTAATGTGGTAAACAACGATACACTATTATTGTCGCGTGATACCCCATAGGTGCATGTGACATTTCGGGCATTTTACCGATGCACCTATGGGGTATCACACGACATTTGGGAAGTAAAAGTGAATATATAACTAAATACTCAGTGAATATTTCCAGCATCTACCTGTTGCCGTTATCAATATCGAGCAAAAACTAGCAAAAAATCACGTTTGTTGTATGGGTTAAATGTTTATTTTATTCTGATTTTTAGTATTTGTTGTTATAGCGGCAACAGAAATAAATCATCTGTGAAAACTTCAACTGTCTAACTATCACGGTTCATGAGATACCGTCTGCCTGGTGACAGACGGACAGACAGACAGCGGAGTCTTAGTAATAGGGTCTCGTTTTATCCTTTTGGTACGGAACCCTAAATATAGAAATAGCTTTATTTTAATATTCTCTGTGATATTATGGTAATGATAAGCTATCTATATTTTATTTTCCAGCACATGACATGTTTATTTTAAATATATATAAATTATTACATAAAACAAAATGATTAAATAATACAAGTTTAGAAAAAAGGAAAACAGAACTGTGGGGTAACGATGACTTTAATGCCTACGTTTTCGCATCTGTACTTTTATTCTATGTCCGGAGTGAATGCGTCCTTGTCGCACTCACGACAATAAAATGTATTTCCATTTCTTTCTTTTTTATAACCTCCGAATATCAGAATATTAGGAAAATAATTAAAATAAATAATAAATCGAAGTATATTGCGTACTTCCATGTGGTATGAGATCCCTTGTGTTTTACTAACTTTCGCATAATAATTGGTACACTTTCTCAATACACACGATGGCATTTTTTGTTTATTTTTGCTGCTTCAACTTAGCGTATTACTCGTCGCCATGCGTGTTGCAGACTAAAGCCAATACGTTACAAATGTTACAATTGGGGTGTTTTCGAGTCTTCACGATTGCGCGCTCACAACATATCTGTTTTAATATAATATCATTGTTCCGTACCCATTTGAAAATTCTGCCGTAGGTACTGAGAAATTTCGAATATGCTGGGAGGAATTACCTAACAGCCATATTATGTTTCACGTTAGTGTGCGATTTGTATTTTTTATCTGATAGTAGAAGCAGGCAGCACGAGATGACAGCGTGCTGGACGAGAGCGTTCGAAGTCGAGGCGTGCGGACCGACCACGTGCCGGGGACTATGCCCCCCGTATCTGCTTACAATGACTAATTTGTAAGAATAGCGAGACAAATCGTCATAACATTATGTGTATGCCCAAAAGGAAAAGTTGGCAAGAATATAAAACGATAAGAAATAATTAAAGCCATAATTTTACTAGTCATCATTTGACACCACAATCAATGAGATACCAGGGTACGGCATGCAAAATAATTAAATTATATAAGTACTTAGCCGTTAAGTCAAAGTCAAATTGATGTTTGATTATATCGAGGGACCGCGGACTTTGCCCGGCTTTATTCAATGAGTGAGGATGTAACTAGCAGGTGATACCCGCTTGGTATAAATAGTGGTTTCACAGTGACGCTGTCCCCGGCAGTCAGTTTGTGAAGGTCAGATGCCGGATGGTGAAAATGTTAGGGAATTGTCCTCTTCAAAGGTTAGAGCATACATTACGTATTGCCAAGGTCTGAGGGTTAGACAAGTGACAATCGCTTCGAAAGCGTTTCGTATTTCTACAACGACTTTCAACAGAATTGACATAAGCTTTCGATAGCTTATGTCAGTCCTATACATTTTTGCCTTTTCCATCATCGATATCGCTGATAGAATGTCACTTTGTCTAGGGCCTCTGGATCCGTATTTTGATGGAAATGAACTGCTTTACATCCTACTTATTTGAGATTCAAAATGCTACAAATTAAAAAATAATCTTTTAATTCATTATAAAATTGTGAAATGTTTTATGTATTTAATAGATTTAAATTACAACGTGTTACGAAAGGTGAAGTTAACCTTGGGTATAGACAGAAACATGAATAAAATATTTAGCAGTTTTGAACATGAACATGGTAAACGAAAATATCTTTTTAGATGGACACTGTACAGTACACCAACTAACGCATGAGACAGTGGCAGGTGTCCAAGGAGAGCTGAATGACAGCTGAACTTATTCTTAGTTCCAAGGGCTTCAAGTTCAATGTCTACAGAGATAAACAGCCGAGTTCCATTGTCGTTAGGGTCACACACCTCTACACGGAAAACGAAACTCGTAACCGACCAGTTTGTCGGTTGGGACCGTTGGAAAATGTGAAGTGTGTAACATACTTATTGTTTAATCATACTTTAAGAATTCAGTTTGGTTAAAAAAAAGTTGTTGCGAAATTAATACAATATAATATATTATTAAATTGAATTATTATAATGTATTAAGTATACTTCTTAATATTTGTATTTCGACCGTTTTTTTCATTTATACGAATTATACAAACTAGCTGTGCCCCGCGGTGTCACCCGCGTAAGCCTCGATCCCATGGGAATATCGGGATAAAAAGTATCCTATGTCCTATTCCAGGTCATGGTGAACCCCTGTGCCAAACATGCAAATCCGTGGAGCCGTTTTAGCGTGAAAGCGTAACAAACACACATACAAATAAACCAACAAACTCACTTTTGCATTTATAATATTACTAGCTTCCGCCCGCGGTTTCGCCCGCGTGGTATGTCGATAAAAAGTAGCCTATGACATTCCCCGGGATGTTATCTATCTTCTTGCCAAATTTTATCAAAATCCGTTCAGTGGTTTAAGCGTGAAAAGGTAACATACAGACAGACAGACAGACAGTTACTTTCGAATTTATAATATTAGCATGGATAAATAAAAATAAAGTTAAGTTATACATTTTGTTTCAATAATAAGGTTCCACGGAACCCATTAAATATAGCTAATAAGCGGCTATGTTCCGATAAAAAGCCGTATGACCGCCACCGCGCCAAGGTTGAACTTGTTTAATTCTTTATTGATCATCAATATTCTACTAGCTTTAGCAAAATAAGTTAAAATTGTCCTTCAAGTACTTGCTTCGTTCTCTATTTCGCTAAATCTTTTGCCTTTTGATTAATTATTAATCAGCTCTATTGTTTTGTACCAACACTACCAACTGTTATCATAATTTATTGGGTTACGTACCTACATCCAACCACTGCACACTGTCATCACTTCCTCTTTATTTGGTCGTTGTTTTTTATCAATATTGAAAACTGGAACTGTGAACTTCTTTTGTTTGGCATAAATAAGTTATTCATGTCACCCGTTCACCACGATAGTACTCGTACCTTTTGGTGTTTGTTTTATCTCTCTTCTATGCTGACTCTACTCGAACGTCATTAGCGTGGGTTAAGGCTCTTACATATTGGCGCGACGCGACATTTAACAAAACAATTTCTGAGAAACTTCACGGCAGAACAATACCGGCGGCGCGGCGTCGCGCCAATATGTAAGAGCCTTTATGAAAACTGACCTATAGTTCATTCAGTTACATACAACCTAATAACGTGTGATTATACACGTGAACGTGTGGTAAACGGATGCAATAACGCGATTGACGAACAAACAACTGTTTATGAAACCTTATCTGTTAGCCGGCCTCGAGCCTAGCATACCTGATACCTACCTATCACGTGGAGCTATTTATTCAACAGAACCACCTAACTACATCATAACATAGCCAATCTCTGATTTCTTTTAAATTTTATGGCAAAGAAGTAATGGTCTATCTGACGCTGAAAGCTACATTTTGCAATCTATTAAGGTTTCAAGGACATTTTAATTAGCTTCGGTGTTCTTAGGGTTCCGTACCCAAAGGGTAAAACGGGATCCTATTACTAAGACTCCGCTGTCCGTACGTCTGTCTGTCTGACCGTCTGTCACCAGGCTGTATCTCATGAACCGTGATAGTTAGACAGTTGAAATTTTCACAGATGATGTATTTCAGTTGCCGCTATAACAACAAATACTAAAAAATAGAATAAAATATATATTTAAGGGGGCTCCCATACAACAAACGTGATTTTTTTGCCCTTTTTATAGATAATGGTACAGAACCCTTCGTGCGCGAGTCCAACTAGCACTTGGCCGGGTTTTTTTGGATAAACGCGCGTTCCTGCTGGTATCTTAGCGATTAAAGGCTCTTACATACAGGCGCGACTTGTCGCGCGACGGGCGCCGCCGGTATTGTTCTGGCGTGAAGTTTCTCAGAAATTGTTTAGTTAAAAGTCGCGTCGCGCGACAAGTCGCGCCTGTATGTAAGAGCCTTAAATGACAGTGAATGTTATCGTAGGTATCACAACTACGTTTTTGACTGTCGACTGATGTATGTTAGATAATATAACAAAATAGCATTACCTGATATATAGGTAAATGTGTTTTTGGTATGAATATGACTTGTGTGACATAATAAGCGCGTTACAAGGCCATCATATAAGATAGTGATGGAATGTAACTAGAACGTTTTAGACAACTAGATAAATATGGAGGCGACGTATGCCCAGATCACCAGAAAATGATCTTTGGGTTATGAAAACCTACGAAGTTGACACAATGATACGGCTTCACTAAATTGATTCCATAAAAGTCCGTACTAATCATGTGACGACAATTGAATCATGCGCACAAACATTATCCTCATTTTATATTTGAATTAAGTAGAGTACCTACTAACCTATCACTGTTTGCAAAAAAGTAAATTATTTTGTATGAAAACTAGACAAAGAAATGGCCAGTTACAAATAGCAAAAGTCAGAAAGGCTGTGTAAAGAATTAAAGATTGATAGTATAAATGGTTATCACAACTGCGATAATTGAATTAACGATAGACGTACCTACGTAGTGTAATGCGTCTTATTTCTGATAAAATCTGGAATTTGTTTTTTTTAATATTATGTAACATATAAGATGATAGGTACCTATCTACTCAGTGTAAATACACTGAGTAGATAGGTACCTATAGGTAGGTAGGTATAGGTACCATAAAATAAATATTTTATGTTTACGAATGAAAAAATAAATACGTAGGTACGTACATGAATGGAAAATCCATGCAGTACTTACTTATTTAACAAAATGTTAAAAACTGTGTCGGACATTATGGCTTAGATCCTCCAAAAGACTGATGTTAAGGTGGTCAGTCATGCCAGGTTTATCAGAGTGTAAGAAAACGAGTTTCAAAGCCAAGATCATCACGGTGAAGGATCCATTCGCGCACTGTTTGCGCCTCTAATGTAAGTACAGTGGACAACAACACGGCTAATAAGCAGTACCTTCCTACAAGTTAATATTTCATTCTAGGTAGGTATTATAATCATGACTCACATGGGTAAACATGCAAGCAGCTAAGAGAAAAACAATGTCGATTCAAACAACTGTCATTAACTGATACATTACTTGATTTCAACCATAGAAATATAAAAAAACAGATTTCAACAAACAACATAACTTTGTTGTAATTACTGAAACTATTGGAGTTATTACCTACCTTTGGAATGGATTGGAAGCATCACATAGTAGGGCATCGGAAAGGTGTCCCACGTATTATAAAATTACTCAAAGGTCAAGTCCTAAATACAAATAATTATTTTAAAACTTGTGAGGAATGCTTACTCTCTCAACCGGCAAGCAAAGTGAAAACACGAAGATTATAAAAGTATGAAGGCCTGTGTGTAAATTAAATAAACATTTCAAAACCAACAGTAGACTACAATACAGTGCAACAGCGGTTCTTCTGTAGAACACTAATCTGCCAAACAGGATTTTGTTCAGTTACGTAGATTTAAATCTAGAAAACAGAAGCAAAGTCACGACCAACTAAGCTTAGGTAATAGAAACAACAGGTGATAATTCTGATTAAATTCAGTAGTGTTAATTGATAATTGAAAATAGAAATAAAGCAGGTTCAAATCTACACGCGAATACTGAAATTGCGTGTCACGTGCATCATAAATCCATTAACTTCCAAACAATACAACGTTATGAAAGCAAAATCAAAATAATTAATTATAGCTAGCATTTAAAAAAAAATACCTTAGTACGGATATCTGAAGAGGTTTTATACTTCACTGTTAACTTCCTGTTCCTAAGGCACAAAATGTTTCTTCTGTAGATTATAAACAAAATACAGTCAGCTGTAATTTTCGTACACAAATCCGAACACAGGTAAGATTTCGACACGTGTTGCAGGCGCCGACTCTACCAGTAAACTGCCTGTGAGTGGCTGGCTGGTGTGGGTGGGCCGATGCGAGAGCGACCAAGAGCCGACCATGGGCTGACGTCGCGTGACGTAGCACAGTTGTTGATATGATACCGCAAAACACAATATCAGTCATACAACTTGCACCACCGACCATGTGCTTCGAACGTTCGATTTGCTTGCTTTACTGAGAACGCCGCCCGCACTTCACGAAAGGTCAGCGCTGAGTCGATAGCACGACTATGGCGTGATGTCGCGCCATCGCTGTTACGAAAGCTACTTTACTTCCAAGTTTACACAATTCAAAAGGAAATTAATTGTAGGTGTTGCCGACATGAACAAGATGCCCAATATGGTCGAACGTAAAGACTGAAATGAGACTACCATTCATATATCTGATGGAAATGTTATGTCATAACTTGTGTACCTATGTGAATGACTATACATATTTATTTTGTCTATACTCTATTTAAATAAAAATTGCATTTCTTGAGAACGACTGGACTGGGTTCGTTCCCGAGGGCCCCTAACCCGCAGGTACACGTTCCAGAGGGCCACGATTTCGATAAATTTGATCATAAATTTTTTCTTTGTTATTTTTCTATTGTTTTCAACTTGTACCGTCGGCAAAAAAAGTGCTTTAATGTATGATAATGTGTTTGTTTTCTGTCGGCATATAGTGTTTTCAACAAATTCCAAATATGGAAAATACGTGGACTTAGGGACGAAGGTAATTTGATTTCAAAGGTTTGTGAAATATAGAATCATGATTTCAATAATTATAATTTAAACAAAATGTAGGTACTTACGTAGCTATAAAAATAAATTTAACAATATTTCAAAAACTGGGAACAAATTTAAGAGAGCAAAAATTATTTCAAATCCTGGTAAAACCCACGATTTCTAATTATCTCGATAAAGTCGAGGATTGGTTATCAGAAGCTTATTAAAAACAAAAGGTAAGTCAATCGTTTGTTTACAGCTACCTATTGAAACGAATTACTTAACTCTTGTAAGAATGTAAACAACAACACGTTCTACTATCTGTCGCAGCCGCAGCAGTTCAGTTCGCATCTACAGTGACACTACGTTAGCCACAGACACAAACATGTGACCGAAATGTCGTAAACAAAAACAATGCTTGTTTATCAGTGGTGAAACGCATTGCGTTAGCCAAGACGATCCTACGCTGCTCATTATTATTGTCCCATATTTTTGTGTTATTATTTAATCAATATTGAGCTCAATAAAGGCCTGTCAAAGATGTGGTATTGACCAAATTTTCCTTGGAAACCCAACCTGTTTTAAGCATCTTTTGCATACCTAATTGTATAGCTAGGAAGTGAATATTTCTAAGTTCAACATAAAATTAGATACTTACATTTATTTAGATCTTGTAAGGTCTTTCTTTACATCCCAAGATCATCCATCAATATATGACAAGTACTTGCCATGATTGATCCACAGCCTATAAATCTGGTATTAGTAGACATTTTATCTTGCTAGCTGTTGATCGCGGAACTACTTCATACACCTACACCACCACTCACCAGACAATCCCAATCTGGTAAATTGATCGTAATCGTCTTGAATTAACTTAAAACTACTACGATATTATTATATAAGCACTTCTTGCATTATTGGTGGTTTATTCCTACAATTTTTATTTGCAGCATGTGGGCAGAGGGCCCGTTAAACTATTTAACTTGACCTATAAAAAAACTTGAATTTGTTTTGGCATTTATGTGGTATTTAGTCTGGAGATGAGATAAATATACTTAGGCCAGATTTTCCTACGCAGTCCTATAATACCATACCTACTGAGTGGCGATAGAAATACCTTGGGGAGGGGCACCATTAAATGCTAGGTGACCTGCTTAAGGGAAATAAGAATACCTCGGTTTAAAAGCCTTTAAAAATTAAACTACCGTTCCATGTTTAGTGGTACTTTTCAATGCAATGCCATGACGAACGTGTTTATGTCTCAGGTCAAATAAAATATCATTATAGATTATTTTGATGGAATTCTTGACATTCAAACAGGAAGTTTGAAGAAAGTCATATTTAGTTTAGGCTCCTATTTCCAATAAGTATATGTATACTGGAGGTGTGGTTGATGTCTAATTATGTATAATGTCAGGTAGGTACATAGCTTCGATATTAAACATGCGCACTTAAAACTGAACATTAACATTTAAGACAAGATCGACGTAACAAAATACAGCAACCTTATTAGTCTAGGAATGGGTGTGTCGTTCGTGACGTGTATTTACGACTAGCCGAGAGGACCGATGGCGCCATACGATGCCTGTTGCGTATTATTTAAATAACAAGGTCAGGCTTAACAAGCGGCTTGAAAAATTACTAACTCATACGAGGTACTTTCAACCGTATATCTATTAGTCTAAATAATATATTCGCATTTGCAAATACGCGAAAACGGCGTGCACGCACAAACACTATCGCCCCAGTGGCCTTCGAGTTCTTGTAATGCGTATGCCAGTGATATTGTGAGTCGTAATACGCGGAAAAACATGTTTTTTTCGAAATCCGCTTATCAAGATGAGATACATGCCCCCCGGTATTATTTTCTAATCCAATTTTTCGTCACGATCGTAAGATATTATGTAAGTACCTAGGTACTTAATTTATGTTAATGATAGTGGATATTTACGGATGATTTAAGTGCATTCGGCTAACTCCGAAAATCGAGTTATTCCAATAATTTCAATTTTCTAGAAATCGCGGCAATATTAGATGCTCGGCAACACTATATCGTCGGCGTAGGTGGAGAACTAAATAACTACGATTTGCGTCGAATTGATTTTTTACCATTTTCGTTACACCCCAAGCATGTTTCATATTTTCGCCTGACAAGCATTTTCATATTGCTGTCCTGTTCAGAAATATAGGATTTTTATGTTCCAAATGGACTAAAAACTATCACTAAATCGTAGAAGAAAAAGTAAATAACTCAATAAATAAATCCATAACTATGCTTTATGATAAGTCGAGTATTTATTGCAAGAGTTACATAAAATAAGTTGTTTCAAGTTTTCTTCGATTCTAAATGTTATAATCAAATAACCATGTTCAAGGAAAACGAAATAACTCGAGTTGTTTAATTCGCACATTTGAAACTATGTATACACACTTCCATTTATGAATAATTTTTATAGTATCGATTTCTTCTGTAACACAATATTAATCAAATACAAGATGCTTAGCAAACACAATTAAATAAATGAAGTTATTTATTACTGCTACAAAAGAAATAATTTACTCTGTCATATGCATCTGACGCGTAGGAAAACAAAACAATTAACCTTAAAAAGTAGCCAACTATACCAGTATACTTACAATATTATGTTATGGCAAAATTAGATAACTTAGTTTTTATTTAATACTTCTAGAAAGAGTTTCTCAGACCTAATAAAAAACCAAGACAGAGCGCTGTCAACAGTAACGTGAGGCCGGTTTCGTAAACATGTGTGCAATAAGTTTGGTGTAGCTTGATTGTAGTGTTATTGTAAATAGTTGTAAATGTGTGTGTGTGGGTTTGTATGCTCGTCTTGGTTTTTTATTTGGTCTGAAGTTTAAGAATATAAAAAAAGGTACAGATACCTACCTGAAGAATATAAAATTACCCATAGTAGTGTGGCGGTACCTACATCGCTACATTCGAACTACGCATCAAAGACCTGACGTCACACAAAAATCCTGCATCGCGCAATTAGAGTTTACCGTGCAGTGAACATATATACAAAAATCCAATATCTATCATTGGGCAGTTGCCCGCTAGACACAACACCCGTCTGGTAGGAGGATCCTCCCTTTTCTATGGTGGATGAGTGAACTTTACACCCTGTTCCTCATACCCCTAAAGTAGCAATTTTCCCCAAACTAGAAAATTAGAATTATTCAGTTCTCCACCTACCCCGACGATATAAATCTAAAGCCTCGTGCAAACTGGCGCGATATCAGGGGCGCGACAGGCAGCGCAATCTTTGTCGCGCCTGTTTTTGGGAGCCTTAAAATTACTGATGGCTGGGGGCGCCGCTAAGGGCTAGGGGGAGGTGGGTGTAAAGGTCCTATTTTTCAGTTTTTCATGAATAATTTGAAAACTGCAGCTTATAGCAAAAAAATATCAGAGACTAAAATTAAATTCCCTACGAAAAAGTAATTTACACTTTTTCGCTGGGATCTGTAATTAAGGCGATATGGGGGAGGGAACTGGACAACTGAAACAAAATTTTGTTTTTGTTAAATATAACATGTATATACCTAAAAATAAAATCAGCATTAAAACACAATATCTAAACTATCGTCATCGTCGACGATGTCCTCGATGGGGGCTCCGTTAGAACAAGAGCCGGACCATTCGACGCAGAAACTGGAGCAGGCGATGCCTGTTTCCGCAGCGTACCCGACATCCAGTCGTGCATCGGCAAAATATGTTGTTGAGTATTGAATCAGGTGCCACGGGGTCGTTCGTTGGTTGTCACAGGCATTAGGGGATGCCATCGTCCCCCCTTTTTTATTTTATTTCTTGTTTGGAAAAGCCTCATGAATGTCCTTCGCCCTGGGGCGGGCGGAGGGGTTTGTCAGACTTTTACTGACTAAAAACCACCCCAGTGTTCCAACACACACCTACGCCGGTCGCGGGAATGTAAGAATCTTCCGCAACCCCCGACTGGTGCGGGTCCGCGACTGCGGGCCTCCTGGGATCAGGGGGGGGGGCAGTGAGGTGTTTGACTCCCCCCGCGACGTCTAAGAGAGACGCGCGTGGAACACTACGCGCCGCCACCTAGGGTCCTGAACCCATTCAGAGGGGCTGGAAGTGGGCGTTATCCGCTCTCCCGACGCCCGGTGCGCCTGCTGCGGGCCGGGTGAGTGGACGAGATCTCCCTCTCCCTTTCCACAACCTCCTTCCGCGAGACAACCGTCTCGTAGTAGGAAACCACCGCATCCCAGGACTCCTCACTGCCGACCATCGCATTCACTACGGCCGACAGCGACAAGTCAGCGCCTACTTCTGTGATGAGGGCACGGCGCGGCTCATCCCAAGCGGCACACTCTGCCAGCGTATGCCGCGCCGTGTCCTCCCGGCAGTCGACGCAGTGGTGACACCGGGTGTCCGGCTCCCTGTTTTTGCGACACAGGTACTTCCCGAAGCAACCATGCCCCGAGAGCACCTGCGTTACCCGAAACGACAAGGAGCCGTGCCTCCTCCCGAGCCAGCGCTCGAGCACCGGCCGGACCGCCTTGATTATGTCGAGGCCGGCGATAGGGAGTGAAAGCCTTTCCCACCATTCCGCCACCGCCACAGGACCACGCGAAGCTGAGACCAACGCAGCTCCATATGTCGCTGCATCGGTCGCACACCCCGCGCCGTGGCTTCCTCGCGCCACCGATGAAGTGACGCGAGCACCTTCGCCTCCAGGTCCCAGGGTGGGGATCCGGCCAGTGCACAAGCTGCCTCGTAGGAGATTGTGCGATACCCCCTCATGACTCTAACGGCCATCGCCTTCTGCGGTTTACGCAGCATTGCGATACTACCGGCCGTCAGGTCAGCCGCCCAGATCGGGGCCCAGTAAAGGGCTATCGATCGCACGATCCCGACAGATCCGGTCGGATTTCACCTGACCAGTTTCACTGTCGTAGGGCAGCCAAACAGAGAACTGCCGCGTAACCCTGTTGCCTCTGAGGAAGTTATCCTACGACAGCGAAACTATAGTCAGGCGAAATCTGACTATATGTATATCATGAGCAGCCGCAGCTGTTGTATGTATTGAATTATGAGTCTAAGTCTACTCAGTACATAGTGTTATATTCGTCCAAAACGTAAATGGACCTCATTTGTTATACTCTCTTAAAAGTGCTGTAGGTATACGAAAAACTAATTGTACTAATATGGACTAATAAGAAGTCTGAAATAAAAGCTTTTTTTTTTATAAACCATGAATCTTTTAGGAATAAAATAATAATAATTTATATAATTGATCATAATTAACTTTCCCCCTCCATATCTCCTTAATTACTGATCCCAGCAAAAAAGTGTAAATGACTTTTTCATAGAGAATTTAATTTTAGTTTCTGATAATTTTTTGCTATAAGGCTGCAGTTTTCAATTTATTCATGAAAAACTGAAAAAAAGGAACTTAACACGCTACCCCTTAGCGGCGCCCCCAGCCATCAGTACTTTTAATATGTTGTTCAGGACACATTCCCCTTCCACGGTGCCAAAATTGGCTTCTACATGGATCATTTCCACTATTTGGGTTTTTTGTTGGTTAGGATAATACTAAAAATCTTTGTTTAGCTATATCTTCCTTTGTATCCATTCCATTACTTACAAACTTTTAAGGAAATTCATATTTCAAATAGACCAATTTTTTTTAATATTAATTTAATTTCCTTACAAGCTTTGTACTTACTATCAGCTTTGTGTTCATATACCATACCAAACAAACTGTTAATAGGAAGTGAAAGTTGGTTTATAGCAGTTATTTGATCTCAGCACAGCATGATTTTAGTCTTTTTTTTTTTCATATTTATGAAATCAAGTTGAAGGATTCTAGGAATTCTCAGAAATATCTTAGTCATATTTCTGGTTATTTATGTAGTCTTTTTAGTAATACATAGTGACAACAATCTACAGATATTTGATTCAGCATAATTTGAATACAGATACAGTGCACTGTATTCAAATCATGCTGCGACAAATATCTGTTGTTATTTTGGGAATAATGTAGAGAATCAATCAAATTGCGGGTAAACCGAAACTCTTATAAATCCTTTGTTCGATAGTACAAATTCGTAATTTCGTATTACGGTTGTATGGATGTAGAATCCATAATTTGTATGTTTTGACACTATGCCATAGAAATGATTAAAACATCAGGCGATCTTTGCTGATTAAGATTTCGCAATTTTATTTAGGTTTTCTCTAGAAACCTATGGTTCAAACATGTTGCTATGTACGGAATTCAATTGAATATTTTACGCGAACTAGTAAAGCACTTACCAAAATCTTCCAATATCGATAAATACGTCGTACAGTGTTAGGATCAATAGCACTAGGTACTGCAGAGAAAATAAATTATTTTCAAAGTACAACCATAAGCTCAAATAGAATAGCTAAGCACAAACAAAAGATACCTACAATACAAAGTGTTATTTTCCCGTGATGACAATATTGACATTTAACCGATTGGCACTAGAGGTGCGACTTTTACCACAAATCGTTTGACAAATATTTAGGCGATTGTCATCAACAAATTCAAGCTTTTATACCTGATGCCTCAGACCAATGCGAATAGGGAATATGCATGTATTTTTTTAATATTTTTATTCGATGGTTTACATCGCCAAATAATGGTTAAAATAAAATCGACGACAAAAAAGCAATTTAAAGTACTTGAAAAAAATGTTAAAAATATCCAACCGACTTGGGCTATTTAACCCCCCTTCATTTGGCGCGCTTGGTGTGGTGACGTAGCAGTCTATGACAACAAACAAACAAGTATCAAGCCAATGTCAAACACTCCTTGTAATAGGAGTGTTTCACATTGACTTTGACACTTGTTGATTGACTTGACATTGACATTTTGATTGTTGTCATAGATTGTTACGTCACATCCGCTTTGACCAATAGCGTCGCTTTTCAAGTATTTGAATTTCCCACAGCTTTTTGGCACTTAAAAAAAAAAACTCGCTCAAAAAGGAATATTATTCAAAAATATTAATAGAGGCATAGTTTTGAAGTAATATAGTTTATAAAAAAAAAAATCTTGACCCTTATTTGAATCACATGCATATTCCCTATTGATACACAAATCATAAAAATTATAAATCTAAGTATGCACGAAATAACGAATAACTAAAAGGTGATTGACAAGTGCGGGCGAAGTGCTAGTTGTCGGAGCCTCTTAGTCCTCTTACGAACGACAGGGGGTGAAATACAAAAGGAAGCAGCGTACGCACGCATTCTGCCATAGAATACGAGAGGTTATTTTTAGAATTATCAGGTAATCTGCGATTTTTTTCCCAACCTCATGCACCACAATATTCAGATAAGTAGGTATATTTTTCTTTCTTTTGGAGATGTCTGCAGTATAATGAAAAACGCGAGTTCAACCGGCAAAATGAAATGAATGTGTAACTATTTGCAGTGATCGGTAAGAGAAGGCGTCAATCGCTGAAATCGAGACCCGAACGATACGGATTAAAAGTGACAAACACAAATGAAATTAACAACCTGAACTTCGACAGGACAAACCGTACTAAAAAATTACGACAAGATTTTATTTCAACAATATGGAACTCCGACACGTCTTTATTTCGACAGTACTTTAGTTCGAAATAATGCTAATTCATAATTATTCTGCGACGTTGGGAAAGAACTGAACTTGTGAAAGATCATCGTGTCTGAGATGCATCACGTCGATTGATATTGTCGATTGTACAGGATGTCTGAATAGAGTAAATGTCGAAATAGCATTTTTGTCGATGCAGTTGCCTTTTTCAGTGGAAAGACTTGAAATGGAAAATAATATAAAATGTATGAACGTTGTAAACAGAGTAAGTACAAAGTAAAAGTACTCTGTGGAATACAACTTGACCGTTTCTTTTGACATACACTACACTGACATAATGTTTTTTTGTATAAGTCACTGCAGCTGTAACATTCCAATTTGCCAAAGAGGCTTTAATATTTTCCCTCACCTGCAAGTCGACCTAATCCTTTAGACCTAAGCTTGGACAAAGTTCCAGTAGTCTGGGTCTGGGCACGGCTTTTGTCAGCAGATCTGCCAGCTGTATAGCAGAGCTAGTCCTTTCGACCACAATATCGTTTTGAAGAACCAGGGTTTTTTACTTGGTCCTGAGGGTTCTTCGATGAAATTCGGGATTATGCGCTAGTTTCACCGCAGCTTCGTTATCCACGAATAGAACAGGAATTTCTTGTTGACCATTTATGTCTTTGAATAGTCTTTTTAACCAAAACAATTCTCTGGCAGCCTCGCTTGCTGCCACAATCTCGGCTTCTGTGGTGCTAACGACAACTGAAGCTTGTTGTTGACTTGAAACCATAATACTCCTGTTGTAGAGCGGCCTGTTTTCAAACATCCAGCATGATCAGCATCACTGTAAGCTTTGATTTGGTTAAGAGAGTCAGCATCATGAACATAATTAATTGCTTATGACAATGTTCCTTTTAAATATCGCATTATGCGCTTTACCATACACCAGTCACTGTAAGTCGGCTTTTCTAAGCTCCTCGAAGCCACTCCTACAGCATATGCTAAATCAGGGCGAGTGCCCACCATCAAGTAAGCGAGCGAGCCTACTGCTTCTCTGTAAGGAAATGACTGCATTCTTAGCTTTCCCTTTTTCAATAATTCCTTCTTTCTGTAAAGGAGTCGACACTGAATTGCAGTCTCTCATATTGAATCTCTCCAAGACCTTTCTTGCGTAAGCTTCTTGCTTAATGAAATTTAAAATCAAGCCATCTTCCATTTGCTCTATTTCTAACCTGAGATAAATGAAGGTGGTTTGGTTGTGATCAGCAAAATCTTTTTCAAGTCATTTATGAACTCATATGCATGATTTTTATTACTCGCTGCAACTAAACCATCATCGACGTAGTGTGTTATGATATTCTCATCACCCATGGTTTTCATATATAGGCATGGATCAGCGTCACT
The DNA here is from genome assembly GCA_949152455.1 of Lithophane leautieri. Taxonomy (NCBI): domain Eukaryota; kingdom Metazoa; phylum Arthropoda; class Insecta; order Lepidoptera; family Noctuidae; genus Lithophane; species Lithophane leautieri. The sequence goes on from OX424459.1 coordinate 13,427,470, forward strand.
GGTCTTAAAACCTAAAGATTTAAGAGTTTCTGAAAAACAATAAATCCAGCAGCGCGGTGCCTGCTTTAATCCCTAGAAGCAATTTTTTAGATGACATACTCTTGATGTCCTATCCTCAAAGCCTGCATCATATAAATATCTTCTTTCAAAACACCGTTAAGGAAAGCTGATGCAACATCAAACTGAATAAGATGCAGTTTCTCTCTTGCCGCAACACTGAGCAAAGATCTTATAGTTGCTAGTCTGGCTACCGGGCTGAAGGTTTCATTAAAGTCAAAACCTTTCTTTTGCCTTAACCCTTTCACGACTAATCGGGCTTTATATTTGTCGACTGTACCGTCAGGGTTGGATTTAACTTTATAAACCCATCTATATGGCAAGGCTTTTCGATCTCTCGGTAGATTTTGCAAGTTCCACACTTTAAACTTCTGTAAAGAATCGATTTCATTCTTCATGGCTTCTAACCATCTATCTTTATTAGTACTACTTGGTACTGTTTCTTTATTCGTTGAAGGTTCTCTTTCTAGAATCGAATCGACCAAGAATAATTTAAAGTCATCCAATTTCTGTGGAAGTCGTAGAGTACTTCTGTCTCTGAGATTATACCTTGGAACATCCGTTATAGAAACATCGTTCTCTGAATTCATCGGCATTTCAACATCAGGAGGATACGCGATTAGAATCTACGAACTTTTCAGTTTCACAATCTGAAGATGCGTTTTCATTTTCTATGATTTCACTTTCTTGTTCTCCCTCTAATTTGACTGACTGTTACAGGAGAAGCTACATGTTGTGGAAAAACATCGTACGGAAAGATCACTCCCTCTGTCAGAAGACAAGAAGAGGTAGGAAGAGAGAGATTCTGTTCAGATAGTACATCTTGTCCTATCTGAACAGAATCTCCCTCTATCTCACCGCTTACTGGTAAATTCACATCTCCCGGAGGACCTAGTCCCAAGGCCGTTGGGATTCTCAATTCCATGGTTGGACAAAAGGTGACATCCCTAGATCTTTCTGTCTGTTTTCCATTCCAGATGCGATATCCGTCGTCGTTATCGTATCCAATAAGTCTACCTTTGACAGCCTTCTTATTTAGCTTCTTCCTTTGTTGTTTAGGAATGTGAAAGAAACATTCACAGGGAGTGAATGTTCCTTTACATTCCTAAACAAAAATCACACACAAGTGTGGGTCTTAGGCTTTCCTATGTCACTTCTCATATGGTACTTTCCCTTGTTCTCTTGTGGGTCCCGTGCGATTGCGAACGTATGCAGCTGCATTGATAAGCTCTGCCCACAGGGCCTGTGGAAATTCGTCTCCTGCGTGCATGTATTAACGAGCTGTTTTCACAAGTCCTGTTCTATCTTTTTGCGCACCCATTTTGTTCGGGCGTGTATGGCATCGTGAGCCGCTGGATTATTCCCTGTCTGTTAAGTACCTCCCGAACCGCTTTATTATTAAATTCCCCACCATTGTCACTTATTTGCGTTTTGCCTGTATGTCCAGCATTGTTGGCTTCTTTCAGAAATTGAATAATATTGGGTTTTACTTCACTTTTGTTTCGAATGAAATAAACATGACGAAACGCAGAGAAGTTATCCTTTAAAAGAATAAAGTAGCGACATCTCGAATAACTTTCAGGGAATGGTCCACATTGATGTATGTGGACCATTCCCTGAACGTAAAGCGTGAACCAGGTCTCCAGGCATACTAGCTCTTTCTTCTTTGCCAAATTTAAAACGCTGTGTCTTTCCATAAATGCAGCCTTCACACTGTATAATTATCATCTTTATCATTTAGATTAATCCCCAGTCTCTTGACAAGATGTTTGATGTATTTCTTGTTCTTATGACCAAATATTTCGTGATATAACTGGAGTAAGCTCGATCGATTAACAGCATTAATCTCTTCAGGTTTGCTTGGTAGAACTGTCTTCATTTGTAACCTTTAAAGTCCTTCACTCTGGTTCCTGTTTCCAACTGCTAAAATCTGACCATTTAATTCCAGCCTGCACACTTATTCGTGGTGGAAATAAATATGCTATTTTGCAGTTTATCTTGTGCAGCTAACATGGATAGCAATTTTTTGGTAAGCTTCGGTACATACCAGACGTCACTCAGAGTTAAATTCAGTGTTTTTCCGTTAACTTTGGTTTGAATTACCACAGACCCTTTCCCTTTTGCAGGAACTACAGTCCCGTCTGCCGTTGTAACGGTATGGTTCGATCCAAAGTCCTCAAAATATGTGAATATGTCTCCCCTATTGGTGACGTGAGTCATAGCACCATTATATAAATTGCAATTTTCGTATCGCTTTCTTCAGAGCAAGTGTAAATCATCAACGTTATATTCTGCACTTGCTGCTGCTTGGACGAAGACTGTGTACGTTTCTTCGGTCTGCCATCATTAATCCACTGCTTTCAATTTTTACTGCGGTGGCCTATTTTTTTGCAGTACCTACTATCTTATGTTCTAGTCTCTTAACTGCGATTTATGCTGCACTTTTGAGGTAGAGCCGCGCACTTCCTGAGTCTTCTCAATATATATGACCACCTAGCGCTCTGTCGTACCCGCACAGATGTGCTGTCAGTGATTCAATTGTCCTGTCTTGTTTGTTTAGCAGCATTCAACTTGCTTTGAAACTGAATATTTTTTCATTGAGGGAATCTAAAATTTTACAGATCAAGAACATTTCTGGCAACATCATGTTAGGATCGGTCTTAAAAATTTCAGTCAACTTGCTTTGAAACTGAATATTTTTTCATTGAGGGAATCTAAAATTTTAAAGATCAAGAACATTTCCGGCAACTTCATGTTAGAATCGGTCTTAAAAATTTCAGCATTCAAATTGTTCCAAATGTTTTTGTATGTGTGAATTTGATTAAAATGAAAATCCAAGATGGCGGCTGCGAAAATGTTCAATTTCTTCGTCATTGGTGTCGTTTTCGCAGTTTTCGAGCGTGCTAAAACCGGTAGTGGAGTGAGGTCAAAATGCAAATCCAAGATGGCAGCTCAAAAAATGTAAAAAATTAATAGGTATCACGGGTATCGTTTTCATGGTTTTCGCGGGTGCTAAAGCCGATAGTGAGATTAAAATGAAAATCTAAGACAGAGCTGTGAAAATTTTCTAGTTTTTCGGCATGGGTGTCGTTTTCATAGGATTCGAGTGTACTAAAGCCGATATTGGGGTTAAAATGAAAATCCAAGAAGGCGGCTGCGAAAATTTGCAAATTTCGTCATGGGTGTCGTTTTTTCATAGTTTTCAAGGGTACTAAAGCTGATATTGAAGTCAAAATGAAAATCCAAGACGGCGGCTCCAAAAAATTTCTAACTAAAATACTTAATGTGATGTTATTTGGTCTGAGGATGCGACGGTTGAAGTATAGGTACTTTGAGTATTGGTAATTTACCTACACGTCGAGGGCCAATAATTTAATAATGAAATAAACAAGTACCTTATAACATAATTATGCTCTTTTATTCACATACTTAATGTTATTTAGAAATATAGTTCTTACACATATTATTATAATAATATATTAAGTTTAAAAAAATAAGCGTGGCGTTGATATGCTATGGTAAATGGGTTTGTGAACGGTCGGAAGCACTTTCTGTTGAGTCAGCTGCGCCGTTGGGTATGGGTTCAGGAGTACCCGATGCTGCTCTGGACGTAATTGCATTCTGACATTTGTTGCGTAACTCAAACACCTGTGTTATTGCGTCACGGAAGCACAGGAAATTGTAGTCTATCACGCCTGAAATTAAATGCATTAATTATTGTTAATCAATTTACTTTCCTAACCTTATTTTTACGAAGAGCACTACTTATAAACTATACTTGGACAAGGAAACTCGACAGTTCCCGTCCAAGGATAGTTGGGCATAATCGCATAATGGTCGAAATTTGCGGTGCAAGCATAGAGTTCTTCCATACATTCTGACACAGCGTGAAGTTGGCGTCGGTGATTAGTTACGAAAGCATTTTAAAGACGCAGCGCAAAAGTCTCAGTATTTTGATTCTCAATAGGATGAGAAGGAATAAAAAAACCGGCCAAATGCGAGTCGGGCTCGCGCACGAAGGGTTCCGTACCATTACCTATAGAAACGGCAAAAAAAATCATGTCTGTTGCATGGGAGCCCCTTAAATATTTGTTTTATTTTAATTTAATTATTTATTTTGAAATATATAACTAAATATTCCGTGCATATTTCAAGCGTCTAACTGTCGCCGTTATCAATATCAAGCAAAAACGAGCAAAAAAATCACGTTTGTTGTATGGGAGCCCCCTTAAATATTTATTTTATTCTGTTTTTTAGTATTTGTTGTTATAGCGACAACAGAAGTCCATCATCTGTGAAAATTTCAACTGTCTAACTATCACGGTTCATGAGCTACAGCCTGGTGACAGACGGACAGACAGACAGATAGCGGAGCCTTAGTAATAGGATCCCGTTTTACCCTTTGGGTACGGAACCCTAAAAAATATATTTGGTCATATAAAAATAGAATCACCTTGCTTTTGAAAGTTTTCTTCGCGAAGAATACAAACAAGTGCAAGGAATTTGTTGACCTCACGCAAGTATAAAACAGTACCATTGTTAAGTTTTATTAAACTTGAGCTTTGACTGTTGAATGTGTTCACTTCTGTTTCATCCACCATGCTGAAACAACAACAACAATTTGGGCACAAGTCAATAATTTAATAGAATACACAAAGAAAGATGACATACAAATGCCGTAAGCATTAAAAAAAAATGCACAATATTGGTTACAAGCTAGTAAGACTGGGAGATATTTTAATAAAGCCCTTTTTCACTTTCAAGGTCCAGGACACATTCAGGGACATCTGTTGAAGTCACAATAGCAGACACATACTTTTTGTAAATCAATATAAAAAATATAATTACCCATAAATACAAGAAATATCAATAACAACATCAATCATATCACAGCACAATTCATAACTCTGCATATCCACCGGAGAGCTGTCAGTTGCAATGTAGATTTTTGACACCACATCAAAAAGGAATGCTTTCTCTATGCCCGAGTTCTGAAAAAAGATAAGAAAATAATTATACTTACATTAGGTATACTTACGCATATTACAGCTACTCCGCTCCTCAGTTGGGTATACGCCTCTCTTTGATTGTGATAGTCTCGATATAGCCTAGCTCAAAGCAATAATAGTTATTTATGCTACTAGTGTGGAAAATGACGAGTGGTATTTTTACGACACGAGTCGGAAATTATATTACGCACGTGTATCATACAACGTTTTACTATGCATTGTGCGAGGAAATAAAAAAAATATCACAGATCGACTCTGAACTAAGCAAGAACTATGTTAAATGGCGGGCTTATTATACATGCCCGCTCAGGATATCTATTACTGCGCATGTGCAAATAGCAGCCACGTCGTATCGCAAAGACACGAGCAAAATATACGTTCAGCCAAACATTTATGTAATGAATATTCTAAAATTAATTTATTGATCAAAATCGAAATCTAAATTAATAATGCGTTTAATGAAGTATTAGGTTTATTTTACCTTTTATATGACTGATAATCTGTGCTTAACTAATTTGTATAATTTTTCTCAAATAATAAAAACTTTGGATCGAGATGACAATGGAGTAAAAATAAAAACTGAAAACTAGAAAGCACTAGTGCGTGAAAGTGTACTTGGAAAACACTCGTATCGAGCACAGTCATTGTAATTTTGTTTGTTATTTCTTTGTTTTTTCATTATCATAACAGATTTGTTGTTTATTTTTCAAAAAGTCCCTTTACTCACAGATATGAGGATGTTCAGAAGGTTTTCTAAGGTTGGTAGCTGTGGAATCAGCTTTTGTACTACTTTACTGAATGCTTCAAATATGGAGTGATCGTATATGGAGGTCAGGTGAAACGACAGGTGAACATGTTCCAATCCAGCTTCAGCCAGGTCCTCAGTTGCTCGATGGTGAATGTCTCTTTGGGATTCCATCTTGTAATCGTCATTGAGACCATCAACCTGAAATTAATGAAGATATTTCATATTACACTGCTTTTTAGGGTACTTTGAAACAGTTAATTTCATTTATTATTATTTCTGTGTTCTGTGTCACCAACCCATTTCTAATCCATATTATAAACTTTAGGCATTTTCCCTGGGCTATGGTAGGTAGTGTGTTTACAATTTTATTATTTAAGAATACAGCAGAGCAAGAAGCAGTTATGAAACAGCTACATGTAAGTTACCTTCTAGGGCAGTCGGGTAAAAATAAACTAACAGAATGCTAGGAATATTTTAACAGAAGTCACAAATATTTTCAGAATACAATAAGAAAGTATGAGGAACAGTGAATATACTAACACAACTCATAAAAGAAACTGAACTAGGTGCTTATTGTATTCAAGTTTCTAGTATCACTATCAAGTAGCTTCATCTTTTGGACTGACCAACCCCTTGACAATTCAAAAGTACCTGTAATTGGTTTATTTGAAATATATGCTTTGAGTTTGAAGTATGTTTATTCAAATTCTAATACAACTAAAACAGATTAACTGCTCCTAAATTAGTCATGCTTAATCAAATATTTGTCCCAGATAATTGAAATATACAGAACATCTGTATTCATCTGTATGTTATGTAATTAAATCATATAGGTACAATGAAACATGTCTATTAGCTGTACTTACTTTATGTATAAATACTTCAAATTTTATGTTACTGTTCACTCTGTATGCTTTTGTGACTGTGAGCTGTAACTTATCAAGAGCATCTTGGTAGTCATCCTGAAAAAGATAATGTACAACTTATCTATCTATTAGAAACTTCATTTGATAAATTGGTTTAATTAAATAGAAATAACACCCACCTGAGCATCTATCACAAACACCAAGGCACCACAGCCACCAAATATAGTGTCAGAATCAAAGGTTGCATCAAAAAAGTCAATCTGGCCCGGAAAGTCCCAGATTTGAAACTGTACAAAACTACTGTTATTTATGTCATCTTTAACTATTTTATTTGTTGACTCCAAGAATAATGTTTCATTTGGTGACATTTTGTGAAAAACCACTTTCTGAATGGATGACTTTCCAGATCTAAAATTGTAAGAAACTAATTGAGACATGTAATGACTTGTTAAAAACTTATAAATCCAAGCATGATATTGCTTTGTTTGAGTCTGATTTTTGGGATATTTATGCTAGTTATAGGATTCATATAAGAATTTACAAGCAATATAGTAGGTTTGAATTAAATAAAGACAATCATAAAAGTAAGCCATGATCAGTATTACTAATAGTGTTCTAGTGATGTGTACATCTCACGAATTCGGCGAGTTGAGCCATAAGCTTGCGCCATTATTTTATATCCATGGTTGTATAAGACTTCTTGTAAAAATACCTTCTAAGTCCCATTAGAAGAATTCGTGGCTTGTGATCTTCTTGTAATGAAGTATTGTCGCCCTCTCCATTTTGTTCGAAAGGACCATAACTGAAGTCCTTGGGGAAGGAACCAACATAACAACTGGGATCGTCTTGATAACTCTGAATCATAAAGTTGATAAAAGCTAGTGTGTTGTTTCGTTGTTACTTCAATATGCAATATTGTAGAAATTTTATATCCACTAACCATTTTAGTAATTATATTCAAAGGAATTATTTACAAATATTTATAATTAAATATATCCTAAATTTATTACACTTTTAACATTTTAAAAAACACTGCGTATTTTTAATGAACAAAACAGAATACCCCCAACAGATTGACATGTATGACATTAAATTAAGACAGGACATATTATTACAGATTATTTAGAAACATAATGCTGGTGCAGTGCATGGAATTAGTATGTACTAAACTAATGCTTACAAGCACTAAAAAGTAGATCTTGAAGGGGAAAACTGAACTGTAGTGTGTCCTTCTCCAATAAAATGACCATATATCTACTGACCCATCTAGAGAGATGGGTCGGTAGATATATGGTCATCTTATGAGTCGCGATCTTACTCGGCTCGCCGTCGGTGACACACGTGTAGCTTGCTCAAAATTTCATTGTCAAATTGGCTCGTGGCTCGCAGCGAATACAGAAGGGCGAGTATCAAGTAAGCCCGCCAAGCCATAAGTACACCGACTTGCTCGCACGTCTATCACCTCTCGCCTGTGTGTCATGCTAAGTACGCGGACTTTAAAACCGCCGAGTAAGTTCGTCGGCGATCCAACAGATTTGAAGTTTTGCTCGTAGTCCGCCTTGCCTCGTCGTCTGTCATCGCCGCGAGCCGCGAGCCAATTTGACAATTAAATTTTGAGCAAGCTTCACGTGTGTCACCGACGGCGAGCCGAGTAATGTTGCGAACTCAAAAACCGGGTACTTTAAGTACGCCCGTCTGTCACCGACGGCGAGCCGATTAAGGTCACGAACTTAAAAACCGCGAACTTTAAGTACGCACGTCTATCACCCACTTTACGTGGATTGGGTTATTCCGTTTTTCACCCCAAAAAGTCCACCCTAAGGTACCGGAAGACGTAAGTTTGGAAGGCCCCCATAAGGTGGACCGACGCCGACGACCTGGTGAAGGCCGCGGTAATTAAAAAATTACATGAAATTCCGTTCAGTAGTTCCAGAGATGTGTGCGAACAAACAGACAGACAAAAAAGAATCCTAAAAATCACTGGTTTATTTTCTATTACTCTACTTTTGTTACCCCCTTTCTATTTTTATTACTGTTCTTTAATGTACAGACCACGGATATCTATGGTACAGACACACCGGAATCTACCGTTCTTTAATAACTAGATTTACTTGAAAAGTAGGACGCAATGGAAACCTCACCCATGGTGGGCAGCTTTTTCCTTTTACGAAAACAATTATTTATTCGGAAATCTTGTTTATTTGCTTACAAACTTATCGAAACATAAATAAAGTACCAAAGAATTATAATAAAATTAAGTTATTTCTAAATATTTAAAAACCAAATAACATAAAATCATAAAATATCTGAAAAGATTTCTAATAAAAAGTACAAATAAAGTAGGTATATTAACAACAGAGATCTTAATATAAATTATTTGTAGGTTCTACTACTATAATTATCCGGTACTAGACTGAGATCCGTGGGTAGAAGTCGTATGCACCCCGAGGTGGCAGCAGTCAGATGATCGGCAATAGCACAGGGCTCCTTGGGCCGAAGCCGGCGTTCTAGCTCATCGTGCTGTAGCACTGTACGTGAGCCACACTACGCTGTAAACCTGTCAGGCTTTCGATCGGTGCGAGCTGGGAACCGCTCTAAAGTATTTGAAACCTCACCCACTTCAGCAGTGTCGGTATCCACGATTTCTTGGTGGGGCAGCTTTTTCTTTTGCTTTGTCACGTATACAATTATTTATTCTGAAATCTTATATATTTATCCAGAAATATAATCTACTCGTAGGTACACACGGCTACGCATCAAGCTATACATTTCCAATATAAGCTGACCTCGCTTTGTACGGAAATCCTATACAATGGGAGATCAACTAGCTTCAACTTTCTGACTAACTGGCCGACTCTTTGACAATTCAAAAGTGCCTGTAAATGGTTTAATTGAAATAAATGCTTTGAGATTGATGCTTTAAGTTTGAGTCAGCATAAACTGGAAATGTAGAGCTTGATGTATAGCCGTGTACAAAGAATTATATTATTATGATTAAGCCATTTCTGAATATTTAAAATCTAAATAACATCAAATTATAACATAAGTAGGTACTAAAAATAAAATTTCTAACAAATCCAAGTATAGTATTTAACAACGAAGACGGGTATCATAATATAAATTATTTGTAGGTTTTCTACTACTATATCCGGTACTATACGAAGATCCCGTGGATACTCTTCTCAAAGGAAGTCGCATGGGCGGGGAGGAGGCAGCAGTCAGATGATCGGCACTAGCACAGGGCTGCGGGGGCCGAAGCCAGCGCTCTCGTTTAGCGTGCTGTCTTTCGTAGCGCTGTGCGTGAGCCACACTGCGCTTTAAGCTCGCCAGGCTATCGGTGCGAACTGGGAACCGCTCTAAACTGGTCGAAACTTCACCCACTTCAGCAGTCTCGGTATCCACGATTTCTTGGTGGTCTAGTTTCATACCGATGTTTAGCTTAAGGTTAGTTGAACCATCTCTAAAAATGAGATATACTGTAGCTTGATCTAATACTTTCAGAGAGAAATGCTCGTTAATCTTCATAGCTTTCATTCTGATCTGAAATGGTTTGAATTGTTGGGTTAACTTCTTGCTTTTCTCTTTGATGAAGTTATCAAATTCTATGGCTAACATTTCTTCATTATCTGGTCGAGTTGTCCTATCTGTCGCTGGTCCAAGTTTACGAATATTAGGGTCCTTGAGTGCCAATTGGTTATCTATCATGACTTGCTGTAGGACTGGCGGATCGTTCAATGAATGCCATTGCCAGTGTGAAACGGGACCGATTCCGCGATCAAGCACCACTCCTTCAGTCTGATTGTATTTAAGGCTGAGAAATAATAATAAAAAATTAGGAAAGATAAACGCATTTATTAGGTAAGTACCAAGTACCAACTCTGCTAGGTACATTTAAAAGGATAATGCATCTTTTCCGATTGAAGCATGGTCCGAAAACCCAAACTTTACATAAGTTGCTCACGGAAGCGACCAATGATAATTAATAGGGAGTGCCTAGGCTGCCGACGCCAGCTTCCAAAAATAACGCCGATGGGAACCGGCAGTGACAGTACTGCCGGCAGCCGAAATTAAAAACATCGGCCGACGCGATGGCAGCGCTGGCTCCCATATTGGACATCGGCGCGCGGCGGCGCGGCGTTTATGGAAACCCTTACAGTATTCAGAATCCCAACTAACTAAACCTAACTAAAGTATTTTTTTCTTTATATTCTAGTCGTTTCTGGCCTAGCGGCCGGCGAGTACCAGAAACTACTGGGATGAAAAATTGCGGCACCGCTCGCTTCACTCGCTCGACTCGTGTGCGTGGGCCACAGTTCTACTAACCTAACCTAACCTTTTTTGCGAGTAAAAATATTCAATCTAATCTAACTGATTACTGGAATATGTAAATCATGGAAATATAAGAATTGAAAAAAATATGCTTTATTACATGTTTTTTTAATTATGCCTACCCCGCCTATCCTTTTCTAAACACATCGCCCCGCAGCCAATAGGTACAGCAACCAGAGGGCCTAGACAAATGGCATTCGCTTCGGAGCGATTCTACGAGTATTCTACAATGGTTATCGCTTCAACGATAACGAAGTCGATTGGCAGACAAAGTACACTGCGTTTCGCTTACGTCTCGTCGATTCATCTGTTCGATAAAAATTACATTTTGACTATGGTCTGACTACGGTCTGACTATGTCGCTGTCAATAGTGTCAATTCTTATTGTCATTTGAACTCCGATAGTACGAGAGCCTACGACCAAACCCATGTCGCATCGTTTTACGGCCCAAACCGTATAAAATCGTTAGTTTAGATGGTACTGAACTCGACTCGGTGAGCAGTACCGGTCAGAAACGTCATAGTTATATGGGAGCCCATTTTTGCTATGTCAGAACAAGATGGTTTCATCAGAATGTCTGATATTAAAAATGTACATGGGTTTCGTAATTTTTACCGACTTCAAAAAAGGAGGAGTATTAAGAAATAGTTTGTTTTCAGACATTTGCGTGTCACATGTGGCCTGAGCGCATTTTTTCCGACTTCAAAAAAGGAAGAGGTACTATGTTCGGAAGATTGTTTTTGTTTTTTTATATTTTTTTATATTATGTTCACCGATTATTCCGCCGTATGTAAACCGATTTTAAAAATTCTTTTTTTGTTCATAAGCTTATACTTCTGAGGTGGTCCCATTGTCACCAAGTCAGGATCTGATGATGGGATCCTAGAGAAATCGAGGGGAACTTCCAAAAATCGTAGGGGCAACTAGTGCATTTCTTAATTTTTTTCATTAAGTATTTTACAGCACTACAATTTTATGAAGGTCTGGAGTCGATCTGATGATGGAGTCGAAAGACAGTCAAGGGAACTCCTCAACGGTTTACAGCAGATACCTCGTGTTTGGGCTTGATTAATTTGTATTGATAAAAACTTTACACATTGATGGGTTGTGACTGTCGTTAGGGGTCTGATGATGAAGACGAAGGATAATTACTTCTTTAATAATAAGAGAAACATAAAAAAATTAAAAAATATCTTTCATTTTTGAAGTCGGTGGCCAAAAACTAAAATTAATTAAAAGCAAAGACACCGACTTCCGAAATTAAAGTATTTTTTTTATTTTTCTCTTATTATTAAAGAAGTAAGTACTTTTTTCGTCTGGTTTTAGTACCTACAGTAGTGCTTTTTTGTTTTGTTTTTTTTGAAGTCGGTCAATTTTTTTTTATCTTATACTTTTGTCAAAAAATTTAACCGATCTGTCTCATAGCAACCTAAGTCAATTAAAAAAAATATTTTTTGTAGTTATTAGGTTTACTAAAAACTTGTCTTCTGAAAATTTTTACCCATTTAAAGTTTCAGAAAACAGGTTTTTAATTCCAAAAACCTATAATTCCAAAAACCAACAGTTTTCAGACAGAATGCTATGTTACCGATCAGTAAAATTTTTCAACACGTTCAAAATGGTTTCAACACATAAGATGTTCACTTCCTTCTGAAAACTGATTTATTGGCATTCAAGGGTCAATGTTTACCTGAAAACAACATTTTCAGACGGGTTGTTATAGGTTTTATTTTTTTGCCTCATATTTAACTTTCTCGAATGGTCTCTGAAAATGGTGTTTTCGGTCTATCATTATCTATCATTCTTCTTATCTATCATTCAACTACATTCTGAAAATCAGATAGCTTGCTATGAAATAAGTCAGTATTTTTTTTGACAAATTTTAAAATTCGGTCTCGTCGAAAGTGGCGCGGAAAATTTCTGACATTAGGATTTTTGGATTCGGAATAACTAAATGTTAATCTATCGATTTCTAATGGTTTTGTTCGTAAAACGATAAGGCAAAAGTTTGGTCATGGGTTCCCCGCCTGTAATACCAAAATTCTACAGATTATAATGCTTGTTTTTCTCTTTTAAGTTATGCGTTTTTGCAGGCGTTCTTTTTTGTTTATTAAATAATTTTCTTTATTTCAAGCTTTTTGGTTTTATATATACATATGTTGGAATTGACTCATTACTAGCTTTTATTTGTAGAAGCAATATATAAATATTATATAGCCTATGTCACTCTCATAATTATTAAGACGAATCTAATGACACCTCATTAGCTAAAATCCATCAAGCCGTTTAGGCTACAGAGCGTGCCAAAGCAATAGACATGCATACATACATACAAACATACATACATACATACTCTCGCAAAACATTACCCTCGTTCTGGGGGTCGCGTAAAAATGTGGTGTGACGTCACACCTATGTAAATTTTATACATAGTTAGTAGCGAGTCCCCGCAGCCTATTTTATTTCAAAACAAACAACCCAACTGTAACATAACACCGACTGCTTAAAGTCACCATTTTGTTACGTTTTCCACAGGGTCTTTCTTAGGTCACATGGCTTTGCTAATGTTTCCATCATACGAATCGAAAACTAGCGATAACGCTTGTCAAAAAGTGCCACTTGGCTACGCATCTCTGTGGAAGTTATCGTTCGACGCCGTCGATTTATTTCATGGAATCGAATGATGTTAACATTGTCTAGCTAACCGTGCGTTTGCACTGGCGAAACATTACAACAAAACATGTTTAAATCTCTAGTTGCTGTCAAAAATTGTATGGAACATTGACAGAAAATATAGATTTCAACATGTTTTGTCGTAAAAGTTTCGCTAGTGCAAACGCACGGTAATTTATATTCGTTGACCTATAATCACGTGACACTTCAATAGATTTTATTGACATTGTAGCTATTAGATTTGATTATTAATTTTTTTGTGTTGTTAGTTTCCTTTTTTTGTTAATTATTTTTTTGGATCATTAGGTATAATTTTTTTTTCTATTTTTATTGTTGACATGATTATTGTATAACAGTCCTTATAACTTATTTTGTTTTAATGTTCTGTTTGATTTTTATTTCAAATTTATTACAATATTATTATTGCGCTTGCTGTTATTCTAAGAGAATGTTTAATTAATTAATAATATTTCTTGACATTTGCACGCCACATCATGCGGCAAACATGTCTGTACCTAACAATGACTCTTTGGTACCTAATAATATTATTTCCATCTTGCATGCATGTATTTTCTTGTATGTATGACACATGTTTAAGTAAATAAATATTATCTTATCTTATAGCTTATGTTAACCCCATAATTTTTTTGACTTTTCTACTAGCGTTATCGCTAATCGAATGTTACTTTGTCTAGGCCCCCAGCGCCGGCAGGCACTACAGCAACTGGCGTCGGCAGCTAACTTGGGAGCCGGCGCCGGCAGCTGAGGCACTTCCTAATTAATAAATTAGGAATGTCGTCAATAGCAATATCCGACACACTTCTCTTATTTTTAAAATACATAGAAAAGATACAGATGTCTCACCTGTCAACGATAGTCTGGCTATTCTTTCGGAATGGTTCGCAAGCTAATAATCTTTTACTTAATGCAAACAAAACTAAATGTTAATAGGTTCTCATTACCAAATGTACCTCAAGTCGGTCTAAATCTAAAACTTGATGGCAAGAAACTAGATGCAATTACGGAAACTGTATTTTAAGAATTATTTTAGTTTCAAAATTACAATGGGGTTCTTAGAACTCTTTCTGGTAGGTAGACTAAGTTCAGCTGCATATGCAGTAAGAAAAATAAGGCAGTTGACTGTTATAGCCACAGCTAGGTTAGTATACTTTGCTTATTTCCACAGTATTATGTCGTAAAGCCATCTGCTGTGGGGATCGGCAGCTGACGAAGCTATTTAATTTTTATTTTACAGAAAAGGGCAATCCGCGCGGTCTACAAAATGGGTCCTCGCGAGTCCCTTAGAAACAAATTTAAAGAAATTGATATACTGACTCTGTCTTCTCTTTATATCTTTGAAAGTATTTTGTATGTTCGTAAAAACTTAGAACTTTTCAAAATAAGAAGCCATTTCCATAATATAAATACTTACACGTAGGTAGTAGACATGAAATTGTGATACCTACCCAAATTTTGATTAACTAAAACAAGCAAGTCATTTCTTATAAACAGTATCCGCTTTTATAACAAGTTGCCAAAGTCGGTTACAGAACTTAGAGATGGAGAGTTCAAAACCCACATCAAACGTGTCCTTATCAAAAAAGCATATTATTATAAGATTACTAGCTGCCAGTCCCGGCTTCGCACGGGTAGCACTAAGTACCTACCCCTACCCTACCTACTCTATCTACCCTACCTACCTACCCTACCTACCCACCCTACCTACCCTACCTACCTACCTACCCTAGGGGTATGAAAAATAGATTATGACCGATTCTCAGACCTACCACATATACATATAAAATTTGTACAGTTGTATTATCAATCACGTCATTTGGTTTAAATAGGTTTTTTATTTATTTTTTATTATTTGCCCTTTGTATAGATTATTTTCTATTTTGTAAATATGAGAACGTTGTAGGCTTAGTGGACTGTAGATTTGTTGAACATCTTCTATTTTGTTAAGTACCTGGTACTTGTTGAAAGGCCTACATTGTCCTCCCCATGCCTACGAACACTGTAATTTGGAAATATTGTAAAAGCCAATTATTTTTAAATGATTAACCGTGGAGTTTCTTGCCGGCTCTTCTCCATAGGAAACGACCAATTGGAACCGTGCACCTAGCTTCTGACAATAATTCATAAGTGCATTTCATAGGTTTAAGTGAAATAATAGTACATTGTGATACAAGTGGGCTCTATGCGTTATTGCTAGTTAATAGCAGCTGCGATACTGCGCGTTTAACGTCGTGCAAACTGGCGCGATATCGAGGGTGCGACAGGCATCCCGCCTGTTTTTGGGAGCCTTTTATTAAACACGAGTAGGTATTCACTAATTTATAATAGACTAGCTGATGCCCGCGGCTTCGCCCGCGTGGATATTGGTTATTATATAGGTACTAAAACTTTACTCGAGAAGCACTCTATCCATTGGTGAAAACAGTATGAAAATCGGTGCAGTAGTTTTTGAGATTATCGCGTACAGGACAACAGACAGACGAGGCGGAGGACTTTGTTTTATAATATGTAAGGATTTTTATACAAGGGATGAAAGGGACCTATTTAGGCACGAGATGGCGTCAATCGTTCGAGTGCCTAAATAGGTCTTACACCCGAGGTAAACACTCTGCTTTTCGTTTCAAATACGAGGAAAGTAAATAAAGACCTGATTAGTCAAACAATATTTTATTAACACATAAATAAACAGTATGGGTAAGATAATATCTATTTAAAATGAATATTAAAATTACAGCATTTATTAAACGTAAGGAGGTTTTTTCAGGTGAGTGTCTATTTATGTTGGATATTTTTTGCGAAACTTGAGTTTCTTGTGTTTCTGTAAATGTTGGAGAAAGCAATATTTTGTCATTTTCTCCGATTTTACTTCGCTCCGGATAGTCTTTTGAAGTGATAGGTTGCGGAGAGAATTCCGAGATTGATCGTTTTTAGGGTTCCGTGGTCAACAAGGAATCTTTATAGTTTTGCCATGTCCCTTTGTCTGTCTGTCCGCGGCTTAGCTCGGAGCCTCACTACCTATTAGAAAGCTGTAATTTGGCATGAGTATACTGTATACATATATTAATCACGCCGACAAAGTGGTAAAACAAAACATGAAATAATTTTTTTTATGACGCCTACGTTTGTGTTTTTTTTTTCTCGTGTCTATCCTATGGTGTGGTGTGGGGTGTCGTTAGAAAGGTCGAAGTTCAAAAATATTGTGAGTTTGTGAAAACCATTTTTGGATTCAGGGATCCGTTTGCGAAATATTAAGCTTTAAAGTGCTATTGTTATGGCCAAGTGTCCCTGCCAGCTAAATGGTTGGTTTTGGATATGTGAAAAAATTCATGGCAGTAGTATATACAGTATGTTAACTAACAGAGGGCGTTCCCGTTAACCCGCAATAGTATACCATACATACAAGCTAAAAAAAATATTACCATTAAAAAAAAAAAATGTTTTTTTTATTTTTTATAATAAAATATTCACAAAAAATATTAAATTGATACGTAAAAGAAACACTCTGTACACGCGCACTTGTCCTTCAAAGTAAGTACGGCAATGTCGCAATTTACCTATGAATGACGAGCCGCGTGTGCGGCGATCTGATTGATGCGCCTAGCCCCGCCCCCTGCTCCCCGAATGTCCACAGGATTTGTCCACCTAATTTTAGTCGGAACTAATCTCGCGCACATACCGGATGTGCATTTATTTTCGCATTGCAACATCTTGTCTCCTTTCGTCATTCGTGTGTGAAAAATGCCGCGTTATCAGTTCAGTGGTCGGGAGTATGTTAACATGGTGCATATTTAAGCTGAATTTAATTGTGTGATGGTGCTTTGAGGATCCCAATGCACAATTTAATGCGACGAGTGCACCAAAACAACCGTCGGCGATTGCAACAAGCAATGTGTAGAGAGAGAAGGTTAGCATATTGCGCAGTTCAAAATCTAAGTAAGTCTTTAAACATTATTTAAATGTGCCTACCGTGCGTACCTAAAACCTTTTCGAAAAAAGAAATAACACTAAGAAACGACTGTGCCACAAAATAAATAAGATCAGAAAGCCCACTCTTTGCTAAAACTACTTTTATACTCAGGGAGTACCTACCCCGTACAACGAGCGTATTACTTCTGTGGTGTTACACGATTGCTATTAAGTAATTTATTACGAATGCAACTGCATAAAGTAAAAGTTTTTTTTTTTTTTCATTTCGATGTCATTGCAGAAAACATTACAAAACGTTAGACAGTGATTGCTAACGTGCAATACTTCATTATCATTTAAAAGCTAGTCTAAAACTGAGATTTAAATGAAACTTTCTCTAATACTTAACCGCACACTATTTATGAGCGTAGTTACCTACTACGTTATTTATTTTTCTAATTACTTTCTTATTAGCACTGTAAGGCACCGGAGTCACCGATCTGAGTGAATAGGTAAGACACATTCTTGTACTTGTTCCATGAGTGGGCCTTCTGTACTTTTATCTGTTTATTTTGTGGCCGCGAGCCCGCGACCGACGCGACGTGTCGGCAAAGCGCTGCCGACGCGCCACCCCGTGTCCATTACTCGGCTGCTGCGATCAGAATAATTCGCTATACTCTGTATTCTAATATGATTGAAACGTGGCTTAGATAGGTACATGAATTTATGTTTTTACTGTTTGCGAATAGGTTATTACAAGCCCAAGGGGCCTCAGTGACGCGTTCCTTTGTCAGCCGGGCATTTGAGACGGGTTGTTAAATCAAAACATACATAAATGTTTTATTTTACTGAAAACAACACGACGCTGTGTTTTTCACTGTCTTTCCGCTCGTTTTCCGGTGATGCAAGGTTGCATCAATCAAAACCGTTGAGCCCCACTGTTACATATTTGCATCAGTTGACTCACGCTATTAAAATCTCTATTTCTACGGAGTAAAGGGCTAATATCGTCTGTGGAAAGGTACAGTATTAATTTTGCCGCCTTTACCAAAGTCAGCGCTCGCCATTCAGTGCCGTCACGCCGCCCGCCCCCCGCCCGGCCGGCCGGCTCGGTGAGAAGCTCGCTCGGCATCGTGCGCGCGCGAGAACAAAATTGCGACGTTGCCGGTTTGGGCTACGCCACTACGCTAGGTATTCCGCGTTAGTATTTTGATTTTAAACAGGTCGTTTCGAATTTATTGCCAATTTAGTTTTTTTTTTTATTCGGATTTTTTTTAACTCATTTTTATACGCTGATATTTTTATTTGAATCTATTAATGATATAGATTATCGAGTTTAAGGGAACGCCCTCTGTTATTTAACATACGTATAACGAAATTAAAAGAAAAATCGACGAGAAAAAAAAACCATCCACACTAAGATTAGGGGAGTACTCAAAAAAAAAATTTTACCACTTTTTCGGCGTGATTTATATACATACCAAATTACAGCTTTCTAGTACCAACAGTCTTTGAGCTAAGCCGCGGACAGACGAACGGACAGACAGATGGACATAGCCTTATTAATAGGGTCCCGTTTTACCCTTTGGGTACGGAACCCTAAGAAAGAACCTTTTGGTAATTCAAGCAAAAACGATCATTTTCCATATCACTAGGTCGAAGTCCTTGGTTTTCTCTTTTGGTGTTGAGAAGAAGAAGAGTCTTTGGTATTTTTCTATTATTTGTACAAATTATTTCTTTACTACACAGGTTCGGTCAACTTTTGTTTTAGCACCTCATAACTCTACTAGTATTATTTCACCTTGTTTAGGTACCTTCATATTCACCAGTTGAATGCTTCTGTAAGCGCCACGTATGGCCAATAACAACACGACCTGAAAGTAAATGTAAATTAATCTTTGGCTAGTTCTCTTGTATAATATTCTATACATACTTACCTAATTACAGTTTAAGACTTTCTTAGATGCAATGATACTATAAAGATTTCCTTACCTTTATTACCGTATTAGTACCTTTACATAGGTATATTTCGTCTGTCGCTTGATTTAAGAAGGTTTGGACCTGTTGTGCGTCGAAAACCTGGGATTTATTCGCTTTCAATCCATTCGACTGTCTTTTCAGAAAAGATGATAGTTTGGCGAAATCTTTCAAACGTATATCGTATTTTATACTTAAAGTCATCTTTAACATTGAATACACGCTCTATATAGTTGAAGATTTATAATTCTTAGTTAATTCATTAAAGTCTAAGCGACATGTAAGGTTTTGAACTTTTGAACGATTTTTACTTTTTACTATTTACTATTATTGCAGGCGGGCACAAACCAAAGTTACACCATATTTCAGGTTATTGGTTTGTCATGCATGCCTGCAATACCTTACAAAAAACAAAGTTCAATGCTTGTTTTTCTCTTTTCAGTCATAATTATGATTTTGCAGTCGGGTTTTTTGTTTTTAAAATAATTTGTTTTTTTTCAAGCTCTTTAGTTTTATTTATATATATATATATTTGGAATTAACTCATTACTAGTTTTTAATTGATACCAATATTGTTGTTATTTATTTAAAAAACCTTCCCCTCCCCTTTTTTATATTTGCAGACAAAAGATATAAAAATGGTATCCACAATTAAGAAGAACCTAACGACACCTCATATATGTTAAAATCCATCAAGCCGTGCGGGTTTCAGAGCGTGCCAAAGAAATAGACATACATACATACTCTCGAAAAACATTACCCTCCTTCTGGGGCAGTCGGGTAAAAATGATGAAGCTTCGAGAAAAGGTAGGTAGTGCCCTTGCGCTTCGCTTGGCTAGTCTTGGCGGATTATAAGTATAAAGTCATGTTATAAAATTGTGGATAATACTTTTTAATTACAATTTTACACCGCGATTTTAACAGAGAGTAGATTCACAGTACGTCACTCGAGTTTAAAATAAAACCCTCTATGAGAAAATAAGTACCTACCCATAAGAATAAGAATAGTATGTTTATTTATTTACATACAATTAAGAACAATGAGACATAAGATTTCTATACTTTATCATACAGCCTGCTACTTGTTCATACAATATTCGTGATTGATACTTTTACTAACAATATCCACATCCCAAATTTAAATCAGTTTTAGTCTCTAGAGATTAAAGAGCTATTTTATACCCTGTTTACGAGGAATAAACTATCTCTTTTTGAATAGATGTTTTACAAAGCAGTTTTACCTTCTTTTGTTATGCTTTAGTCTTGTATGAAAAAAAGTTATTAACAAGATATTAATATTAACCGTATCTTGCCAGAATGATCGAAAACTATACCATTGCCTAGATAGTCAAAAGTGGCAAGTATCGTAATAGGATGTGTGCGCCCACGCTCATCGGGCTCGCCGCTGCTGTATATTACGTAACGCTGCTGAGCATTTGTCTCTGAAATTCATATTGTAAAATAAAATCACATACACAAAATTATTCTCACCGATATTACCCATAACAATCAGAAACGCTACAATAGTTAACAACAGATAACCAATCTATTTAGTTGAAATCTCACCGTGAAAACCTAGGTGAAGTGAACTTATAGTACCATTCCTCCCGTTTGCTAGGGATTGACACTATTGACCGCTCACTTCACCTTAGTTTTCACGGTGAGATGTTTACAGAATACCACTACAGAGCTGTAACAACCTTTAATAGTACGAGAGCCCATGACCAAAATGATTGCCTTATCGTTTTACGACCAGAACCGTAGAAAATCGATAGATATGATTATTTCGAATCCAAAAAACCTAATTTCAGAAATTTTCCGCGTCACGTCTGACCTGACCACATTTTCAAATATGTGAAAAAAACTGTTCGCAATTGGTCTGATTTTCAAAATGTAGTTGAACGATAGATTTTAAATACCGAAAATACAACTTTCAGACGCCAGCAGTAGCGTCACACGTACCTACCCAGGAACCATTTGAGAAAATTTAAAATGAGGCATAAAAAAGTCCATAGCGACCCGTCTAAAAAACTTGTTTTCAATTGGTCAGTTGATGCGAATAAATCATTTTTCAGAAGAAAGCGTGAGCATGTGTTGAATCCATTTTGAACGTGTTAAAAAATGTTACCAATCGGTCGATTCTGTCTGAAAACTGTTGGACATTCATTTTAAGACCCACTCTTTCGGAAGCTCTACTGAGGTCATCGAGCATTGTACTGAGGTTCTCCATAGTCTCAGCCATGACTACTATATCGTCAGCAAACCGAAGGTGAGTGATATGCTCGCCATTGATGTTGATGCCAACCCCTTTCCAGTCCAGAACTTTGAAGACATCCTCCAGTGCAGCGGTGAACAGTTTCGGAGAGATAACGTCTCCCTGTCTCACCCCTCGCTGCAGAAGGATAGGTTTCGAGGTCTGGTTCTAGACTCGGACTGATATGTTAGCGTTTTCATACAAACACTTCAGCACCTCGATGTACCGATAGTTAATCTGGCACCGTTGGAGAGACTGTAGTACAGCCCAAGTCTCGATCGAATCGAAGGCTTTCCGTAGTCCACAAACGCTAAGCAGAGAGGCAGGTTATTCTCTTCAGTCTTCTGTATAATCTGCCGCAGCGAATGTATGTGGTCTACGGTGCTAAAGCCTTTACGGAATCCGGCTTGTTCGGGAGGCTGGAAGACTTCAAACAGGCGCGCGAGACGGTTCGTGGTGTGTGTAAAATGGGCCTAAAACTCTTAAGCAGGGCAATGTTACCCTTTTTAAAGAAGAATACCAACACACCTCTGTTCCTTGCCTGTGACGTTTTACCCTCGAGTATGACGGAATTAAACAGCTTCTGGAGGGCCTTGAGGACGAGTTCTCCATAATCGCTACGCTTGGCAGGCGGGTTGGCGAACACAGTATGCTGTTCAAAGCATAGAAAACGCTGGTGCCAATTCTCTACTGATTCCCTTAGTCGCGTTTTACGAAACCCACGGGAAGAAATGGGTTGGTGCGATTCTTTACGTCCGGCACCACACGGACGCACCCTACCTATCCTCTACCTATTTTTAATATCAGACATATTGTGTTAAAACCCTCCGCTTATTTTTTTTGACATAGCAGATGTGGTCTTTCGTAAAACTGTGAAGTTTCTGACCGGTACTGCACAGCGAATCGGTTTCAGAATCATCAAAACTATGATTTTATACGGTTTTGGCCGAAAAACGATACGACACGGTCGTTGGCTCTCGTACTATAAAGGCCTTTGGGGAGTTCGGGATAGCGCCTCTCACTACGGTAACATCTTGAAACCCGATGACCGCTAGCTATATTAGAACTCCAAGAGATACCTTCGGCATCATAATAATCTAGTGCCAGTCGACCATTTCTGTAATACCAGCGACCTCGTCCGTTGTCATCGAACTCGGCTAGTCTTTCGCCGGTGTCGTAAGTCATCAGCTGCTTGTTCTTGTTGTGTTCGAACCAGTCAAACTCAGGGTGTGCCGGACGCATTCGATAGACATTCATCTAAAAACAAAATAAAACCTAACGTTATCTACTTCAGTGCGTGGGGTGTGGGATTAACTTTTCGATTTAACTTCAAGTTAAATCCATGAAATTCGATAGGTACTTACTTAGCTTTTGGGTCAGAAAATAAATAAGGCGTGCTTCAGTATTTTTGCAAATTTATTCCTTGAGGTATAGGAATTCCGTTACTTAGTTTTGTAGTTAAAATCATGAAAATTGGTAGGTATTTACCCTACCTATTGCTTGATGGAAAATTACGTGCTCAGCGTTTTTTAACCAACTTCAAAACAGAGAAGGTTCTCAATTCCACTGTACTATGTTTATTTATTTTTGTGTGTTTTTACGCAATGTCAATGGATACTCAATACCTTTTACTGACACACCTTGTCAATCACAATCTGAAGAGTCATTATAAAATGATATTTTAAATGATCCTGATATGCATACAGCCATTCATAATTTGCTGGCATTACAGTGCAATTTCTCTTTCCACACCATGTAAAGGCCAATTCATACCTTAAGTGTTTTTGATTTCAAAACCGAATGGTAGCATAAGATTTATTCTAAACCTTAAGCCTCTTAACAAATTTGTTAACACATGCCATTTTAAAATGAAAGATCACAGAATTGCAGTAGCCCTAATTTCTACAGGAGCATTTATTGATTTAAAAGAGTTCTATTTATTGGTAAATATTAATCCAGCTCATAGGAATTAACGGTTTCAGTATGATACATTTTTATTATACGAATTTAATGCATTCCCATATGTCTTATGTTTTGCACCTTATGCGTTCTTTAAGATTATGAGAGTTGTATGGTAGTATGGTAACATAATTTAAAATCTAAAAATCACAAGTCTGCACAATATTTTGATGACCACTTGTGCATTGGTTCTGATTATAAAACATGTTTGAACAATGTTAATAAAACCAAATGTCATGGATTAGTTATAAAATGAAAAAAGTGTAATTAGACCATCATGATTCCTGTAAATTTTTAAGTCCATTTTAAAATATTAATTTGAAAAAACATAGTTGTAGTATTAGAGACTCTGCTAACAGGAACATTAACTGCCACACGCCTGGCAAGTACATATGTTTTCTGCTTCACATAAAACTATTTGATCATTTAAATACCATATAACCATAAATATCATGCTTTAATTTAAAGTAAAGGTAATTATGGTATAAAGATTATCATTCACCCAGATATTAAACTAGACCTACAGCGGTGGGCTGATAATATCTATAGTTTACACAAAAGTATGGCATACTTTTTTTTTTTTTTTTTTTGAGGTTGGGAAATCATCCAATGACTTCTCCCGCTCTGGGCGGAGTGGAAGGGCGTGTCAGACTTTTACTGACTAAAACCCACCCGTGTTCCTTCATTTGCCTGTTGCCAAGGTCCCGGTATCCCTTTCGGACTTTCCCGCAACCCTGGCAGGCATCGGTCCTATTGGACCCCGTCAATTTTGCTGACATCTCTTTGAGGCGCGCGTGGAACACGACGCGCCATCGACCCGGGCCTGGTCCTAATCGGACGGCGAGCTGCCCGTTGCTCGCCGTCCGCAAGCCCGCGCCTATGGTGGCCGGGAATCCGCCTGGGATTCCCGACGCCCAGGGCGTCTCCAACGGCGGCGGTTAGGGGCGTGAGGGCGCAAACTTTGCCTTTCCCTCACGCGTTCCGCCTCCTCCTTCGCGAGCATTACTGCTTCGCAGAAGGAGGTGACGGCTTCCCATGCCCTCTCGCTCCGTACCATGGCCTGAACCAGGGCCGGACGCGAGAGGTCATTGCCGCCAATCGCCTCCGCGAGGACACGGCGGTGCCCCGCCCAAGCAGGGCATACCTCAACCGTATGCTCCACCGTGTCCTCCGGGCGATCCGCAAGTATGGCATACTTAAAATATGATTTGGAAATATTTACTGTTGCATCAAGAAGTGGCTATTTAAAATGATATTAGGGTTCATGGGTTCTGGAAAGAGTCTGAAAATTATGAGTACTGTAGACTCCAAGAGAGTTTACAGTTCCAGATCGAATAAAACACTTCTTGATAGTTTAACTAATTTATAATACTTAACTCAAGAAATCAAAGATACATTTTATAATAATCTAGCCCGCAAGCAAGCCTTGGAATAAGCAGATGTCTTAGTCTTCAAAAATGGTTGTTAGGCTATTGTAGCAAGAATGTGCTCCAGAGGGCTTAGGAGGGGAAACTAACTATGGTCCCTCATAGAAAGGGGGGATGGTGGCACTCTATCCGAGTTGAGGCCAGCTTTGCAGACGGGGCTTGGCCTTGCAAAATGTGTCAGATTGACACAATTGGTCCAACTTATGATTACAGTCCCTCAGTTTGATTATGCCCACTCTGTCTGAGTTGATACCAACTTCGCTTATGGGCATGGCCTTCGCAAAGTGTGTCTGATAGACACACACGGTACAACTTATGATTGAGGACTCACAGTTTGTTTTTGTATGTCATTGGGTTTTAGCATGGGTGTAGGATTTTTTATATAACCTCTGGAGTGCGAGCATGAATTTATTTGCTATAATCTGTTGAACGCATGCTTCACAACCTTTAATTCCCTTTGGCTCAATTCCGTCCGATGGGGTAAAAGCTTTTGATTTTTTTCATATTTTTCTAACCCCTTCCGGGTAGATGTGAACTGTCACATCATGTTTGCTCCTTGAGGCTTTGTCATATCTTTTTCGCCAGTTTTGGTATGACGAGGTTTAGACACGACGACATTTGCAAATTATAGGTGCATTATGGCACATGTTTACTTTAATTTAATTGACACAACGGGTGTCTTTCGTTCGTCCTGAGTTAATCCTTCTTCTGCAAAAGAAAGACCTCACCTATGTTTTTCCTGGCGTTAGGTAACTTATCTTATAGGCATAAGTAGGAAGGGTATGATTGTTGGAACGTTGTGAACAAAAGTCTTGTTTGTAAATAAGACTACGCCAATCCTTTTATTCAAGGGTAGCTCATCTGAGGTTTTATGCGATAAGCAACCTCATATGGTACAGGCTGGCGGGAGGATAGCCGTAGTTTCGAACGTTCCAGCAATTAGGTTTGAAATATGTTAGGAGTGCTATTTTGTTTGCGCGTGACAGTTTAGTTTTAGCCACCGTAGTGTACGCGTCTCTTGTAAATATCAGAATAAACCCTCTTGAAACCTCACCCTCTTTGCAATTACCTCCTCTTACACACCCTCACATATAGCTAACGCTCTTCAATCATTACAGTACCTATCACATAAATAATCTAGAATTACTCGCCATTATTTTTAGCCTTTAATTATGTTTGGTAAAAATAAACAACATTCACATTTATATTGTTACATGTTGATAATAAGACTGCCATATCATAATATTAACCAAATGGGAGGTATTCAGTACATACAGTTAAATAACTGTGCCAGAAGCATAGGTAACCGTTTATTTTATATGGCAATGGTGTGAAGATACACAAATTTTGGCTATTTGCTTCTTACATAAAATCGAGGGATAACAATGAAGCAGATAAAGAATCACATAGGTACAGCCAATGCTGACATAAAGTGGGAACGATATACCTCCACATTCCAGTGAATTGCGACTCAGTTCGGTCAACCTGATATTGACTTTTTGCTTCAAGAACTAATGAAAAATGTTAATCTCAACATTTTCTGGAAACCGGCCTAGCTGCATACTGTTACCTACGTCTTTTTTATGCCCATTTAGTCTATCATTAAGATGTTAACAAAAAATTAAGTGATAAAACGACAGGCACGGTTATGCCATACCTACTGGCCGTCATAAGTAGTGTTGCCAGGTCAGATTTGTTTTAAATCGGGGCAGAAGGTAAAAAAAATCGGGATTTAGAGTTGTAGATCGGGACAATAAAAAAACAAGGTTTTTTAGGGTTCCGTACCTCAAAAGGAAAAAACGGAACCCTTATAGGATCACTCGTGATTACTCGTGAGTCTGTCTGTCTATCCGTCTGTCACAGCCAATTTGCTTCGAATCCAAAGAACCGATTACGTTGAAATTTGGTACACATTATATATTTCTGTGACCGAAACGCAGACGTGTAACGAATTTTTTTTTTATATTGGACAACTTTTGCGGGGCAAATAAGAAAAAAAAAAAGTTTGGCAAACTGTACCGTGTGACATATCAAATGAAAGGGCTTGTCGAGGAGCATAAATACATTTTTTTTTATAATTTTAAAATAAATCGTTTTAAAGATATTTAAGAAAATTTACCATTCCACCCTTATCTCAGAAACTACTGAGCCAAAAAAAATTGAAAATAGAACTACATCAGGTATTTTTGAAAAAATCCTTACTTTAATGTTAAATGCGAAAGTAACTCTGTCTGTCTGTCGCGCTTTCACGCCAAAACTACTAAACTGATTTAAATTTTGGTACACAGATAGTCTAGAGCCTGAGAAAGGACATAGGCTACTTTTTATCGACATACCACGCGGGCAACGCCGAAAAGTTGAGGCATGAGGCAATGGGTTAGCGTTAGACATTTGTTTCAAATCAATTCAGATTGTGATTGATAGTGTATTACGTAATTAGGGAGCTGGACATGTATTGATTTATCGGGACATTTAGTGTCCCTATCAGGTGCAAATCGGGACGCGTCCCCAGACCCCTGAAAATCGGGACGTCCCGCGCAAATCGGGACACCTGGCAACCCTAGTCATAAGCCTGAGAGAAACACCTCTACATCTCCGCCTTACACTAATGGTCGGGATATTATCAGGAAGGCATGGCTAAGACGAGCCATCCCCCCATCAGCAATAGATGTTATGTTAAATTCACTTTCAAATAATAACTTGAAACAATACAATTTTACCTATAGAATATGGTGGGTCTTTTGTCAAAAACAAAGTCCTTATAGATCCATTTACACCATCTATACCTACCTAATATTATGGACCGAGCAATTCAAATTAAGGGTATGGGTCTTTAAATTTACATAGTCAGCTCTTGCTGTAATAGTAGACTCAAAAATGGGGGTGATGACCGCATCAAGAGGCTACATAAAGGTTTCTATAAAATCAAGGAAAGTTTTAAATGTTTAAAAAAAATATTTGACTCCAAATGATTCTTAAGAAATTTGAAAAGATGTATTGGTAATTTTAGTAACACTAAGTACAGACCAAAGAGAACAGACTTTATCTCTTTTTACCTTTCTTTAAAAAGTCCGAAATTTGTACAGCTAGTACATTACATGATAAAATTAACTATACCTACTCAGAGCATTAGGGGAAATAGTACTCACATAATACTTTCATTTTAATAAGTCCCACAAAAGTATCTGCCTCGACCATCATAGATGGATAAAAAATACTATCTGTTTGCAGGATAGATATTAGTATTTTTTTTCAGGACATAGTACTAGACATGCCTTGACATTCACTACTAACGCTAAGGGAGTATCATTAGATGTACTATGGCTGGACCGGCCGGCCGGCAGGCTGGACAAATAGCTCTTCCATCTTTCGTTAGATTTTTTACTAGGCCAATATTGTCAATAATTCAAGTGAATTTGCTCATGCTGTGCTCAATACTGAACAAAATACTTGATTATGTAATATGAATGTTATCTTTATTTATTACGTGGTGGCATAATAGTTAGGCAAGAAGTTCCATAATAAGATGAATAATTTGATTGTATATTGACATAATTATATTAGGGTAATTTGATTTAAACTTGTTTAGAAATGGACATTATGTCCTAAATGAGACTGTTTATCTATTAGGTATTGCAATTTTATTACCTATGTTATTTGTGTCTAAAAACTAAAAGATTTTATTTGATATTGAACTACTATTTATAATTTCATCTTTGGAACCTCAATTTTCCTCATATACTCTTAACATCTGCAATGTAAATTTTATATCGAGACAAAGACTTAAGTATAATAAGTGATCAAACAAACTTACCTGTTGTGAAGTTCGATCATTATTATGAGAAGGGCTTTGTTCGAAGATATAAGGAACCCTCCCTACCCTACCCCAGAAAAATTGAGATTCTCTTACTCTAAAATAATGACGTATAGAGCGGAAAAGCTACACATGTGCGTTTAGTTTTTGCTTTCAGCTCTAAATATGCATTCGGTTGTCGACTGGCGTGCGGAAGCTGCAATGTTAATTTTATACGAGTATTTTCGAACGAAGCCTATAGTATAATAATGATCGAACTTCACAACAGGTAAGTTCGTTTGATAACTTATTATGGAACTAAAATGGAGTTGAGCAGGACACCTGGCAAGTTGTAGTGATGATAGGTGGAGTTAGACTGTGATTTAATGGCGTCCAAGGACTGGAATACGACGTGATGTCGGTCGTCCGGCGATGCGATGGGCATACGAAATTGTTTACAATTGCGGGCAAAACCTGGATGAGGCTGGCCTGGCACAAGAGCATGGGGATTGGCACAAGACAAGAGAGGCTTATGCTCAGCATTGGGTGAAATCGGGATGTGGATGATGATGATGAATGTTAATTACTTTGCATATTATAACATTTTAATAGAATCCAGTTTTTTTAATTGACTTTTTTTCTGCAGGGGAGTTTGTTGCGCAACTTCTTCCTAAATAAATCACTAGGAAGTGAAGGGCGGGCGTTTGGTGGGGAATCTATTATGTAATTTTGACGTTCGAAAAGTGCTGATTCTCAGCCTTGTTTGAAGAAATTACTTTTAATTTAAATTTTCTGAAAAGTTAGATTTTCGTCTGACCTTTTGTAGTCGAATTCGTTAAATATTTGAAGAAAGTATAAGCTGCATAAATAGAGTGTGCCCCTAAAAAATGGGGCAGTCATTGAGGTACTATGTACTAACGTAGGTACATTGAAACTCAATGGGGGCGGGTAAGAAATAAGTAATAAGCATCCTATACCTTCCGCACTACTTTTTCTGTAGGTAGAATCGTCCAACCTTTGTCAATGAAGGTGCGATCAGATAAAGCGTAGCGTAAAACACCTTTACCAGGTTCCGTCTCAATCTGAAATATTAACACATTTCAGTAAATCCATCACACATTTCCAGATTTTCTACTCAATATGACCAATGATATTAGTAAATGACTAATAATATCATTGAATATTATCATAAAATAGTGGCAGCTGACGGACCTACAGACCTAGGCTAACTGGGTGTGATACGAGCCTATAATATAGGCTCGTATCAATATTATGATTATAGGTCGTAAAACCTTTATTGATTAAACAAAAATCACAAACTAAAGTTTTATAACTCAATCAAGTAGGTTTTCCTGTAGGGATCTCTAGAAGTTAGGTCTAGGGCTAGGTATCGGTCTAGGTGATATAGACGATTGAAAAAAATATAACCTACCTAATTGGGTCGTATTTTACGACTTTCATACAAAATTATCATTTGAGTACAATTTTGATGCTAACTAGTACTATTAATATCTATCATAATTATCAATGAAGCTAAGTTAATTATAACGATTCTTTAAAATTTATATTCGTTGGTGATGTGTCGTCGCGAACAGTGTTCTTTCACTGTTCTTTTAAATAATGCAATAGTTTGGCAGTCCCTAATGTCAGGTGGAAGTAAATTCCACAACCGCACCGCGTGCACAGTGAAGGAGTACCTAGAAGTGAGAACCTGCAAGGCTCATCTGAAGGACAAACGTTCCCGCAGATAGGATGGCATACTAGGATTGTGGACTCACTTGAGTATCCACGTGATCATACTTTTATCCAAATAGGTAACAGGTATCGGCGTAATCTATAATAGGCTGAATGAGAGTTTTAGCAATTATATGCCTTTCACAAATTACCATTTTTATATTATTTGCCTTCATTTTGAACACAGATAATAATGGATGAATCAGTAAATCAGATATTATTGCCGACCTGTTCATAGTAATATATTTATGCTCGTGATTGTATTTTTACTAATGACTGTGAATAAAATAATAGTACTAGTTCAGTAAATTAATGAACAGTGCCATATTGTGCGAGAGGGAAACACTACAGATTAGTGTTCTCCTTTTCAAGAACATTCTTTCCGTAAGTCCATTGGTAATACAAAAGAAACTATGTCAAACGTGTAAACTCAGTCTTACTTGGTTATGTTAGACTGAGTTTAAACGTTTGACATAAAGTTTATCTGCTGATGGCCTCTCAGGATTAACACTCTAGGGTTCTAGAGTACCTATTAATCCTGAGAGGCCGTCAACAGTCTTTTTTTTTGCTTTTCTCATTCACACATTAATGTGTGCGTTACCCCAGCAAAATAATGTCGAAAATAGTCATTTAAATCATAAAGATAATTAGTTGCCTAGCTTCCGTAATTTTTGCGCACATTTTTAAATTAGTTGCACTCACATTGGAGTAAGATTTAAATGACTATTTTCGACATTATTTTGCTGAAATAGACATACATACTCTACTTAAAATATCAAAATATTGTTTGCAAGCTTTGATTTTGGAGTAGAATAATTATATCCACTTATACACCCCTTTTACTTATAAACGTTGCTAAGAGTTAAGAGACGTTTTAAACGTGAATGGATAAACAGTCGCTTATCATCATTTACTAACTTTAAGCAACGTTTATAAAAAAAAACCCCAAAATACTGCATTTATACGAATAATATAGGTAAGCACATACCTAACACTCGAAAATACTGCTTAATGCATATTTAAGAAACCCATAATGCCTCAAGTAGAAAAAAAATCCTTCTTTTGTGACAAAGGTCGGTTATTACGTTATTCCTCCCTAAAACAGCCACCCTATGGTGGATACTCGGAAACACGTGTTCATTTATCCACCACAGACGGGGTGGATTCTCGGACATGCCTTTCCGAGTATTCACCTTAGGGTGGATAATCGGAATGACTCGCACAGGCCTCCTCTCTGTGAGAGAGAGTGAGCCGTAATCCACCACGCGGGGCCAATGCGGGTTGGTAGATGTCACATGTCTTCGATTTTTTGGTTCTAAGACATCACTATGTTTTCCTTCACCGTTTTGAGAGCAGTGGTGATGATTGTTTTTTTTTTTTTCGTTGGAACGCCTGTTTGTGTTCGAACCTACAACGGTTACGGTTCCAACTTTGGGAGTTACCACTGGGCCACAACTGCTCTTCGAAAAACCTACTGGGCTGTAATTTATTTTCGAGTGTCGTGTTGGCGTATCCTTTACGCGTTTCAAAGTACTCCAAACAAGAAAGGCTGCACTTACCTTAGATAATAGAATTTGTTTCTGCTCAGGAATCGTCTCCTGCGGAATAATTTGCAGTATTTGCTTGAGCTGTTGGTCAGATTCCACACAAAATTCTTTTTGAAATAATATAGGAACACCTTCCGGTTCTTTAATATTCTCATGTCGCTGCTTATTTTTAAATAATTTTTCACCAATTATTATATTTGTGTTGTCTGGCTTTCGATTTTTTTTGTTATCCAAGCTTAAAACTTCTAATTCCAATTCAGAATTAGCGCATAGTTGACAGAATGATGACTGTTTTGCGCTATGCTGATGATTGCATTTATGAATCATTAGTACATCAGGGATGATATCGAAAGGGCCCATATTCTTAGCTTGCTTTAATATAACGAATTTTAAATTTTCGTCTGACAGTTTTTTTTGCAGTTGGAGACGGCTCCTTTCTGCGTCTCTTTTTGCTTTAAGCTCAGCTTCTTTCTTTGCTTTTGCTACTTCTGCCTCATATTCTAGCAGTTCTTTTTTCTGAAGGGCTTTTTTTTTTTCTAATAATTTTTCAGCCTGTAATTTTTGTAAGAGAGATGCGTCTATCATATTTATAGACGATTCTTTTTTTAAAGTTTTGCTTTCTGATTCTTTTTCCTTCCCTTGTTTTGCTGTAAGGGTCTCCTGTTTCCCAGACGTCTCTTTTTTTAATGATTTCTTTATTTTTGACATAGAAAGTTTTAGCTCATCAGCCTTTCTTTTCTTAGAAGGCGCATCTATCTCTTTTTTATCTTTAGCAGCCTGGGTCTTTCGTGATTCTTTTTCATCCCGTAAACGTTCCATTTGTTTTTTTAAATTTTCTTTATCTGTTTTCTCTCTTTGTATTATTTTATCTAGATCTTCTCTTTCCGGTTTTATCTTTTGATCTTTCGCCACACCTTTATCTTCCTGTTTAAGTTTTGCCTTTAAGTTAGTTTTGACTTTTTCTGCCTCTTCATTGAGAGGTGTCTCTTCTAATTCGTCTCTTTTTGCTTTAAGCTCAGGTTTTTTCTTCACTTTTGCTACTTTTGCCTCATATTCTAGCACTTTTTTCTTTTGTAATTTTTCTCCTTTTTCTTGTAATTTTTGAGTACGTAACTGTTGTATTTCTTTATCTTCTATCAGAACTATAGATGATTCTTTTTTTAAAGTTTCTGACTTCAAGTCTTTACTACCTTTCTCTGTTACTTCAACGTCACCTCTTTTTTCAGGTTTTACCTTAACGTCCATTTTGTTTTTTTCTGTTACTCCTTTTTTTGTATCCCTTCTAGGTTTATCCAGTTTCTTTTCCTTAACGACGAGCTGTTCGGCTAGTTGTTTTTGCTCTTCCTCATATATTTTTTCCTCTTCATCTAATTTTCTTTGCTCTACTTCAATTTTTTTTTGCACTTCCTCAATTTTTTTTTTATCTTCAGCCGCCTGTCTTTCTTTTTCTTCAGCTTGTAGTATTTTCTCTTCTCGTGCAAGTTTTTTCTTTTGGGCTTGTTCAAGTTTTTTTTGGCGTTCGTCTACTTGTCTTTTCTTTTCTCTTTCAGCTTGTAAGCGGATCTTTTCTTGAGTATCTTTAATGAGATGTGAAGAACTTACATCGCCTTTTACATTTTTTTCTTCTTTTTCCATCAATTTCGGAAAAAAGAAACTATATTTGTGTTCGGGAACGTTTCCCACAGTTTCAATGGGTCCACTTTTAGATTTTGCCACGTGTTGCTGCTCTGATTTTTTCGCTATATGACTAATTTTGTCTACACTGCGTTGTGATTTTAATGCTTCATCCTCATTATAGCGGTCTTTCAGTTTCTTAACTTTTTTTGGTCCTTCATCAGAATCATAAAATCCTTGTCTTATTTTGTCGTGTTGATATTTGTTGGCTTTCCTTGGGTCATAATAAGAATCTTGTGAGGCTCTTGTTGATCTAAATTTTATCTCTCTGTTCGGTACATAATCTAGATCACGAATGCCACGATTATGTTTTAGTGTTGGTATTTTTATATCCATTTGAGACTCAACATGATATTTCGAAGTTGGTTCTTTCTGCGCCCATGGAACAATCTTTGGGGTTTCGTATAAATCAGGTTTTTTTGATACAGAAACTATAGAATCCTTTTCAACTCTCAGCATCTGTCTTATGCTAAGATCATGTCTTCTTTTCAATGCTTCTTTAGCATCTATTGAAGGTCTATCTTCGATGATTTCCTCTTGTTTGCGATCCTTAAGGGAAGATCTTGGGAGTTCTTTAAGACCTTCAGATATCTCTACTAAAGTTGTTTCCGAGTCTACCAACGACGTACCCGGAATTATTGTATTTATATTCATACTTTCGTGTGGTGTGTCAGGGACAAAAGATGTTTTCAACGGTTCAATAGGTTGAATAAAAGCTTGTTTTACATAATCTTTTTTTTTATTGGTATTGCTTAGTTCCATATAATCTGTTTTATAATGTGTATGTGAGAACATTTGTTTGACTTCCGGCTCATGCCTAGATGCCGGCGAGGTGAGACCTCGATTGGTTTGAAAGTCGAGGTATGCATTTTGTTTTTGTTTGTTGGCCATTGTATCTTTACGTTTACGTCCCAGTTTTAAAGGCAATGTTTTAAAATATTTTTTTGTGTCTTCTTTTTGTTCGCCTTTATCGGATATAAATTTCTTTACAATTTTATCGCAGGAACAAAACGGGTTTTTACTTCCTTGTG
The DNA here is from genome assembly GCA_949152455.1 of Lithophane leautieri. Taxonomy (NCBI): domain Eukaryota; kingdom Metazoa; phylum Arthropoda; class Insecta; order Lepidoptera; family Noctuidae; genus Lithophane; species Lithophane leautieri. Next base: position 13,462,473 of record OX424459.1, read on the forward strand.
CTTTTTCACGACAGTGGTCGCATATACCCATTACCATCTTCTTGTCTATTGATTTTACTTCTTGCAAGAGTTTTTGAGCATGCTCAAAAGTTTTTCTACATCGTGGGCAACTTATCTTTTCCTTTTCTGGAAGTAGTAATTCACAAAATATTAATGTAACTTTACGGGAGCTTTTAAGTTCCACTTTTAGCTTATGATTTTCTAGCTGTCCCCGCTGGTTTGCACACGTGACGTTTTTTTAGCATAATACGACAAATCAAAGGGAAATGCGAAATCGCAGTTTATTTGGAAGTAATTAATCAACCATTAATATGTGGATTAATTTTAAATGACAAAAAAGGAACCCTCATAATTTCGTACTGCCCGTCTTTACGTCAGCCACTTTACTCGGAGCCAAACGGCCCAAACTGTAAATATGGAATTCTGAAGGAAGGTGTATACTATAACCGCTTTACGATAGTGAAAAAAAATAGGGATGGCATGTATATATAGGTACATACCTAATAGGTGCACATAACCTTGTGGCATGCCGATTAAAGTTACTTAATGTCAAATTAAGATTCGAGTTAAAGAGCAACTACAGAATTAAAAAAAAAATATTGCATCTATTCGCTGAGAACTTAGCCGAAACCATAAAAACTGCGAATGCCATCAATAAATCTGGTACCTACAGATCTTAAACCACCGGCACCTAAAACTGCAAATAAGAAATCACAGAGCACAGCTATATAATCTTTCAAGAAATTTAATATTTATCTATTACTAGCTGATGCTCGCGACTTCGCCCGTGTAGATGCGGGTTATAATAAACTTAAACCTTATTCTAGAACCACTCTATCCATTGGTGAAAACAGCATGAAAATCGGTGCAGTAGTTTTTGTGTTTATCGCGTACAGTACGCCAGACAGACGCGGCGGAGGACTTTGTTTATATATGTAAGGATTTTATTTTATTCTTTTCGGAAGGTTTACAGACAAATAACAATAATGTTTAACTAAGTTGCTAATTACAAGCCCCCACAGATGAATACAAAATGATTACTTCCCCATAGACTAAGTTACCTACTTTATAAGCAAATAAATTAAATACATTATTTATATTTTATTCAACTTAATTGCTCCCTCAATTCTATTATATATTATATTAATTCTATTCGTCAATTTGTTCAACTTTCAAGCTAATCAGGACAACACACCGTTCAAGTGCAGGCAGATGCCTCTTGTACAAAAAATGTGTTTGCTAAGAGCTTCTTTAGAGTGCTTACATTGGTGCAAAAAAGGTCAAAGCCCTGTTCACAAGAACTTTCGTTAAAGCTTCGACCGGCTATATGACAGTATGCATTACGTCCATAATTAGTGTTTACGTAAGGTACATGTAGAAGTGGTCGCTGTCCCAGCACCATCTGATTAGTGAGTATCGATAATTTGAAACAAATTCAGGACAGTCAATTGAACCATTTGCGATATTAAACAAGTAACATACAGAATTAATATGACGTCTACAGTCAAGTGGCAGAAAATGGTACCATCTACATCTGTGATTGTTATCAAAAGATACTTGTCTCGCCTTGTAATCCAGGTACTTTAGAAATTTCCTCTGAATACCCTAAATATGAGACATGCAGATCCCGTATTGAGGTTTCCAGACTTGCGATGCATACTCAAGGAGGCTGCGTACGAACAAACAATACAAGACTTTAATCGGTTTTAGTGATCGGAAACATGCTGAGGTTCTCATTATAAAACCAAGTGCTCTCGACGCTTTATTTACTATGCTATCAATATGCTGATCGAAGAGTAGCTTGCTGTCTTGAATAACCCCAAGATCTCTAAAACTATTGACTTTGCCTATACTAATATCACACAGTTTGTATGTGGAACCAGTTATCGATTTGTGGTGCGTAAAAATCATGTATATACATATTTTGAAACGTTCAATTTCAGCTTGTAACAGGTGCGTATCAGATATGTTACGGATAGTGTTATGAATCTTCATATCGTCAGCATAAAGTAAACAATGTTTCACGTCAGCAATTAAGATAGTAAATAATAGTGACACTAATATAGAACCCTGAGGAACTTCCGAGGGGACAGAACACCATCCAGATGTGTATCCCTCAAGCACCACAGTTTGCGTTCTGTTATCAATATAAGACAAGAACCAACGATATAAATCTCCATGTGTTCCGGCCTTTAAGGAGAATTTGGAGAAGCCAAGAGCAGTGCGTGGTCAATATGATCAGAACATTTACCGTAATCAGTATAGATAACGACAACTTGTGCACGGTGTTCCATACCCTCAGATATGAATTCATGGGACAAAATTAAGTTAGATGTAGTGGAACGCTTCCTGAGAAAGCCGTGCTGCTCATCACCAAAGTTGCATTTTATAGCAAAGTATACATCAGTAAACACAATGCGTTCCAGGATTTTGGAGAACAGACATATCCTAGATATTGGCCGATAATTAGAGATATCCGACCTTTTTTGAAAACGTAACGAACACACATTTCCACATTTTTGGAACTAAGCCTTCTGCGAGTGACCGCCTGAATAAAATACACAGTGGCACAACTAGGCTGTCGGCACAATTTACAATAAATACTGGAGGCATGTGATCAGGACCGCCAGATTTGGAAAGGTCCAAGGTCTTTAATAACTTTAAAACTTGAGAATGAGACACACCTATTGATCTGATGCATGCCAGATTATGTTCCATGCTAATGCCACCGGTAGTAGTGGGCACAGGATTGGGTTCCTGGAAGGTTGAATTGAAATAGGCTGCGAACAGATTGCTGATCTCCTCACCTGTACTCACGGTCTTATCACCATAATGCATTATTTTTGGAAAAGTACGGGAGTTCCTTTTGCTCTTGACATACGTCCAAAAAGATTTTGGGTTCTCAATGATCGACGATTCGATTCTATCCATGTATGTATTGAAACAGGTTTTCTCCAAGTCAACTGCTCTACTACGCAAAATAGAAAAAAGAGTGATAGTCTGATATATTACCGTACGTTTTGAATTTGCGGTGGTATTTATATTTCTCTTTTAGTACTTTGACCAAAGCCGAGTCATACCAAGGCGGATAAGATGATTGTCTAACTAATTTAATCGGGATATACTTATCTCTAAGCTCATACAATTTATTATAAAAGAGTTCAACAGCACTATCTAACGAATCAGAATTTGTTTAGTCTACATTATTCCCAAAATTAAAATCACCCATAATAATGAATTTATCTAATGGGTGGGTCAAGATTAAGTGGTTAACATTAATAGTAAAATTATGTAATTGATAAGATATAAGGCACAAAAGTGTAAATTATAATTTACCTCAGATCTAGATCTTTTTACAATAAGTGAGACCCAAACGTCTTCGGCAGAACTTCCCCAATCATGTCGTTCTACAACAGTAAACTCACTTTTTACCGCTATCAAAACGCCACCGCCCTGCTTTTGAGAGGTTCTAAAGTAATCCCGATCACGCCTCCACACCAAATAGCGACTATCGAACATCTCACCACTAAAGATATCATCCACAAGCCACGTCTAAGTGAACACAATGACATCATATGCACTAAGAGATATTTTATTAAATATATCGTTCGTCTTCGTACGCAGACCACGCACATTTGGATAATAAAAATTATAAATGGACACATTTTTATAATAAAAATTAAACATTTAAACTGGAGGAATCCCGGTCCGAGTCGCAGGCCGACCTAGGGAAGGGTTCACTAAGGATGAAGGAGCCTGGGACGACCTCAACGCCGAATCGGCCAACCTATCCAAGCAGTCTCAGCATCCGCAGCAGCGACAGAACTACAGATGTCACTAAACACGGTAAAACCTGCTGGTCGATTGTCCATATTTGATACAGAATGGTCAATGACCACTCATGCATGATCTATATCACGGCTTCAACCATCTTACTGCACCATAAATATTGTATGAAGAAAATGAGCATGGAAGAAAAGCCATAATAGGCCATTACTGTAGCTGTATTGTGGGAAAAAGAACCCTCGGTTGCTGTTCTCACACGATGGCTGTTGTCTGTACTTAGGATGAGGCAAACATCAAACTAATTTTAGTCCCCAAGCACTATTTTTCCACGGTATAATTGTGAGACACGACGTCGAAAATGAGGCTGATGATGAACCTAGCGATGATGATGTCCAAATGTGATATGTTATTTTTATTATAAAAAGTACATCATATGACCAGTTTAATTTTTTCTAACCAATACCTACATAATATACAGGAAAAGTTTTTGACCAGTGCGCAAATTTTTTTTAGTGGTTCTATATCAGTAATACAACACATTTCCATTATTTATTCAATACTTTTTTTTATTTTTTTATCCTACTTTAAATCAGCAAAATATGGAGACAAATTATTCGTAATAATATCAAAGGGCTCGCGCGGCGGCCGGCGCACAAGCTGCGGTGTTGCACGGGGGTGAAACCCCCTCCCGGGCGGCAGGGCGGCGCCGGGCGCTGTGGCTGACAGTTCGCCAGTGTTGCCGTTTTAGTGACTTTGTCACTAGATCTAGTCAGTTTTTGAGGTTTATGGTGACTTTTTTTCACGATTTAGTGACAAAAAAAAGTCTGGTGACTTCTAGCGACTTTTTCATGATCAACACAACAGTACATATTATTTATCTTGTTGATGTAATCTATATTTAATAAAACAGAAAATTGTGTAGTTATTAAGTGCCTAACGTGCACTGGGAACACGAAATGTTCATTTGACCCATAGACTTGTTGGGTCCATGCTCTATGTACCTATAATATGATTTGACCAACCGGGTATTTCCCTATTAACGTTCCACGTTGCAGCACGATTCGTTCGTTTATAGGCATGATCGTGCATCTCGCTTTGTCACGAGAAAAATATATTGCTATCTTAACGTAAAATGTTTAAAGTATAGTCAAGTATTATATAGTTTATTTGGTCCATAGTTCTCGAATGTTATTGTTTGTAGTAACATTGATATTCTCTGAGTGAAACTGGTTTATTTTATCGTTTTGTTTTCAAGTTTGATTAAAGTTTCTGAAATGGATCTGCCTTTTAATCAGAATACTTTTAATCAGTAAATTTAGTGACTTCTAGTGACTTCTTGAATTAAATTTTTCACCCAATCTAGTGACATTTTAGTAGAAGTTTGGTGACTTTATTTTTCCCTAAGCGGCAACACTGCAGTTCGCTCATCGCACACGCTGTTGTGTGACGTCGCGTCTAATCGCTTTCCCGCGCAAGCGCCGCGCCGCACGTGTGTCGTGCTTGTACCTACCGTTCACGATATCGGACTTCAGTAACCGCGAGTTTTACGAGATGGTGCGAGTGTATGTACTGAGTGGTGAAAGTTTGCGAGCAGCTCGCAGAATGTGTGCGACGGAGAGCATACCTCGAATGCGAGCCTATGGAATCCTTAACCCCGCGGTCCCTAATGAAAGATTGTAACCCACGTAAATACCTACGCCGGCGAATCGAGCGAGCGCACAGCTGAGAGGTAGGTACTTTCGCGCGTTACGCTTCGCCGCGCGCCGCCGGATAGCCATACAACCATTTTTAAAGTAAAAATCTTTCGTTAACGTTTTTTTTTTGTACTAAGACGTCTCAAAATTAAAAATATATATTTAATAAAATTCGTTTAAGGTTAATTTGTCAAAATTTGCGCAGTGGATAATTTTTTTTCCTGTATGTATAAATAACTATATAAAAAAACATGTTACTTATTATTGAAAGTCGGCGTCCCTTCGCTTGTCACCACAGATAACACCATAGACAAGTTATGATTTTATTTTAATTTAGTTTTTGCTCTATATTACTGCTTGTTTTTCCTGTGCGTGTCCCAAATAAAATATTTTTCTTTCTTTCTTTCTTTACTTGGGAAGGTCAAACATATGCTTTCTCAAAATAATTATTTCTTGTTACATGAAAATATTTGTTAATCTTTAAACTGATATAACTCAGTCCGGACTATAGATGCAAAACGTATTTTAAACCATTCGGTTTAAAGCCGTCTTTTTGGTTTTAAACGTTTTAAACCACACTTAGCGGTTAAATAATGATTTGAATTGATTTTTTTTTAAATAGAATGCACCGTAGCTTCACTTGAAGTAATCTGGACCACACCTACTCCCTGATATTTTTTAGAAATAATCTCGATTTATCTATACAATTTTATATGCATATTTACAAGAACATACATTCTAAAAATATGCAGTAGCTAAGTAAAAACCTAATCAGACAATTTTTTTATTTATACTTAGCAAAAAAATATTTTTAAAACGTATTTTTTTATAAATACGCATATCAAGTTTGTTTTCAGTCTGTCTAATCCTAAAAAAGTAGTAAATATTGGTAAATGACTCACAAAAATGAATAAAAATGGTGAAAGATTTCAATTAGCCTTTCTAACTAAATGTTTAATGTAATGCCTAATCAATGTACGTCCCACGTGGTCATGGTTTGAAACCGTTTTAAACAAATGACAATGACCATTTATGCCCTAATCAGTTCCAGCCAATTCATATTTTTAAGTATCCTTCATTTATTCAAACTAGATTTAAGATAATAGTCTAGAGTCAATCAAAGGCTATGTTTAAAATTTAATAAAAATAAATATTATTTTTAGTTCCGGTTACATTTTTGACTTAATGGCGACGATAAGTGAAAGATTACAGTTCATTTCGTTCATTCGGTCAATGTGATCAGATGAATGGTAGGAGTATACCTTATTTTTGAGGTAAGTACAGGAGATCTGTCATCGAGACGTCAAATAGTACGTTCACGTTAATTCTGCTCCGTAACTTAAATTCTAAAATCATAGTAAAAAGTTATCTTACTACTGCGTGCTGTCTAGACACTCTAAAACGATACCCTATGGGCTGCATTGACATAATTCTCTAAACGATCCAAGTGTTTTAAATCTGTTAATAGTGAAAACCAAAGTGTACTGTGGCGGTGATCTAACAAAAGTTTTATCTTATTGCAAGTTGTCATTATAAAGGATATTGACCGATTTGGACCAAATGCTGCCCAGACATGGGAGTGCTTCCAAATGGTTCCTTGCATCAATTAATACATAAAAAAGTACAGTGCAAAAAAAAAAACGGTCTCAGGGTTAATAAGATAATGCCTGAGAGAGGTTAATGTTTTTCAGGTAGGTCCCTACCTAGTTATATTTAATTATTTTATTTTATTATTGGAAAAATGAGAGCGTCGTTGAGTTTGAACTCGTTGATTTTATCTTGACACGTGCTATAGCCTCACATGGTGTCCAGGGTCTGATGATGGAGCTGGAGGGTGGTCACGGGCACTCCTCAAGTAAACCAGATAGCCACGTCGTATGTGGTTTCATTGGATAAGTATTGAAAAGTCCTATTACACTAGGTGGTGTCCAGAGTCTGATGATGGAGCCGGAAGGTATCCATAGGAACTCCTTAACTAAAGAAGACAGCACCATCGTATTTGGACTCGTTGAATGTATATTGATAAGTGCCTTACACTAGACAGTGTCCAGGGTCTGATGATGGAGCCGGAAGGTGGCCAAGGGAACTCCTCAACCAAACAAGATAGAGCCATCGTGTTTGGATTCGTTGGCTTTGTCTCGACAAGTACCTTGTATAGCCCAAGGTTGTATCCAGGGTCTGGTTATGGAGCCGAAAGGTACCCATAGGAACTCCTCAACCAAACAAGACAGCACCATCGTGTTTGGACACGTTGAATATACATTCACAAGTGCTTTAAACTAGGCAGTTTCCAGGGTCTGTTGATGGAGCCGGAAGGTGGCCATAGGAACTCCTCAACCAAACAAGATAGCACCATCGTGTTTGGACTCGTTGGCTTTGTCTTGACAAGTACCTAGTATAGCCCAGGGTTGTATCCAAGGTCTGATGATGGAGCCCTGACTACCGGTAGCTTGGACCCTGTTACCGATACCGGATATTTATTTTTTAAATGTTCCAAAAAATAATGTGTTATTTAACATAACTACAGTCATTATTTAATAGAATGCGCCATCGGTTGGTTGTTATTCATCAATAAAAAATACTCAACAAAAAATAGTTTTTCTCAAAACTCCTGGTATAGATTTTATTGAGCTTTGGTTTACAGACTAGTATATGTCCAAGGAACATAATGCACTATGTGTCCATTCTGGGCAGCACTTGGCCAAACTGCCGAATATAGATGGTCACTAAAAATTATTTAATATGAAAAAGATATGCACACAAATGAAATAGTAATGTGTTGTTTAACATAATTACAGTCATTATTTAATAAAAATGCACCATCAGTTGGTTGGTGTTCATCAACAAGAAATACTCAATAGAAAAGAGTTTTTCTCAAAACTCCTGGGATAGATTTTATTGAGCTTTGGATTACAAACTAGTATATGTCCAAGGAACATAATGCACTATGTGTCCATTCTGGGCAGCACTTGGCCCAACTGCCGAATATGGATGATCACTAAAAATTATTTAATATGAAAATGATATGCACACAAATGAAATAATAATGTGTTGTTTAACATAATTACGGTCATTATTTATTAAAAATGCGCCATCGGCTGGTTGGTGTTCATCAACAAGAAATACTCAATAGAAAAGAGTTTTTCTCAACACTCCTGGGATAGATTTTATTGAGCTTAGGTTTACAGACTGGTATATGTCCAAGGAACATAATGCACTATGAGTCCATTCTGGGCAGCACTTGGCCCAACTGCCGAATATGGATGGTCACTAAAAATTATTTAATATGAAAATGATATGCACACAAATGAAATAATAATGTGTTGTTTAGCATAATTAGTCATTATTTAATAAAAATGCACCATCAGTTGGTTGGTGTTCATCAACAAGAAATACTCAATAGAAAAGAGTTTTTCTCAAAACTCCTGGGATAGATTTTATTGAGCTTTGGTTTACAGACTAGTATATGTCCAAGGAACATAATGCACTATGTGTCCATTCTGGGCAGCACTTGGTCCAACTCACATATATGGATGGTCAATGTCCTTTATTTCCAACTACCGCCTGTTTTGTTAACTACGTGCTGTCACTACACGGGATCAATAATTTCGAGTTTCACTCTAAAGTCTCGGTGGCTCTGAGTGATAACGTCTACCATCCTTACATACGGTGTCGTGAGTTCGCGACCGACAAATCGCACTTTGTCTTTTTGGATTTAAAGTATTGTTTGGGAGATTGATTGTGAAAATCTCTAACTGTGGTACTTGTGGTTTATCAGCTAAGCAAATTGAAAAAATAACATGTTCCAATTGCGATAAATTCTATCATCACCTGTGCGTTAACCTGAGTGCTACTGCGTTTAAAAGGCCCAATAAAACTGCACGTTCTAAATGGAATTGTCCGAGCTGTTTATCTCAGCATGAACCCGATACATCGGCGTCTGAGACAATTAATAATAGCTCTGAAAGCGAGGATGATAAGGTCAGTGATATACGACTTGTTATACGGGAGGAAATTCGGAATACATTGCGTATAGAGGTCAAGAATATGATTAGCGAGCTTAGATTCGAAATGGATGATTTAAAGAAACAGATTGATGAGTTGAAGTTATCGGGATCCTTTGACATCTCTCAAGTAAATGACTTGAAAACTGAGCTCAAGGATGTGCAACGTGAGAATACTGAACTTCGTTCACAGAACTCCGATATCCTCAAAACTATGGCACAGTTGAAAACGCAAATAAACACACTTGATCAGAATACGCTTGAGGCGAACCTGGAAATTCACGGCTTACCTGAAAGTAAGAATGAAGTGTTACCGACCATCGTTACACAAATGGCGAATGTTGCGTCGTATGCGCTAAAAGACTGCGATATAATGAAATGCGTAGAGTGGCCAGTATGAACAACAACAAGTCTCGTCCGCGCTCTGTAATAGTGAAGCTGCGTAGTCCTAGATGTCGCGACGAATTGTATTCTGCGATAACTAGATACAACAAATCTCACACTGATGATAAATTGAACACAAGTCTTTTGGGTTATGGCGGTTGCAAGGAGCCAGTTTATGTATCCGAGCACCTTTCTCCGACATATAAATCTTTACATGCTGCTGCACGTCTTACCGTGCGTTTGCACTGGCGAAACATTCGAGACAAAACATGTTTAAATCTCTAGTTCCTGTCAAAAATTGTATGGAACATTGACAGAAAATAGAGATTTCAACATGTTTTGTCTTGAATGTTTCGTCAGTGCAAACGCACGGTTAAGGCCAAAGAAAAATCATATAAGTTTGTCTGGGTTCGCTACGGTAAAATTTTTGTATGCAAAAGTGAAAATTCGGGTAGTATTCTAATAAAGGATGAGCAGTGTTTGGAAAAAATTGTATAATTTTTATTTTATTTTTTGAATTGTTAATTTAGTTCCTAATAACATGTTTACTTTTTTGTTTTTTAGTCTGATGGATAGTATTTCGATATTTTATCAGAATGTGAGGGGCATGAAAACGAAGTCACATGAAATTCTAATGTCAATTTTAAGTTCTGATTACGACATAATATGTCTGACAGAAACTTGGTTGGATGACTCGTTTTTATCCTCTGAATACTTTGACCAGAGATATACTGTTGTACGCCGTGATAGTAGTGCACAGTTTAAAGATTTGTATTCTAAGAATTATGGTGGTGGAATTTTGGTAGCTATTAGTAATAAGTATAATTTTGTTAATAGAACTGAGTGGCAAACCTCAGTTGAGGATATGTGGTTATGTATAAGTGCTGGTGGCGTCTGTATGAATATTTGTGTTGTTTACTTGCCGTCTTATATACCTTGCCATATCTTTGTTCAATTCTTGGCCAGGGCTGAGGAAATTTGCTTGCGTTATATAGATTGTACCACTTTGATTCTTGGTGATTTTAATGTTCCTAATGTGAAATGGCTTTAGTCTAAGGATCCCTTTCTAGGAATTAGTGACCCCAAGTCTTTGGCGTTGAGGGACTTTCTAAACATCACTGGCTGTGTTCAAATGAATAATGTCTGCAATGATAATAATACTATCCTAGACCTAATTTTGGTGGATGAGAATTCCAGTCTTTCCGTTTCTTCCGCACCCCCCATCAGTAAACCAGATACACATAATCCGCCTTTAGAATTGGCCCTTACTAAAACTTCAATTTCTAATTTAAATTATAATATTTTACAGTCTAAATATATTTTCATTAAAACAGACTATGAGGCATGTGTTCGTGATCTACGTAAAATAAATTGGGAGGATTATTGTCATTGGAGTTGTAATGATTATGTTCTGATGTTTTATAATATACTATGGGAAAATATAGATAAATATACTCCGAAGGGTAAACCTAAGAATAATTGTTATCTATTTGGTTCTCGGTCTCGTTGATAAAACTTCTTAAAGAAAAGCATAAATACAGGACTCGGTTCAAACGGTACAGAAACCCTAGGGACTACGATACTTTTGTTTCCCTACGGATACGAGCTGGGAGAGCTATGGATAACTGTTTCAGGGATTATATAGAAAGAATTGAGAGCGAATTAAAAACAAATGTAAAAGCTTTTTGGCGTTATACTAAGTCAAAAAAATCTTTCAGAGGTGTCCCTACCCAAGTTTCGTGGGGTGATCGTGTTGCTGAGGGTGGTAGTGGTGTAGCTGATCTATTTGCAGACTATTTTGCATCTGTTTACGGTGTTAATCAAATGCCTGGTAACTTGTCTCCAGGTTACTTATCGTCTAACTACAGTATGCCTTCCATTGACATTACTGAAAATGGCGTTAGAAATAGCATCAAAAAGTTAGACCTTAATAAAGGAGCTGGTCCGGATGGACTTCCTCCTATTTTTATTCGTCTCTGCATTGATGCTCTTATTATACCACTGCAGATAATATACAATAAATCCCTTAAGGAAGGTACATTTCCCGATTTATGGAAAATCTCTCACATTATCCCCATACATAAATCCGGTAGTATGAATGACGTAGCTAGCTATAGACCAATCTCTATTATATCACAATTTGCAAAGATGTTCGAGGATCTCATGTACAATGTAGTTTATTCTCACCTCCGTCATATAATTAGTTTGAGCAACATGGTTTTGTGTCTAACCGTTCTACTATGTCTAACTTACTTATTTACACGACTTTCATTAATGACACCTTTGAGGCTAGGGGTCAGGTTGATGCTGTTTACACAGATTTTGCAAAAGCCTTCGATCGCGTTGATCACTCAATTCTTTCTATTAAATTAAATTGCGCTGGTATTCATGGCTCTCTGTTGAGGTGGTTCGAGAGTTATTTAATTAATCGTTCTCAAATAGTTGCCTTGGCGGGTTATGAATCTATACCTTTTTCCCCTGACTCTGGTGTTCCCCAGGGGTCTAAGTTGGGTCCTTTGTTGTTTTTGGTATTTTTGAATGATCTTTTAGATTTAATAAATTGCAATTGTTTAGCTGCTATTTTTACTATGCTGATGATTTGAAAATATACTGTAGGATATCGGACTTGAGTGATTGCGCCAAGCTTCAAAGAGATCTTGATGTCCTTCAACAATGGTGTTTGAACAACAGAATGACGCTTAATGTTAAAAAAATGCCAGACTATTACATTCACGAATAAAGTGAATTTCGTTAAATTTGATTATCATATCGATGGTTCGGTACTGAGCAGAGTGTCGGTCATCCGTGACCTAGGGGTACTCTTCGATACATCCCTATCTTTCCGTGATCATATAGATAGTATAGTGACTAAGGCTAAAATAATGCTTGGCTTTATAATACGTATGTCGAAGCCTTTTCGTAATTATAATAGCATTATTTTACTTTACAACGCACTAGTAAGGATCTCCTTGGAATATTGCTCCACTATTTGGTCTCCCTATTATTCAACTTATACTAATAATGTTGAATCTGTTCAAGCCCGTTTTGTTAGGTATTTATGTATAAAGAATGGGATTCGAAAAGCTATACCTGATTACAATGACAGGTTAAAGCACTATAATATGATTAGCTTAAAAGAAAGACGTGACCATTCTGACTTACTAATACTTCATAAAATTATAAACGGTTCCATACATGCACAATTGATCAACTATTTTAACTTTAGGTCTAGCCAACGTAGTAAACGTCATCATCGTATTTTTGAGTTACCTACATCCACTTTGAATACTACATTTAATAGCCCCCTCACACGTATGGCAAGGCAATATAATGATAGGTCCAACTTGACGGATTACCCTATTGATATTTTCTCTATGAGTTTCGCTTCATACAGACGCTCACTATTTAAACAATACGATGAGTATTCGTCTGTCTAGCTGATATTGGTTTGATTTGTAGTGTTCTAGATGAAGGTTTACTAAACACACTTTTTATTGTTCTCCTTTGTCTCTTAATTTTCATATGTCAATGTCATGCATACCTGTCATTTGCATGGTTACTGAAATGCCTATTTTTTATGTTAATTATTTGAATTGAAAGTGACTGTGCTGTTGGTGTGCTTATGATAAATAAATAAATAAATAACCATGGAGGCCACCGTATTATTTATTTATTGATATAGCACTTCAACGACTAGCTCACTAAAACATACACAAACAAAAATCACATACAGTTTTAGGTATTGTTAATTCATCACTTACAGAAGTGCAGCACTTTAAACAACAAAATGCATGATATAGTCAACAGACATTATTATAGGATGTGTATGAAAACGTTACTTGAATTAGTTTCAAAATAGAGCAAAAATGAGCTATGTTATCATACGACGGGAAGTACAGAAATATATTACAAAATAACAAAAATATTACCAAGTATTTTGATTAATAAGTTCTTTTGTAGGTAATATATATATAAGTAGTATTTTTCCGAAGCAGATTCTTGAAAAGTTATTGGGTAAAAAAATAACAACCATCGGGAAACACTGATTGTAGTTGTCAGTTGATCATTCAATCACTTGTCACTGGTCACCATAGAAACCAACTGTTACGTTCAAATCAGTCCAAATGTTTATTTAAACACTTACCCGTAACTATTCTGCACATTTTAGCTCGATATATATATTCTTGAAAGCGATATCTCACTGTCGATTTTGGTTTTCCTACTGGACTAACGATACGTATCAGTTTATCGGTGAAATGTAATTGTATACGATATGGGTTCCCTACTTGTTTTCGAAAGTTGATGATTCGATTTTTATTGTATCGAACACGGTGTGTCGATAATTCAGTTGTACGATGTTTTATTCCGTCGATGCGTTATTGGTGCGATGTAACGTTTGTGCGAAAAATCCTGTTACGAAAAACCCTACAACGATTGCTCATTTGTTCGGTAATTTATTAGTTCGAAAGTATGTCGGTTTGAAACGCCTACTGTTGTCCTTGACATTTAATTAATAATCTTATGTTGCATTATAGAAGTTAAGAAAATACATTCCTTTTATTGAAAAAAATGTATAATTCTTGTTTATTATTTACATCAAGTAAATATATTAAAATAATCCTAATCTATCTATACCTAAATAACTTAAATTAAAATATATACAAAAAAATGTTTTATCTATGTTACCTACTGTAAATTTTATTCTAAAAAACAAAATCCTAAAATAAATTGGCATACCTACAGTACTTAATCCTATTATTTTTCAGAAAAATTTTTTTTGCATCTTTTTGAACATTTCCTTAACTTTATGCGGCAGGCGCGTCTGCTATAAAAATTACGATATTAAATATTTTTCTTTCATGTTTTGTAAAAATATTTATATTTATTATGAATTAGTATGTATATGACATCTACTTATTTAAAAGTTTATTGGGTAGTTTGTCATTACGTTTGAGAGTGTTACCATAATAGTTATGTTTGTAAAAGTAAAGCTATGTGGGTAGGAGTAAATAATACTGACATGTGTATCTAAACGTGTCATATTTTGCTCTAGTCAATTATTCATTTGTGAATAATTGTTAAGTGCAGTTCCTATTGCAACTATGGCTGATAGAGTTATCAAAACGGAAAAATCTAAATGCGGAAACGATATAATACTTATTGATGGATATGAATTTATGTTAAATAAACATGTGGATAAAAAACATTATTGGTGTTGTGTGTTCAAAAACAAAAAACAGTGCAAAAGCCATATGATAACGGAGGTCAAAGAAAATAATGAACACACCCTAATCAAAGGTATGAGTGAACATTCACACGCCCCAAATGCCGGCTTGCAGGACTCAATAATTCTTAAAAATAAATTGAAGAGGGATGCCACTACTAGCAATGATGGTCCTACAGTGATCATCCGAAATAATTTGGAAGCTGTACCAAGCACAAGTGCGTGTTCTCTTCCCAATAAAAATGCTTTACGTCTAATGCTTTACGTTTAATTGTTCAAAAAATATTTGTAAACTGTTTTGATTAATAAAAAGGTAAAAAAATAAATTGTTTTATTTACGATTACCTAATGTTTTGTTTATTTCTTGATCTATGCTGATTATGTTCAAGTTTATATCTTTTTTATTATTTTGTTGTTGTATAATTTTTTATTAAAATAAATCATTATTAAATGAGTATTTTAGTGTTGTGTAGCAAAACGGAAGCAGTACGGAAGCAAAAATATGACGTTTTTGCTTCCGTAATGGGCGAGGATTAAAAAAAAACTTAGAATGCCCTAGTTGCTTTCTTTTCCATGCTGCATATCGAAATAGACGATTGAGGTATGACAGTTTTGGCTTTTGAGGGTATCAGGCGATTGGCTAGCAACCGATCACTGATATTGTCTACGTTATCTTTGGCCCATGCCACAGCTAAACGTGGTGAATTTGTTACCTGTCTTCCTCAATTTAGGATAGTTGACGTGAAGATATGTATGGTATTTAATGTATTTCCTTAACTTCTATAATGCAACATAAGATTATTAATTAAATGTCAAGGACAACAGTAGGCGTTTCAAACCGACATACTTTCGAACTAATAAATTACCGAACAAATGAGCAATCGTTGTAGGGTTTTTCGTAACAGGATTTTTCGCACAAACGTTACATCGCACCAATAACGCATCGACGGAATAAAACATCGTACAACTGAATTATCGACACACCGTGTTCGATACAATAAAAATCGAATCATCAACTTTCGAAAACAAGTAGGGAACCCATACGATATTACGGTGTTGAGTTGATTGGAATCATGCACCAATGTTTCGGTGCATCAAATGTGTTTTACGCAAGCAACGTATTTAGAGACGTGCAGTCAGTGATTTACCGTGCAACAGCAAAAAAACAACAAGACGAGTTGATGTTGTGCATTCAGTTCCCTTCAAAATGGTTATAAGCTAAATAGTGCTGATCCACGCATCTTTTTGGGTCTAGCCGCTATGACTTATATTTATTTAGGTTTTGAAATAAATTGTTTAAGTTTGAATAAAAGAGGGGTACGTTGTTTTTGAGAGATTTGTTTTATTACCCGTTTCTCCGGTTTACACTGTTCTGACCACCTTACTACCTTACTAATATGTGAAATTCTTCCATAAGTTATAAACATCTGGCGTGGACCTACCAGATGTTTCGTAGTTAGTTTCGTAGCTTAGCTTTTCCGCTTAGTTACCTCACTTATCTCAGATGGACAAGCTGCCTAATTCTCAGGTTTAAAAAATATACTTATGTCTCACCACAGGACAGGCTGGGTGCATCATAGGCTGGTTCCTAGTTATTTATGTTGCAAAATCTAGCAAACCTTACTAGGTTACGAGGTGAGTATATATGCTTCTGGCGCTAATTGGAATTTGATAGTGAACTAAAAAAACTCACAAGTTTTTTTTCACGCCTGACACAAAATGATTCGCAATCAATCGTTTTTTTAAGTGTAACGGATCAAAAGTGCTAGGAAAAAGATTTTTTTTATTACCGAATATACAAAAAACTGCTCCTTTATCTTAAACAGGAGGTATTCTTTCAAAATGTAGGTCAAAAAGTGCTTTTAAATGCACCATGTGCAGCTTTGGAACATTGTTTTAGTAAGGGTATGCATGTATAGGAATCTGATCATGGTCCTTTAAAACGGTATTTACAACACGGTATTTACAACTATAGTCCGGATTGAGTTTTCGATATAAGACCCCATACAATAATTCATTCATAATATTATATTGCACCGTTCACCGTTCACAAATGGTCGACTGCCGCCAAAAAAATTAAAGTCACCAGTCTTCATATTAATTTGGTCATTTTCTTTTAATGTCTTTCACCTTTCGGCTTGAATACCTACGGCTCCGTTTGTATTTACAAAGGGTATGAAACCCTGATGAAACTATTGAGAACACTTGGATACTATATATTTCTTGGTCATGATCAACAAACATGTTATAAAAACCAGCAAGGAACTCAAAACCTTATGAGCCTTGGGTTTAAAATAAAAACGAAATCCTGTCCACATCCTTTCATATAATAGAGTGGAGTCTATATTAGAGTACGGTTGGTCATTTTATTCGTTTCGAATGTATAATGGAGGATTCACTCAAGTAAAATCAATTAATAAAAGTTTAATTGATGTTATATATACGAATCAATATCACAAAACAGCGTTCCACCATGATCTAAATAAATAAAGTTTTACCTAGTTCTGATGTTAATTCAGAAGATGTTATTTTCACGTTTTTCTTATTGTATAAAATAAAGACATCTCTGGTTGTGTTTGCAGCGCTTTCAACAGCTTCAGCTTGTCTTATCTGTTGATGTGAAAAGTGATGAGTTCATGATAAGCTTTGGTAACCCGCAAAATTAAAATGATCTCTTATTAGGTATTTTGGAATATTTATTATGCAGATGTGTATTAGGTCGCCCATAACCTTCGTTCCCATAATATTATTATAGTATTCCTAAAATGTAATATTCTCATTAAGAGAAGTATAGTCACAAGCATAAATATATTAATACTACCTGCGCCCCGCGGTTTAAACCGCAACTCTCGATCCCGTGGTAATATCGAGACTAAAGGAATTCAATATCCTTCTCCAGGTCATGGTCTACTCATGTGCCAAATTTCATCCAAATCCTTTTAGCCGTTTTAGCGTGAAAGCATTACAAACAAGCAAACAAAACCCACTTTCGCATTTATAATATTTGTTAGGATACTAGCTGTTGCCTGAGACTTGGTCTGTGAGCCAGGATAATAAGTAGCCTATGTCCTTCTTCTGGTCATAGTCTACCCATGTGCCAATTAATCTAAATCCGTCCAGACGTTTGAGCGCGAAAGCGTTACAAACAAACTCATTTATAATACACACACCGGCAAAATTACAGGAACACAAAAGGTGCCTTTTTTTTAAACTTGTGGGTATTTCGACAATTTGTACCGTTATTTTAGTGATTACCCATTTTATAGTGTTCCCAAAATATAATACTTTTTCTCAAACATGCTTGGAAATTCGAGCATTATTTTAACAACCTTCTTCGACATAAATCAAAATTGCTGTACTGGTAAAAAACAAGTGACGATGCGGCCAGCAAAGTTACTATGAAAATCCATATCTGGCGTGTTTAGCGGCCAAATAAATTACAATGAAAACTCATATCTGTCGTGTTATTTAAAAATGGAACGAACTTTTTACTTCAACACACGGCAACCAAGGAGGTAACTTATCAAAGATTTTATTTAAATTTCGAATTGGTTTGCAAATAGAACAAAGAAGAAACAAATGAACATATTGGCGCATGAAAAATGATAGTTATTCGTCATTGATTCTGGAATTTCTATTTAATTTACTCAGTTTGAATTTCCGCGCGTTATTTGAGAAAAGTACTATACAAGCCTTGGCCGCAATCAGGAACTGATGGACTCACGCATGAGTGCCTCGGCTTCGCCTCGGCCCTCATTTTCACGATCGTCCATCAATTCCCTTATTGCAGGCCGCGACAGTAATGTACTATAAGAGCAGTATAGTCACAAGTATAAATATATTATACGGACAGTTCGGGCAATAATATTATTTGATTTCATGATTCATTCATAAATATTTAAATATTCATCGCCGTTGTCTTCAATGTTCGAGATAAACTAAAAAAGTACTTATAAATTAAATAATTCACAGTGGTACTTGCTCGGATTTAAACCCACAACCTCGAACATGAGAGGCGAGGTCTTCTGCATGAGCCATCACCACATTAAGTAAAACATGAGTAGCAAGCATATTTTCGGGGCATAATAATATCATAATGGGGACGAAGGGTTCGTAAGAAAATTTTAATTTCACAGCCATTCGTTTTCTATGATTCAGTAAACAATGGCATGGCGCTCAAATTACGTGGAATGAGTTAAACCCAGGTTTAGGTTATGGTTTGGTACGTGTACATGGTTTGTAAAAAAACGGGCATAACAGGCATAATTAAGAAAGAGCATGAAAAACGGTTTTTCATGCTTTTTCTTCATCTCTCATTTACCGTCAGGTGGTGGTGGGCCGTCGGCGTCGCGCGTTTGCTTATTTGCTAATGTGTTAATAAAGAATCTAAATACTAACATCCACTGTTCGTGGTCTATGACAATAGACCACCAAGCCGGAGTCCTTTAGTTCCACAAGGGTCTGGAACTCTTGGCACTCCTTGGAGCATGGACATAGTCGCTGTTCACTGAACGTAAGACAATTTGCGTTAATCAAGTAGGTATTCTATATTTAGCATAATAATCACTTTAAATAAACTCTTTTAACTTACTCTCCGAATACCTCCATAGTGAAATTCAAAACGGGTAATATCAAATCGAAGTGTGAAGAACGCAACCAATACAAAAATGGTTTTGTTATTTTGTTTGTCAGTTTGACAACGCATTTGCACATTGCCACATTGCACAGATAGGCACAGATACTGCTTATAAAATACATATTTATTTATGGAAGTTGCTTTGTTTTTTCGTTCTTGCAGTGGTTTTTTCAGGTAAAGGTTTGGGCACAGACATCCAACCTTTCAGGTCTGCAAAGTTAGTCTTAGTAATGAAGACCTTAGAATAGTAGTCTTAGTAATGAAGACCCTGGGGGTTATTAAATGTTATAAGTGCCCAAACGATAAGCGTGTGGCGGTACCTACATCGCCACATTCGAACTACGCATCAAAGACCTGACGTCACACAAAAATCCTGACGTCACAAAAATCCTGCATCGCGCAATTAGAGTTTACCGTGCAGTGAACATATATACAAAAATCCAATATCAACCATTGGGCAATTGCCCGCCAGACACAACACCCGTCTGGTAGGAGGATCCTCCCTTTTCTATGGTGGATGAGTGAACTTTACACCCTGTTCCTCATACTCCTAAAAGCGCACGTGCGCATGGACCCCAGGACCGATGTAGGTACGAGGATGTACGGCGAGATCCCATTATTCGGGAAGTCCCATCGAAAACTACTAACTTCTCGCAGATGCAGTGTGCGGTAGCATTAAACTTGCGTGAAAGACATTTGCGCGAAAAGACAGTTCCGCGAATGAACGTTTGCGCGAACGGACTTTTGCGCGAAGGGACACCTGCGCGACAAGACTTTACCGCGAATGGATATTTGCGTGAAAGACACTTGCGCGAAATTACTGTTGCGCAAAAGACACTTGCGCAAAATGACTCTTGCGCGAAAAA
This sequence comes from Lithophane leautieri, assembly GCA_949152455.1. Lineage (NCBI taxonomy): Eukaryota > Metazoa > Arthropoda > Insecta > Lepidoptera > Noctuidae > Lithophane > Lithophane leautieri. Next base: position 13,483,067 of record OX424459.1, read on the forward strand.
ATTGCGGGAATGAGATTTCTTCATAACATCACGCCTGTATTCTTTCAAAGGGTTTGCAGGGGTGCCAGTTGTCGCGCACATCTGGGAGTGGCGCGAGGAAGTGAAGCGCCGGGGTGTAACTCCGCTGCCGCGAGAAATCGCGGCACAGCGGACAGAGCTCCGGCAAGATCTCATGGCGGCATGGAGAGTGCGATTGTCGCAACCCAGTGCTGGGCACGCCACAATAGCGGCGATAAGTCCCCTCTTTGAGGAGTGGCTAGAGAGGCGCCACGGCGTCCTCACCTTCCGCCTGACACAGGTCCTCACCGGACATGGCAGCTTCGGGAGGTTCCTGTGTAGGATTAGGCGGGAGGAAACGCCCGGGTGTCACCACTGTGCGGATCGCCCGGAGGACACGGTGGAGCATACGGTTGAGGTATGCCCTGCTTGGGCGGAGCACCGCCGTGTCCTCGCGGAGGCGATTGGCGGCAATGACCTCTCGCGTCCGGCCCTGGTCCAGGCCATGGTACGGAGCGAGAGGGCATGGGAAGCCGTCACCTCCTTCTGCGAAGCAGTAATGCTCGCGAAGGAGGAGGCGGAACGCGTGAGGGAAAGGCAAAGTTTGCGCCCTCACGCCCCTAACCGCCGCCGTTGGAGATGCCCTGGGCGTCGGGAATCCCAGGCGGATTCCCGGCCACCATAGGCGCGGGCTTGCGGACGGCGAGCAACGGGCAGCTCGCCGTCCGATAAGGACCAGGCCCGGGTCGATGGCGCGTCGTGTTCCACGCGCGCCTCAAAGAGATGTCAGCACAATGGACGGGGTCCGGTAGGACCGATGCCTGCCAGGGTTGCGGGAAAGTCCGAAAGGGATACTGGGACCTTGGCAACAGGCAAATGAAGGAACACGGGTGGGTTTTAGTCAGTAAAAGTCTGACACGCCCTTCCGCTCCGCCCAGAGCGGGAGAAGTCATTGGATGATTTCCCACCCTCAAAAAAAAAAAAAAAATGGGTGCCAGTTGTTTTATTTTTTCTTTTTAGTTTCATAATATTATTTTTCATGTGAGTGTCATTTTCATGGTTTTCAAGGTTGCTGATAACGAAAACGGGGTCAAAATTAAAATGCAAGATGGCGCCACCAAAAATTTGCAAACGATATTGACCGATTTTGACCAAATGCTGCCCAGACATGGGAGTGCTTCCAAATGGTTCCTTGCATCAATTTATACCTACATATTTTTTAAAAAAAAAAAACGTTCCCAGATTTAAAAAGCCTTTAATGTTTTTCAGGAATGTACCTTACGTAGTTTTATTTAATTATTTTATTTTATTATGGGAAATCTATGTATAAGCGTCGTTGAGTTTGAACTCGTTGGTTTTATCTTGACAAGTGCTATAGCCTCACAAGCGTCCAGGGTCTGATGACGGAGCTGGAGGATGATCACGGGCACTTCTCAAGTAAACCAGATAGCCCGCTCGTATGAAAGTTCTATTACACTAGGTGCAGTCCAGGGTCTGATGATGGATCCGGAAGGTATCCATAGGAACTCCTCAACCAAACAAGACAGCACCATCGTGATTGGACTCGTTGAATATGCATTGGCAAGTGCTTTACACTAGGCAGTGTCAAGGGTCTGACGATGGAGCCGGAAGGTGGCCATAGGAACTCCTCAACCAAGAACAGCACCATCGCGTTTGGACTCGTTGGCTTAGTCTTGACAATTACCTAGTTTAGGCCAAGGTTGTATCCAGGGTCTGATGATGGAGCCGGAAGGTGGCCATAGGAACTCCTCAACCAAACAAGATAGCACCATCGTGTTTGGACTCGTTGGCTTTGTCTTGACAAGTAACTAGTATAGCCCAAGGTTGTATCCCTGGATACAACCTCTGGTGATGGAGCTGGGACGTGGTCATGGGCAATCTTCGGCTAAACAAGACAGCCCTGTTGTGTTTCGGCCAATTTTAATTTATCTTGAGAAGTAACTTGAAGGAATTAGTAGGAGTATTTTCGCGTAAGTTTTGGTACTACTTTTTAGTTCATTATAAGCTTGTTTTAAAAGGGCTTGATCCAGAAAGCAGTACTTCTGGACACGGCGCTTATCGTTAGAATGTTCCTCTCTCAAGAGCCCTAACAACCGGTAGCTTGGACCCTTACCGACAACGGAGATTGGTTTTTTTCAAAGTTTAAAAAAAAAAATTTTTAACTGTAAATGAAATGCTTACAAATAAAATATTAATTTGTTGTATAACATAATTACTGTCAATATTTAATAAAATGCGCCATTATGCATTGGTTGGTTCGTATTCATCAATAAAAATACTCAACAAAAAATAGTTTTTCTCAAAAATCCTCGGATAGATTTTATTGAGCTTTGGTTTACGGACTAGTGTAAGCCCAAAGAACATAATGAACTATGTGTACATTCTGGCAGCACTTGGTCCAATTCCCACATGTGAATGCTTGATGTCCCTTTTCCATGAAAACGACAGCCATGACAAAAAAATTAGGTCACTCATTGTGTGGTTATGTCTTGTCAACAACAAAGGTAGTATGTCAGCTTCAAAACTGCATAAAAACTTGGTATCTTACTTATAATAATTTTGATGTTTTAGGCCTACTACACATTATACACATAAAAACGCATGGTGGCTCTATTTACGAGTCCGGAAGATTACCTACATTTACTTGAAAAGTAGGACTCGATAGAAAAGGGCCGCACCTGGTACGTCATGGTGATGGTGGGTGGGGCAACTTTTTCCTTTGCTCTGTCCATGCTTTGTCACGAAAACAATTATTTATTCTGAAATCTTATACATTTATTTACAAACTAATCGAGATAATATATTAAGACCTCATACAAAGAATTATAATAAGATTAAGCTATTTCTAGATATTTTAAGTCTAAATAACATAAAATCATAAAATAAACTTACTAAAAAGAAAATTTATATTAAGTCCAAGTAAAGAAAGTCGGTATTCAACAAAGAAGACGGGTATCATAATATAAATTATTTGTAGGTTTTCTACTACATCCATATCTGGTACTAGACGAAGATCCCGTGGGTACTGTTCTCAAAGGTAGTCGCAAGGGCGGGGAAATGGCAGCAGTCAAACGATTGGCACTATCACAAGGCTCCGGGGGCCGCAGTCGGCGCTCTCGCTCAGCGCGCTGTCTCTCGTAGCGCTGTGCGTGAGCCACACTACGCTGTAAGCCCGCCAGGCTATCGGTGCGAGCTGGGAACTGCTCTAAACTGTTCGAAACTTCACCCACTTCAACAATGTCGGTATCCACGATTTCTTGATGGTCTAGTGTCATACCGATGTTTAGCTTAAGGTTAGTTAAACCATCTCTAAAAATGAGATATACTGTAGCTTGATCTAATACTTTCAGAGAGAAATGCTCGTTAATTTTCATAGCTTTCATTTTGATTTGAAATGGTTTGAATTGTTGGGTTAACTTCTTTCTTTTCTCTTTGATGAAGTTATCAAATTCTATGGCTAACATTTCTTCATTATCTGGTCGAGTTGTCCTATCTGTCGCTGGTCCAAGTTTACGAATATTAGGGTCCTTGAGTGCCAATTGGTTATCTATCATGACTTGCTGTAGGACTGGCGGATCGTTCAATGAATGCCATTGCCAGTGTGAAACGGGACCAATTCCGCGATCAAGCACCACTCCTTCAGTCTGATTGTATTTAAGGCTGAGAAATAATTTAAAAAAATAGGTAAGTAAGATAAACGCAGCTATCAGGGCAAGTAATGAAAGACCCTGCTGGGTACATTTAAAAGGATAATGCGAACTGTTTATGATTAATTTGGGCAATTAATTATAAAAATATAAATTCGCAACATTTGCGAATTTCCGCCATTTTCTTTACAGTAATTTCTTTGTGCCATGCATTCATTTTGCTGCTGTGCAATATTGGTAGCATGGCGTATTTTATTGTCTGCTCTGTCTTTCGTTCTTCTATACCACAAGAATCACAGAGATAGGGCGTTTAGTGTCACAGATAATCCAAAAAAAGTTGAACCATTTATGATAGTCGAACTGCCGTGGTACGAAGAATATCAGTCAATTATTTTTGCAATGCGACAACTATCAGTGGATAATGAGTATTAAATGAATTAGTTTAAGCTACGTTGTCATGCTTTGGTCTTGTATGAAAAAAATATTGTTATTAATATTAACCGTATCTTGCCAGCATGATCGAAAACTATACCATTGCCTAGATAGTCAAAAGTGGCAAGTATCGTAATAGGATGTGTGCGCCCACGCTCATCGGGCTCGCCGCTGCTGTATATTACGTAACGCTGCTGAGCATTTGTCTCTGAAAAACATATTGTAAAAAAAAAAATGAATAAAACCTTAACACATCATTGTCTGGACCGATAATATAACATTCCGAAACGCTAGACTAGTCAACAACAGAGCAAGGCATTTGGGGATTTTAGGATAGTGCCTCTCACTAGGTAAACATCTTGAAATTCGGTGACCGCTAACTTTATTTTTATAGAACTCCAAGATAACCTTCGGTATCGTAATAATCTAGTGCCAGTCGACCACTTCTGTAATACCAGCGACCTCGTCCGTTGTCATCGAACTCGGCTAGTCTTTCGCCGGTGTCGTAAGTCATCAGCCGTTTGTACTTGTTGTGTTCGAACCAGTCAAACTCGGGGTGTGCCGGACGCATTCGATAAACATTCATCTAAAACATAATAATAGCGTTTCACAAGCTTTGAACTACTAATCTTCTTAAGCGTGCGGTGTGGGTTTTAAAAATAGCGAAATAAGTACTGTAGCGTAGCGTGGGGTTCAGCAACGGGTGCAACAGTGTGCTAAGAGAGCTCGAAAATTTTAGCACCTGGGATTGGTTAGGTTTTCTTTTGACAATTCGTACTAAAATGGGAGCTACTTTGTCGAATTATGCAGAAAAGTTACTGAATTAAGAGTACCAGACTGAGAGAGCGAGTGAAGCGATCTCGAAAATTTTAGCACCCCGCCTCGGATAGGTTCATACAGAAATATGAGTTAATTTTGTCGACTCATACAGAAAAGTAGACTGCAAGAGTGAGAGAAGCGAACTCAAAAGTTAAGCACCACGCTTCACATAAGTTAGATTTTTGTTTGACCATTTGCAGCAAGTATGAACGGTCAAATTGGCCTTCGGTAAATATTTTTCAAGGTGAAGAAAGCTGCATACATTTAAGAGTATGTTGCCCCTAAAAACGGGCCTTGTAATAAGCATCCTATACCTTTCGCACCACTTTTTCTGTAGGTAGCATCGTCCAACCCTTGTCAATGAAGGTGCGATCAGATAAAGCGTAGCAAATAACACCTTTACCAGATTCCATCTGAAATGTTAACACATTTCAGTAAATCCATCACACACTTCCAGATCTTCTACTCAATATGAATAAACATAACAATAGTGTCCCGAATTGACAACAGAATATATTTTTACATAGGGTAGATTGCCAGCTCCAGTTGCTGAAATTGGCTGCCGGCGGCGCTGACTTTGGTTGTCAATTTGACTTAAGGAGTGGCATAAATAACATGTATCAAAGCAATTTTTTTTCACCTCACAAGCTCGGAAAGAATCTGTTTGTCATTCGAAATCTACGTGCAAAAGTGCATTTTGTCCGCTAGCGTGGAAAGAGTTTTTAAAATTCGAACCTTTCTATTCAATTTATAAACTGCCGGGTCCACTGAAAATGCATACATACTTATTTCATGTCAATGCGCCAACCACATTTATAGAATAATCGCAACGGCTAGTAAGACATCTGCATGAAAAAAAAAACTAAAAATCTTCTTCTCTCTAATCAATTCACTTATTGTACCATCATTAATTTTAGATTGTTTTTTGATAAAATCGTAAGACATCTTATAATATGAGTGAGTCCAGTAGCGACGAAGATATAAATTCAACACCTGCGGAGTTAGTGCAAGCGGTACATAATGCCGAATTGAGTTTTCTGCCGGATAAATCGCGCGAAAAGTACATAAAAGCGTACAATTGGTTCTAATGTCTAATGTACTAATGTAACGTTCTAATGTAATGCATAATGCATTTCTAGTAATTATATTCTTGTTTTGTTGTTTTATGTATTTATATTTTAGATTTCCAAGTAATACTGAATCTAAAAGTAAATAGATAGTAGGTACATGAAATAGCGATGTAAAATTTTTGTTTTTGTTTCGGAGCATAAGTCGTTCTTAACAATTCAGGTATAATACCATACTCAACAATATCTTACTCGTACAATATTATCCTACCCATACAATATTATTCCCCAAATTATAGGGAAAAACTTTAACAAATGGCAGCCCTTTTTACACACACATAGATAAAAAGGTGGCTTCACTTTTGATGTTCGGAGTGCTCCGTCTTTCTTTTTTTATTGGTCTGAGTTTAAAACAAGATCCTTGGACTCGTCCTTCAACTTCTAAAGTAAGTATGATTGAAAATCGTAATGAATCGCTTGCCATTCCGTCCGTGTCTCCAACATTCTCAAATGAAATTGAGTACGCAAATTTGCCTAATACACAAGTCACAAACACAAAAACTAAAGTTAAAAAAAAAATGTAACTCTCAACAACTACTATAACGGCGATAAACAGTCTTGTTTTTTTAAATTTCGCGCGTGTTTCCAGGATCAACTTTCGTTTGCCAGACTCTACCAGCAGTGCCTGACGGTTACTGGCTGTGGGACAGCCTGGTCAATGACTGATGTAGTTATATATTTTAGTTTTAAATAATACTACGTCATTCTTCCTACAGTTTTAGTGAACTCCGAACAAGACTTATTTATTCGAATTAAACAAGAAATCGGGTATATATCGATATCGATAATGTAATTCAAAATTCAATGTGTTACTGCACTGGTCGAGTAGCAATAGATATTGATCTATGACGCGAATGTCAACCTTATGTCTGACATAAATAAACTTATAATTGCGACCACTGAGAATACTGCCATCTATGGACGGGTAGCGGAATTTACTCGTTATTTGAATCTAGTTTGACTTTAGATTTCAAAACGTTGTACATACTTTCTGCACTAAAGTGAAATAAATCCTATTCATAAAGCATTAAGGTTTATTTTCAGATGTAGGATCTGTGACTTATGCTAGTTTTGACTAAAATTAAAACGACGAATCAAACGAAATGTTTATTTGTAGTGCATTATAGGATTAACGGTTTATTTGTGTGAGTTTGGCGACAGCGGTTCCAATAGTAATTTTGTTACATTGCTCTTCCACTGTTTTTTCTGTTCCGTGCACGCACCACAGCGCCCTAAGTCCCAGGGTCTAAGTTCGTTCTAAGTTATTATTATTTTTTATATGTTTGTACATCTCGGGACCCTGGGGTCCCGGACCTTTGGAAGGCATGCGAGGGGCCGAAGCCAACTCGCAGAGGCCCTTTAGACAATTTTAAATGGAATAAGGCACCAACCGACGGTTATCCCTATTCGCACTATGCAAGTGCAGCCAAGGACAACCCCCGGTTGGTGTAGGACTATTGCAGAACATGGAAACAAAGATATTGGCCTATGGGTTTGGGTGGCTTGGTAAACTAGTTATCTTGAACTATGGAGAGACTATGGCCCCTGCCTGACCAATGTTTTTAAATATAAAATACTTAGATAAAATGGCAGGGGGTGACTTGCACACTCAATAATGGGCCCCCGAAAACGGTCGCTAGCACAAAGTGTTGTAGCGACAAGGGGGCATCATGTCCTAAGGTGCTTAAGAGGAGTGGAGAGGTATTCCACGGCTATCAGGACAACCCCGGAAGTACGGTCAAGATCCCTACCAGCATCTTACTGGAATTCTTCCTTCCTCCGAGCACGTTTGCTCTTGCGAATCTCCACTCAAGCCGGCCAATCAAGGCAAGCCAGAGATGAGGAACAAGACTTCTCCCGGGAGGTAGGGTCCGTGGGGTCGCTACTGCCCAACAGCTCGCCACATGCTGCCCTGCGGGTTTTTGTATCTCTCCTGGTCTGGCTCCTCACTCCAGACCCGTTCCGGCAAAGTAAACTCTACCGGCACAGACCTAGAATTCGGAGCGCGCAAGCCCCACCACGACGTCAACGTAGAGATACGGCGGGCGGTGGGATTATTATTATTATTATTTTCGTGAAGGAAATAAGTTCGATAAATTATTAAAAAATGCGCGCAGCGTCGCATCGCTTCACGTCGCGGTCTGAACTGACCCTTAAAATAAACACAAAAAAAAATCAGTATTCAAATCAGACAAATCATTTTTGTGTTAATGTTTACTTTGACAGTCTTACATAAGCAGACGATTTCCATTTTCTACTTGTATATGTAGGTAAGTATGTACCTTCACAAATGACTGGAAATACTCAGAAGAATAAACAGTGCCCATAGTTGTCAGAATGACAATACCACATTGTGCGAGAGGGATATACTACAGATTAATGTTCTCCTTTTCATAGGCCATTCGTAAGTACCTACCTTCATTGGTAACACGAAAGAAACTTTGTGTCATACGTTTAACCCTAGAGTATTAATCATCGCCTGAGCCTGACATGCCGCCAGTAGTGGTTTTTTTCTTTGCTTTTCATCAAAATATTGTAATGCGCCATTGTTTGGTTCGTATTCATCAATAAAAAATACTCAACAAAAAATAGTTTTTCTCAAAACTCCTCCGGTAGATTTTATTGAGCTTTGGTTTACAGACGTGCGTATACGGATTGAGGAGCCATGTCTCATATTTAAACGCGGGTGGGTACTGCCAATATTTAGTAGCAAATTATCCGATTTTGTAGCCCCGATCCTGGAATTTGTAGTAAAAAATACCCTTGAAAAGTTACATGGCATTTAAGCTGGCTCCTCAATTCAGACGTGTGGAATGTTTATTTAATTAATATCTTTTGAAATACTGAATGTGTAAGATGTTGGAGTACGCCAATATTTAGTAGAAATCTCTACTTAATATTGTTGCTATTGTTATCCGATTATATGAACTACTTTAGTAGCTAAGTAATAAAAACTAAAACCCAACTACGACAAAAAGTCAATCAGCTAAAAAGGTATAAATAAGACACCACAGATAGACAAATTAAAAATCGGGAGTCACACGTAATCTGTTCGATTTATACCCTAACGCGTGTGACACCGGATTTTTAATTTGTCTGTCTGTGGTGTCTTGTTTATACCTTTTTTAGTTCATTGACTTTCTTGTCGTAGTTGAGTTTTAGTTTTTAACCGACGAAAAAAAAAGGAGGAGGTTCTCAAGTCGACACGTATATTTTTTATTTTTTTATTTTTTTAAGTATGTTTTACTCATAACTTTTTAGTGAGTAGTCCGATTTGAAATTTTTTTTTTTATTGGGAAGGGTATTATACCTCGAAGTTGGTCCCATTTAAAATTGGAAACTATAATCCACCCCTAAACGTAGAAAAAATGGGGTTGATTGATTTTTCACCAACTGAATTTTCAACTGTGAACCGATTCTGTTGAAATTTCGCACACATACATAGTTCTGATGACACAACCACTCATCATCAACTCCAGGTCTTTATCTCGGAGTAACCCCCTGGAGTACCCTGGAGTGGATGGTAACTCAAAAGTGAAAAATAAAAAACTTTTTTACAAAAAATTAAACCGACGAAAAAAGAACTGAAAAGCGAAAAATAAATAACTTTAATTTCGGAAGTCGGTGGCAAAAAACGAAAATTGAAAAGTGAAGAAACCGACTTCCGAAATTAAAGTTATTAATTTTTCGGTTTTCAGTTCTTTTTACGTCGGTTTAATTTTTTGTAAAAAGTTTTTTATTGTTACTTAATTTTTTTCCATGACAAAAAATTTGAAGCTTTGTGAGGTTATGTCTTGTCAACAACAGAGGCAGTATGTCAATTTCAAAACTGCATAAAAACTTGTTATCCTACTTATAATAATTTTGATGTTTTAGGCCTACTACACATAAAAACGCCTACTACACATAAAATATACACATAAAAACGCATGGTGGCTCTATTTATGAGTCCGGGAGTGTACCTACATTTACTTGAAAAGTAGGACTCTATAGAAAAGGGCCGCACCTGGTACGTCATGGTGATGGTGGGTGGGGCAACTTTTTCCTTTGCTCTGTCCATGCTTTGTCACAAAAACAATTATTTATTCTGAAATCTTATACATTTATTTACAAACTAATCGAGATAATATATTAAGACCTCATACAAAGAATTATAATAAGATTAAGCTATTTCTAGATATTTTAAGTCTAAATAACATAAAATCATAAAATAAACTTACTAAAAAGAAAATTTCTATTAAGTCCAAGTAAAGAAAGTCGGTATTCAACAAAGAAGACGGGTATCATAATATAAATTATTTGTAGGTTTTCTACTACATCCATATCTGGTACTAGACGAAGATCCCGTGGGTACTGTTCTCAAAGGTAGTCGCAAGGGCGGGGAAATGGCAGCAGTCAAACGATTGGCACTATCACAAGGCTCCGGGGGCCGCAGTCGGCGCTCTCGCTCAGCGCGCTGTCTCTCGTAGCGCTGTGCGTGAGCCACACTACGCTGTAAGCCCGCCAAGCTATCGGTGCGAGCTGGGAACTGCTCTAAACTGTTCGAAACTTCGCCCATTTCAACAGTGTCGGTATCCACGATTTCTTGATGGTCTAATGTCATACCGATGTTTACCTTAAGGTTAGTTGAACCATCTCTATAAATGAGATATACTGTAGCTTGATCTAATACTTTCAGAGAGAAATGCTCGTTAATCTTCATAGCTTTCATTCTGATCTGAAATGGTTTGAATTGTTGGGTTAACTTCTTTCTTTTCTCTTTGATGAAGTTATCAAATTCTATGGCTAACATTTCTTCATTATCTCGTCGAGTTGTCCTATCTGTCGCTGGTCCAAGTTTACGAATATTAGGGTCCTTGAGTGCCAATTGGTTATCTATCATGACTTGCTGTAGAACTGGCGGATCGTTCAATGAATGCCATTGCCAGTGTGAAACGGGACCGATTCCGCGATCAAGCACCACTCCTTCAGTCTGATTGTATTTAAGACTGAGAAATAATAATAAAAAATAAATAAGTACGATAAACGCAGCTATCAGGGTAAGTAATGAATGACCTTGCTAGGTACCTACATTTGAAAGGATAATGCAAACTTTTTATGATTAATTTGAGCCATAAATTATAAAAATATAAATTCGAAACATTTGCGAATTTCCGCCATTTTCTTTGCAGTAATTTCTTTGTGCCATGCATTCATTTTGCTGCTGTGCAATGTTGGTAGCATGGCGTATTTTATTGTTAGCTCTGTCTTAAGAATGAAAGAGATAGGGCGCTTAGTTTCACAGATAATCGCAAAAAAGTTGGACAATAATGATAGTCGAACTGCCGTGGTACGTAGAACATCAGTCAACTATGCTATGCAGTACGACAAACTATCAGTGGATGGGTTAGTGAGTATTCAATAAAGTAGTTTAAGCTACGTTGTCATGATTTGGTCTTGTACAGGGTGGCGCATAAGTCAGGAAGGAGTCGCAACGCAACTACATATAACTATGTTTATTTTTGTTAACTAATTTTAATTGTTATCAGATAATAAAATAAAACTCATGGAGATATTTTCAAGTTAGGTTTTAAATAGTACGTCCCGTAAATGACCACCATTTACAGCCTCACAAAGACGGGCTCTTTCGAGAACATTTCTCATTACTGCCCTCAGAACATGAGGAGTTAGCAATCGTATTTCAGCTCGGATGTTCGCCTTCAGCTGCTCGATTGTCCTGGGTTTATTATTTACACCTTGTCTTTTAAATAGCCCCAAAAAAAATAATCAGGCGCAATTAAATCCGGGGACCGTCCAGGCCAGTGAAATGTTGAAAATCTCGTGATTAAACGCTCGCCGTCATTGTGGCTCGAGCCGTATGCGCTGTGGCTCCATGAAATTATCCATGGTAAATATAAAAAATGTATTTTTTAATTTGTTAAAAAAAAAGAATAGTAAATGTCAGTGCAAACGTCATATTTTATTTATAAAACCAAGTCGGGACTTTTGCGCCACCCAGTATGAAAAAATATTGCTACTAATAAATTAATCATATTAACCGTATCTTGCCAGCATGATCGAAAACTATACCATTGCCTAGATAGTCAAAAGTGGCAAGTATCGTAATAGGATGTGTGCGCCCACGCTCATCGGGCTCGCCGCTGCTGTATATTACGTAACGCTGCTGAGCATTTGTCTCTGAAATTGATATTGTAAAAAAAAAAATGAATAAAACCTTAACACATCATTGTCTGGACCGATAATATAACATTCCGAAACGCTAGACTAGTCGACAACAGAGCAAGGCATTTGGGGATTTTGGGATAGTCTCCTCACTACGTAAACATCTTGAAATTCGGTGACCGCTAACTTTATTTTTATAGAACTCCAAGATAACCTTCGGTATCGTAATAATCTAGTGCCAGTCGACCACTTCTGTAATACCAGCGACCTCGTCCGTTGTCATCGAACTCGGCTAGTCTTTCGCCGGTGTCGTAAGTCATCAGCCGTTTGTACTTGTTGTGTTCGAACCAGTCAAACTCGGGGTGTGCCGGACGCATTCGATAAACATTCATCTAAAACATAATAATAGCGTTTCACAAGCTTTGAACTACTAATCTTCTTAAGCGTGCGGTGTGGGTTTTAAAAATAGCGAAATAAGTACTGTAGCGTAGCGTGGGGCTCAGCAACGGGTGCAACAGTGTGCTAAGAGAGCTCGAAAATTTTAGCACCTGGGATTGGTTAGGTTTTCTTTTGACAATTCGTACTAAAATGGGAGCTACTTTGTCGAATTATGCAGAAAAGTTACTGAATTAAGAGTACCAGACTGAGAGAGCGAGTGAAGCGATCTCGAAAATTTTAGCACCCCGCCTCGGATAGGTTCATACAGAAATATGAGTTAATTTTGTCGACTCATACAGAAAAGTAGACTGCAAGAGTCAGAGAAGCGAACTCAAAAGTTAAGCACCACACTTTTCATAAGTTAGATTTTTGTTTGACCATTTGCAGCAAGTATGAACGGTCAAATTGGCCTTCGGTAAATATTTTTCAAGGTGAAGAAAGCTGCATATATTTAAGAGTATGTTGCCCCTAGAAACGGGCCTTGTAATAAGCATCCTATACCTTTCGTACCACTTTTTCTGTAGGTAGCATCGTCCAACCCTTGTCAATGAAGGTGCGATCAGATAAAGCGTAGCAAATAACACCTTTATCAGGTTCCATCTGAAATGTCAACACATTTCAGTAAATCCATCACACACTTCCAGATCTTCTACTCAATATGAATAAACTATGAATATTAATCAGGAAGTACCTCAGCTGCCGGCGCCGTGTCCCGAATTGACAACAGAATATATTTTTACATAGGGTAGATTGCCAGCTCCGGTTGCTGAAATTGGCTGCCGGCGCTGACTTTGGTTGTCAATTTGACTTAAGGAGTGGATAGGCAGGGTAGGCATAAATAACATGTATTAAAGCAATATTTTTTTTCACCTCACCATCTCGTATAGATTCTCTTTATCATTCGAAATCTGAATGCAAAAGTGCATTTCATCCGCTAGCGTGGAAAGAGAATTCGAACCAATTGTATTCAATAATTCTCTATACCACCGGGTCCACACTGATAACGCATTAGTACCTACTTATTTCATGTCAGTGCGCCAACCAAATTTTTAGGGTTCCGTACCCAAAGGGTAAAACTGGACCCTATTACTAAGGCTATGTATGTCTGTCTGTCTGTCGTCCTGTACGCGATAAACTCAAAAACTAAAGCACCGATTTTCATGCTGTTTTCACAAATGGATAGAGTGGTTCTCGAGTAAGGTTTTAGTATATAATAACGGACATCCACGCGGATGAAGACGCGGGCATCAGCTAGTTATACAATAAAAAGCACGATTAAAATATTTACTATTGACCTAATTGTATTACACTTATTTATGCTGTCGCAACGTTTATCAAGCATTTAAACGGAAAAGTATGAAATAAAAATTTTTGTTTAAAAAACTGTAACCCGCAAACGAGAAAAAAAAAAAAAAAGTAATAAAAACTAAACCCAACTACGACTAAAAAGTTATAAACAAGACACCACAGTCAGACTAATTAAAAATCCGGAGTCACACGTGTTAAGGCTCTTACATACTGGGGGGATTCGTCGCACGACGTGCCGCGACGCCGCGGCGTCGCTTCGCAATTTCTCAATTTCGCAATGAGAAATTGTTTTGTTAAAATTCGCGTCCCGCGACGAATCGCCCCAGTATGTAAGAGCCTTAAGGCATAAAGCATACGCAGAGGGCCTACAACGCTCTTCGTGTCCAGTACAACAACGCCTTCAGGGTGTTGGTGGGGCTACCGCGATTCTGTAGCGCGTCAGCCATGTTTGCTGAATCTGCTACCGATAGCTTTTCAGCAATCATGAGGAAAAGAACGGCATCATTGTTACGCAGGATTCGTGGGAGTGCCAATGGCATCCTGAAGGTGATTGGGGATAGGCTGGACGGCGTTTTTCCTGAAGTATTGGACCCGTATGCATATCTACGGGTCTGATACTGCATAGTTGTAGGTTTTATTTTTATTGTTTTTTTTATATTTTTATTTTGTTTTTAAGTAAATGTAAGTACTAACATAGTTATGTAAGTTGTATCACTAACAAAGATCTATGGAGCAAGTTTCCGAAATAAACGTTTTATTATTATTATTATAAATCAAACAGATTACGTGTGACTCCGGATTTTTAATTAGTCTGTCTGTGGTCTCTTGTTTATACCTTTTTAGTCGTAGTTGGGTTTTAGTTTTTATTACTTTATTTTTTTTTTAATTCTTTTGGGGTTATAATATATATTTTTTTGAAATGTGCTCATTAAGCCCTTTCATTTGATACCCAACATGGTACGATTAAACATTTTTTTTTTTAAGTTCCTGACTTTATGTCCTCTAGAGGGCGCCGTTTTTAATTTAATGTGACGTCACATAGCCTATAACCAGTGGACAATCAAGACGCTTCCAATGATACCTCATTTGTCAACTTGTGATGAGTGGTTTAGAAGATAGAAGGGAACAGATGAACATACTTACATACATAGATACATACATACCGGTCAAAATCATAACCCTCCTTTTTTCTTCGCCGTAGTCGGGTAATAAAAGTGATCTAAGGGAAACACCGCGAAGTGAAGCAACGCGGGACGCGACGCTGCGCGAACTTTTTAACAATTATGGAACTTATTTTCTTCACGAAAAGGTATAATTTCAGTGCGAGTGTTGGACACGTGTCAAAGTATGCTGAGATGCGCGGTGCTGCGCAGCGCGTGTACCTTATTGTGTAGTAAATATATTCGATATTGCATCGGATCATAAAAACGTGCGCGTTGCGTCGCGTCGCAGTCTGAACTGACCCTACCATATATATTACTTTAGTCTATGACTGACCCTAAAAAGTACGAAACAAGAAAATATTACAGACAAAAATCAAGACATAGGTACAAAAACCGGCCAAGTGCATGTCGAACCACGCACAATGAAGGGTACCGTAGTTGGGATGAATTTATCCAACAAACTGAACATTATAGTTGAAAAACATGTTCGGGCATGAACACAATATGTTTTTGCAACTGCAAATTTGCATTGAGAACATGTTTTTGCAACTGCAAATTTAAGTTGCTCGATTATTACTCGGTAACTTGTGGAGCGCACTTAGCTGTTATAGTTTACCTTTTAATTTCGTTATATAATACTACTGCCGTGAATTTTTTCACATATCTAAAACCAACCATTTAGCTGGCAGGGGGGGGACACGACTCTAACAATAATTAGCACTTTAAAGCTTAATATTTCGCAAACGGATCCCTAAATCCAAAAATGGTTTTCACAAACTCACATTATTAAACGACCTCTCCAACGATACCCCAAACCAAGGGAATGACGTGAAAAAAAAACACCAACCCTACAGGTGTAGGGAAGGAAAGCAAAAAAAAAAATTGTACAATTTTATTTTACAACTATGTCGGCGTAATTTATATGTTTACACGTACCAAATTACAGCTTTCTAGCACTAAGAATCTCTGAGCTAAGCTGCGGACAGACAGACAGACACACAGACGGGCATGGCGAAACTACAAGGGCTCCTTGTTGACTACGGAACCCTAATGGTCAAGGTAAAGCCGTGGTCGCGTTTTGGTCCAACGAGCGCTGGGCGCGCGCCCGTGTCCAAAACGTAGCGTACTGTCCGCGCCTCGGTCGGTTGATTTATCATAGACGTTCAAGTAATTTGATCAAACAGACTGGTTCAAAGAGTTTTATCAAATTGGCATGAATGTGTGTGGGAAAATTTGATAAAAATGAGTTGTCAAATGGCATGAAGAAATATGAATTTTGAACCGACTTCTTCAGAAAGGAAGGTTCTCAATTCGCCTGTACGTTTTTTTTGTATTTATTTTACGCCATTACTTCGCCGAATATGAATCGATTTTGATGATTATTTTTTTGTTTGGTAGGTCATGCTTCAGAGGTGGTCCCATATAAAGGAGAATGGGCAACAACACATGGGATTTGCCCCGAAGCCCAATAGCCATAGGATATATACCAAATAGAAAGAGCTTTTCAAGAGGAACACTTCCTACCAACACAACTTTTGCCAATTATTAGTCAGTTCGGAGTTAATGACCTAAATAGGTGACAACTTAGGCGTCGAAGTTAACGAATTCTTGGTGGCCAATAGCCATAAGATACATACCAATAGAAAGAGCTTTTCAAGAGGAACATTTCCTACCCACACAACTTTTGCCAATTATTAGTGTGCGTTACGATTGGTCCGCCAAGTAACCCAAATAAAATAAAACTTCGTCCAAAAAATTTTCAAAATTTGTCAAAGTAGAAATAAAAAGTTATAAGGGTTTTTAGTTGGCCGCGCAAACGTAACGTGGAGGATTGCGCGGCCATGGAGACCTCAGCAACTACTTGGGTTAGAGATGTAATTCTTTTTGTTAATTGAAAAATGAAATTGTCAAAAAATTTCGAAAAAAGAATTATAAGCTCTAGATCAATATTTTACGAAATATTCACCTTGGAAGTTATGGCCGCACAATCGTGCACTTGCTGTTTCTTTATTGTTGATTATTTCTTTAATACTAAGACTTCATACAGTAAGACTGTTACAAGAAGAATGGTCTTAATTTGTCAAAACTAACGAAAGCAAAAAATACTACTAAAGTTTAGTTAAACAGACGAAATCAGTCCAAAACAAAAAGTACATGGCCGCGCAGTCGAAACGTTACTTTGTACGCTGATATCTCATTATCTACAGTATGTTAACTAACAGAGGGCTTTCCCGTTAACCCGCAATAGTATACCATACACACAAGCTAAAAAAATATTACCATAAAAAAAAAAGTTTATTTTTATTTTATAATAAAATATTCAAAAAAAATATTATTTTGATACGTAAAAGAAACACTCTGTACATGCGCACTTGTCCTTCAAAGTAAGTACGGCAATGTCGCAATTTACCTATGAATGACGGGCCGCGTGTGCGGCGATCTGATTGATGCGTCGCCTAGCCCCGCCCCCTGCTCCACGAATGTCCACAGGATTTGTCCAACTAATTTTAGTCAGAACTAATCTCGCGCGCATACCGGATGTTAATTTATTTTCGCATTGCAACATCTTGTCTCGTTTCGTCATTCGTGTGTGAAAAATGCCGCGTTATCAGTTCAGTGCTCAGAAGTATGTGAACATGGTGCACATTTATGCTGAGTGCAGTGTAATTATGATGTTGCTCTGAGGATGTATGCCGAGAGGTATCCCAATGCACAATTTAATGCGACGAGTGCACTAAAACAACCGTCGGCGATTGCAACAAGCAATGTGTAGAGAGAGAAGGTCAGCATGTTGAGCAGTTCAAAATCTAAGTAAGTCTTTAAACATTATTTAAATGTACCTATCATAATACCTAAAACCTTTTCTAAAAAAGAAATAACACTAAGAAACGACTGTGCCACAAAATAAATAAGATCAAAAGGCCCACTCTTTGCTAAAACTACTTTTATACTCAGGGAGTACCTACCCCGTACAACGAGCGTATTACTTCTGTGGTGTTACACGATTGCTATTAAGTAATTTATTACGAATGCAACTGCATAAAGTAAAAGTTTTTTTTTTCATTTCTATGTCATTGTAGAAAACATTATAAAACGTTAGCCAGTGATTGCTAACGTGTAATACCGTCATTATCATTTAAAAGCTAGCCTAAACTGAGATTGAAATGAAACTTTCTCTAATACTTAACCGCACACTATTTATGAGCGTAGTTACCTACTACGTTATTTTTTAGACACAATTTATTTTTCTAATTACTTTCTTATTAGCACTGTAAGGAACCGGAGTCACCGATCTGAGTGAATAGGTAAAACACATTCGTGTACTTGTTCCATGAGTGGACCTTCTGTACTTTTTATCTGTTTATTTTGTGGCAGCGAGCCCGCGACCGACGCGACGTGTCGGCAAAGCGCTGCCGACGCGCCACCCCGTGTCCATTACTCGGCCGCTGCGTGCAGAATAATTCGCTGCACTCTGTATTCTAATATGATTGAAACGTGGCTTAGATAGGTACATGAATTTATGTTTTTACTGTTTGCGAATAGGTTCTTACAAGCCCAAGTGGCCTCAGTGACGCGTTCCTTTGTCAGCCGGGCATTTGAGACGGGTTGTTAAATCAAAACATACATAAATGTTTTATTTTACTGATAACAACACGACGCTGTGTTTTTCACTGTCTTTCCGCTCGTTTTCCGGTGATGCAAGGTTGCATCAATCAAAACCGATGAGCCCCACTGATGCATATTTGCATCAGTTGACTCACGCTATTAAAATCTCTATTTCTACAGTTAAGGAATTCTTGGCATCCAATAGCCATAAGATATATACCAATAAAAGAGTTTTTAAGGGAGAACCTTTGCCACAAACACGACTTCTGCCAATTATTAGTTAGTTCAGAATTAATGACCTAAATAGGTGAAGAATTTCAATAATGCTTAATTACTTACATTTAGAGGTCTCTAGCTCCTCACTGATTAACAATCGAGAAAAATCGTCCTATCACGAAATATTTCCCTTGAGCAGATATTTCCAATAGCATATATTTTAATGCTATTGGGGGATGCGGGAGAGATCCCGGAGGCTTAACGTTCTGTCCGGCCAACTGACTCTTTAAAACATTGTTCCCAAAACGGCATCTAGGAGGCCAATGTTGTAAAATGTCCATTTATAGACTTGAAAGATCATGTTTGAAAGGCACAGAATTAATGAAAGTTAGTTAAGTAATTAACGAAATACCTGAATTTCACTAATGCTGAATTACTGACATTTAGAGCTCTGTTACTCCTTTCGTACTAACAATACAGAGAAGCTTAAAAAAATTGTTGTTTTAAAATGTTCGCTTATAGGCTTCAAAGAAGATTTTTGCAAGGCACTGAATCATTAAATATTAATTAAGTGTCGAAATACCAGAATTCCAATAATATTTAATCACTCACATTTAAAGCTCTGTAGCTCCTTTCGTACTAACGATCAAGAGGTGAACAAGGGAGAACAAGTTTTTCAACTACAATGTTGAGTTTGTTGGATAAATCCATCCCAATTACGGAACCTTTCATTGTGCGTGGTTCGACATACACTTGGCCGGTTTTGTTCAGATTGAGTTAGATGTTGTCCAATATAATTGACAGCCTCCAGTCAGAGGTATTCCGAAATAAAATCGAAATTATGGTTACCCTGCTCGAACATTGTATGAGATAATTCATTTTTGAGATTACACACTTTGAAAACTGTTCTGAGGGTAAAAAGATTAATATGTCGAATAAATTAATCTTCACACCGAAATCCTAGCAATTATAGATAATGAGATATCAGCGTACAAAGTAACATTTCGACTGCGCGGCCATGTACTTTTTGTTTTGGACTGATTTCGTCTGTTTAACTAAACTTTAGTAGTATTTATAGCTTTCGTTAGTTTTGAAAAATTAAGACCTTTCTTCTTGTAACAATTTTACTGTATCAAGTCTTAGTTTTAAAGAAATAATCAACAATAAAGAAACAACAAGTGCACGATTTCGCGGCCATAACTTCCAAGGTGAATATTTCGTAAAATATTGATTTAGAGCTTATAATTCTTTTTTCGAAATTTTTTGACAAATTCAGTCTTCAATTGACAAAATCAAAATCAAAATCAAAAGTCATTTATTCAAAGTAGGCTGAGAATCAGCACTTTTCGAACGTCAAAATTACATACGACAGTCCCCCAAAACGCCCACCTTTCACCACTTCCTAGTGCTTTAGCTGGGAAGAAGAAGTGGCGCAACAAACTCCCCAGCAGCACAGCTGTCTGTTCAGTTAGAAACAACTGATTCTATACAAAAGTATGCAAAATCATTTACATTACGTAACATAAAATATAAATCGAATTATTAGCCATATGTCAGCTAGCACACGCAAATATACCACCCAAAAAAATAAATAAAACAAGAACTATATGTCCTCAAGCAGAAATAAGTAAATGTAAACATAAATTAACTAAATAAAAGCCTCCAGGCACAAAGGGCGTGCCCGCTTACATATAGCCATTTAATGCTGTAACTGGAAGTTATACATGATAAACTAGGACCATCGAAGTAAAATAAATAAAAAGTTAATTACTAATTAACATTAACAAAACCGAGATCAGCAAGACGACCAGTCACCACAAGCAGCACCCGTTCACGAGCATAACGCAAAGATCAGCCATTACCCCCCTCGCCATATTTGAGGGAAGGAGACAACCCGACCCCGACGCTACCGCAAGCAGTGACATCTAAGAAAATACGAACGGCGACTCCATCCGCAAATACACCATTTAAAGGCACGTGGTGCCGCTCGCATAATAATTCCAGCTGAGCCGTCGTCAAATCACCTACCCGTAAACTGTTCAATAAATCGATGAATTCGCTATCATCACGCTGTCGCATGTTTATGGTCGGTTCACAAAAAGAAAACTGATGCCACAACAAGTTAACCTCCGCTGATAATCACGATGGCTGCACAAAACACCAATTCCCTTTCACCCACTGAATACCAAAATGTTGACTCCACCGAATAATTTGTCTTTGTTTTTATATTCTTGAAGTCTTGTCTTGAGTGGATTATTCTTAGGTTCTCATAAGAGATCATAGAAGTTTCGTCTATGATTAGCCAATTTATATAGCGCCATTTACGCCTTTCGTTCTCGAGTCTTTGACCTGTAATTTTTTACTATGTCATAGTATTTTTTTTTCTATCGGAATCCAGAAAATACTATGCAGTGTTTTGCCAAAATTTTGACGAGCAGCAACTCCGGTAAAGGACCCAACTTCGACAAAGTTAGGCTTCAGTAGTATATCTACTGTTGGTGCGTAACAACGATTAATGTTATGCTCCACGATTAATTTCAACAGAAATGATTTACCACTACCTGCACCCCCGTGATAAAAAGTAACAGCTGACTTTTTTGACTTTGCAAATCGTTTTCGATTGCCGTTGAAACTTTCTGAAATAAATTCTTCTGTTGTACATTTAATCCGCGAATACTTCCTCGGAACAATTCATCTGTCGTGACAGCTCGTTCTTCCACATCTCAATAAAAGTTATCATCGTCATCTACAATTTGTTCACCAACACATAACATGGGAGCATTGTCGACATGTTTCACGCGCAGCATTAAGTGCGGTGGCTTGAGCAACAGCCTGCTGAATAATAAATTCAGCGTAACCAAATTGTTCTGCGGTGACAATGCCCTGCAACGGGCGCAGATCACTTTGACGCCTTATAAAACAGTCTTCAGCGGTTTCATTTTCGAAAAGTAACTCGTCTTCATTACAAAATGGTATGTGTCATACTATTAAACTGTAATAGTATGCTTCTTTGTCACTATTAATTGTATAATAGCGGGTACGTAATACTGCCGGTCTATTTCTTACCCGCATTCTAGTGTTGTCCTGCAATCTGATATACCTAACCGGAGTAGTATCTTCGTCCCTCAGTCCTGCATCTCCGTTGTCTTCTGATTATGTCACTCCGTTGTCGTCTGTTATGTAATTTTCTACATTTGTATCTGTATTTTTATGGTGTACATAATAAAGAGTATTCTATTCTATTCTATTCTATGTCGTGTTAGAGACAGTTTTAAAGCGGACGGCAAATTCCGCAAGGCTTAAATTCTCCAGCTCGTTTGGGCGTAATACATAACGACCAAAAATGTTATTATAAATACTGGTCTTATTTTCTGATAATTATGTATGTACATGAATGGTTAAATAAATAAATACAGTACGGAATAGTAGCTACCAATTCTGTGCTACTAAGGGGAAGAATACAGTCCAGACATTGGCAGGCTCGGATATATTATGTGTATACGAATATGTCGCAGTAGGATGGTTGAAGCCGTGAATCCGTGATACAGTTATATAACTAGGGATATCTGGAGATCTAGCTATATACCGTAATATAGTTAAAATCTAGGGATATAACTATATCACAGCTTCTACCATCTTACTGCGCCATATATACTGTATGAAGAAAAAAATAAAAGTTATAAAACTACAACCCAACTACGACAAAAGAGTGAACTATAAAAAGGTATAAACAAGAATCACAGACAGCCAAATAAAAAGCCGGAGTCACACGTGTCTGTTAGATTTAAGACCTAACACGTGTGACTCCGGATTTTTAATTTGTCTGTCTGTTATTACTTAGTTGAGTTTTTTGTCGTAGTTGGGTTTTAGATTTATAAATTTAATTTTTATTAAAAAAAACATTGGGGTTATAATAATATATATGTCGTACATTATAAAAGTTGAGCGATAATAGTCTCTCATTTGATTATTGTAGTACTAAGGTGAGGGTAAACTCCGTGACGCGCTCACTGGAGTGGGCGTCACGTGGACAGAGACGTGTTAAGGGAAGTGGCTGAACGACGAAGCAGTCTTGTGAGGGCAACGAACAGATGAGACCTCCACTTCTACTATGCGAAACTGTCGGTTTGCCCGAACGTAGAAATTAGTGCGTGAACATTATTAGTATTGTACACACGGCTACACATCAAGCTATACACGTCCAGTTTATGCTGATCTCGCATTGTATAGAATTTCCATACAATGCGAGGTCAGCTTATACAGGAAATGTATAGCTTGATGTGTAGCCCTGAGTACCTACTGTGATAATTATTCTGAAAGTGAAATACTAATTGATTTGCTGTATCATCGTGTTTTATTGTAAACCTGCACTATGGAGTCTGTAACACCGAATTGAGATTATGGCGGCACTATCGCTCAGCCATCGCTGACGCCGTCATATATATATTTGAAATGTGCTAATTAAGCCCTTTCATTTGACACCAAACACGGCCCCCCTTAAAAATATTTTTTTTTAGTTCATGACTTTATGATCTCTAGGGTGCGCCATATTCAATTTAATATGACTTCACACAACCTATAATGATGGTATTAATACTTCATAATACTACCCCAGCAAGGAACTCAAAACCTCCTTATGAGCCTTGGTTTTATCATAAATAACAAAAATAGTAGGTACTTATCGGTCGCGGCCTGCAACTGACGCATTGATGGACGATCGTGAAAATGTGGGCCAAGGCGAAGCCAAGACATATCCTTTCATAAAATAGCTGACCCATTGTGGACTAAACGCTCCTACACACAGTGCCGCCGCGCCGGGCCTTGCCGCTAGGTAGGCCGCGGTGTGTCCGGCTTGCCGCGCAAAGGACCCGCCAAACAACGAGTGCCGCTCGGCAAAAGTCGGCGGTCCGTGCTGCCGCACACAGGCGAAAAATGTATTGTTAGCAGAAATCTAAAATAAAAATTGTGTCCGAAACCGGTTTTCATTGTTTGGATAAATCATCTTAAGGAATATGGCTAACTATGTATGCAAGCGAAATACTTGCAAATACCCAAAATTATACAATATATTTATCCAAAGTATGACTTGTTAAACGGCGGATATGTTTTGCATGTTTTAAGTTGCGACTTCAAACCATTTTCTAAATGGTAATTTTTTTTTTGTGTGTATGTTTCGCGACTTCTCTGCCAATAAATTATGAATTGATTTTGATGATTCTTTTTTTGTTTGGTAGATCATGCTTCAGAGGTGGTCCCATATAAAGGACCATGACCAGATTCCTATACATGCATACCCTTACTAAAACAATCTGTTACAAAGCTGCACATGGTGCATTTAAAAGCACTTTTTGACCTACATTTTGAAAGAATACCTCCTGTTTAAGATAATGGAGCAGTTTTTTATAGTATATTTGGTAATAAAAAAATCTTTTTCCTAGCACTTTTGATCCGTTACACTTAAAAAAACTATTAATTGCGAATCATTTTGTGTCAGGCGTTTTTTTTAGTTCACTGTCGAATTCCAATTAGCGCCAGAAACATTATACCCACCTCGTAACCTAGTAGGGTTTGCTAGATTTTGCAACATAAATAACTAGGAACCAGCCTATGATGCACTCAAACTGTGCTGAGGGGAGACAAGTATATTTTTTAAACCTGAGAATTAGGCAGCTCGTCCATCAGAGAAGCTAAGCTACGAAACTATAATGTACTTTGTTTCATTTTAATCCTTTTCGAGCAGAATTAAACCAAACTGCGCTATGAATATCAATCGACCCTATTGGACACATATCCATCACATCTCTTAGAATAGTTATAAACATCTGGCGTGGACCTACCAGATGTTTATAACTTATGGGAGAATTCCACATATTAGTAAGGTAGTAAGGTGGTCAGAACAGTGTAAACCGGAGAAACGGGAAATAAAACAAATCTCTCAAAAACAACGTACCCTTTTTTATTCAAACTTAAACAATTTATTTCACAACCTAAATAAATATAAGCCATGGCAGTGAAGAGACGGCCAGTCCCAAAAAGATGCGTGGATCAGCACCATTTAGCTTATAACCATTTTAAAGGGAACTGAATCACAACATCAACTTGTTACGTTGTTTTTTGTAGTTGCACGGATAATTCACTGACTGCACGTCTCTAAATACGTTGCACGCGCAAAACACATTTGATGCACCGAAACATTGATCCATGATTCCAATCAACTAAGCACCGCAATATCGTATCCAATTACATTTCACCGATAAACTGACACGTATCGTTAGTCCAGTAGGAAAACCAAAATCGACAGTGAGATATCGCTTTCAAGAATATGTATATCGAGCTAAAATGTGCAGAAAAGTTACGGGTAAGTGTTTAAATAAACAATAAATAAGCAAACAAACAATAACACACGCACAAAGCACAACTTTGGACTGGTTTCAACGTAACAGTAGGTTTCTATGGTGACGAGTGACAAGTGATTGAATGATCGAGTGACAACTACAATCAGTGTTTCCAGATGGTTGTTATTTTTTTACCCAAAAACTTTTCAAGAATCTGCTTCGGAAAAAATACTATATATTATATATTACCTACAAAAGAACTTATTAATGAAAATATATTATAACATCTTGGTAACATCATTCGTATTGAAACTATACGTATAGTTCTTTATTCATTCACGTTAATTACAATATACAAGCTACCACTACACTAAAATATATAAAATATACAAGTATATAAAGGAAGGCATCAAAAAATTCATCCGCATCGCTGTCAGTGGGAAAAGTGTCCAATAGGCTGGCAGCTTTGCCACGTTGGATGGCAATGCTGATTCTTTGGCCTAAGAATTGGCCAGCCTGCCTGACTGGTCACGTGAAGAGTCGAACAACCGCTTGTCGATGTCCCAAAATACTCGATAAGCACTCGTACCCCATGGCCCTAGTGTTTCAACCCCAAACTGCTTTATGATTATGTGAGAAGAGAGACCGCATGTTAAGTAAAGTGTCTAGAATATAAACAATTAAAATAATAAAAGTACCCCAAAAATAAGGAATACTCCTACCACTAATCTGATCACATTGACCGAATGAACGAAATGAACTGTAATCTTTCACATATCGTCGCCATTAAGTCGAAAATGTAACCGGAACTACAAATAATATTTATTTTTATTCCATTTTAAACATGGTCTTTGATTGACTCTAGACTATTATCTTAAATCTAGTTTGAATAAATGAAAGATACTTAAAACTACTTACACTAAAACACTACTGATACTTAAATGTATGGATTGGCTGTAACTGATTAGGGCATAAATGGTCATTGTCATTTTATTAGCTTTGCTTTCGCGGTGTTTATGATAGCTTCAATAATTACGTATTTTTCCCACTTAGTCTATACATATAGACGATATCTTATTTGACTCCGTCACTGTTATTTACATAGCAGGTAGTGGTATTCGAAATTGTGTGGGGAAGTTACCACAACAAAAAAGTGAAAAATAAAAACTTTGTACAAAAAAAAACACAAAATAAGTGAAAAATTACTTTAATTTCGGAAGTCGGTGTCTTCGCTTTTCAATTTTCGTTTTTTGCCACCGACTTCCGAAATTAAAGTGATTTTTCACTTTTTTAGTGTTTTATTTGGAAGTCGGTTGTTTTTTTTAACCGACTTCTTCAAAAAGGAAGAGGTCCTCAATTCGTCTGTATGTTTTTTTTTTTTTGTGTGTTTGGCGATTACGTCGCCTAGGCTGGGTTTTAATTGTATTTCTAATTACTTTTTCAACACACTTGCTCGTAAAGTGGCTCTTATTGAACCGCTTTTAGGTTCATAATGCAGTGTATTATGGAAGCGTGCTTATACTTTATATTACCGCACTAGTGCGGTAATGTGCGCCACAGATTACTATTTACTAGTCTGAGTAATGAAATGGCAATATGGAATTAGTAAGTACTATCATGGCAGCATGGAATTTGTATCCAACAGAAATTGTTTTTGGTGAAGCTTTTTACCAAAGACAAGCGCTCAAAAGCAAGTTTTTATTTAAAAAAAAGAAACAAGCAAAAAAATATCCCATGCATGCCCATGGGATTTTTTTTACCATAATTAAACGTCTGTGGGATACTATACATTGAATAAGTATGTGCTATCCTACAAAAAAATGAGCATTCTCTATTTACACCCGAGCAGAGACTTGCGCTTTTTTTCTGGTAAGACCGCGATTGGCACGCGCGCAGGCCACTTGACCCGCCCCGACGAACCGCGCTGGCCTGCCCGTGTGCCACCGCGTTCGCGCGGAATGAATCTCTGTCATTCTGAACTATTAAATAAGGGTTTATATCGTCTGTGGCTATTTCAGTCTATATTGTTCACTATCCCATTTGCGTATTATGTATTATTAACTATTGTAATTGTATCAAAACGTACCTACTAGCGACATTTATGATAAGGAATGTGTGAATATGTCAGTGAACCTTTAGTGTCTTTTGAATGTACTACATGTGAAGGTAGAAAAATAAATATAGTCTGCACTGAATAACCGACGCGTTTACTTTAGGTTATGGGCCCAGATTCAGATTCATTCAGATTGGAGCTCTCACATGATGACTAACGGAAGTTGGTTGCAAAATGTATCGAGTCCACAGACGTTACCCGAAATAATGGTAGCCAATCAAGAAAAACTTCAAGTCTCGTGTAAAGGCAATGTTAAAATAACAACACAACAAGGATACGATATAACAATCAAGGATGTTTTATGCGTTCCAAGCCTGACGACAAACTTATTGTCAGTGAGTCAACTAATCAAGAATAACAACAGTGTTTCTTTCTCAGACAGTCAGAGTTGCATATACAATGCGAAGAAAGAACTGGTAGCTGTTGCCAACTTGACTGATGGTGTGTACAAGTTAGACATATGTGCAGTACCAGTGACAAAATGTTTACTTGCCAGAGACAATGCTTTGTTGTGGCATAGGAGGTTAGGACACATAAACACTAACGACTTGAATAAAATGAAGAATGGCGCCGTGGAAGGTGTTAGTTATGAAGGCAGTTATGAAGTGACAAAATCGAACTGTGTGGTTTGTTGTGAGGGCAAACAGTCACGTCTACCATTCTTCACAGGCACAAGAGCAACAAATGTGCTTGAAATTGTGCATGCTGATGTGTGCGGGCCAATGGAAACCAAATCTATAGGATTGGCAAGGTACTACCTACTCTTTGTAGATGACTATAGCCGCATGTCATTTGTGTATTTTATGAAGGAAAAGAGTGAGGTGTACAAACATTTCAGAGAATTCAAATCAATGGTGGAGAAACAAAAGAATGCCAATATGAAGGTCTTGCGAACGGATAACGGTGGAGAGTTTTGTTCCAATCAGATGGAAGAGTTTTTGAAAACATCTGGCATTATACACCAAAAGACAAACCCCTATACACCAGAACAAAATGGTATGGCCGAGCGAAACAATAGAACAATTGTTGAAAGGGAAAATGTTTTTTATTCGATGCTAAGCTAGAAAAGAGATTTTTGGCAGAGGCAGTATCTACAGCTATCTATTTAAAAAATCGTTCTATAGCATCAGGTCTGAATGACAAAATGCCTTTTGAGATGTGGCATGGTAAGAAATCCAAAATGAGCCAAATACGAGTTTATGGTAGTCCAGTAATGGTGCACGTTCCTAAAGAGAAGAGGACCAAGTGGGACAAGAAAGCACACCAGCACATTCTTGTTGGTTACTCGGAGCATGTAAAGGGCTACAGAGTTTATGATCCAGTCAAAAACCAGGTCACTACCAGTCGGGATGTAGTGGTGATGGAAGGAGCAGTATCGTCAGGAAGATCGTCCACAGCCAGTGAAGCGACGTGGTGTATGGAAGAAGCTTTTCCTGTTCCTGAAGAAGATGATCGTTCAGTGGGGGAACGTAACAGTGAAGAACGCTCAGAATCAGATACTCAGGACAGCTCTGCCAGTGAATCATCACGGCAGACATTCTTTGAGGCTGAGGCAGATGAGACATTGATTCCCAAAACTCCAAAACCAAGCAGCAGTCCAATCAGTACACCAGAACCAGACTCTGTGACCTATAATAGACCAAAGAGGGAACGGCGGAAGCCTGACAGGTACAATCAGACAGGTTTGTTGGTCACTACAGATCCTGAACTGACTGTGATGGAGGCATTAAGCAGTCCAGAGAGCATACAATGGAAGAAGGCGATGGATGAAGAGTTAGAGTCGTTTCGAAAGAATGAAGTGTTCGAGCTTGTCGATGTCCCTTTTGGAGCTACAATAGTACAGTGTCGGTGGGTTCTAAAGAAAAAGTTAAAAAGTGATAGTGAAGTGCAATATCGTGCACGATTAGTTGCAAAAGGGTTTACCCAAAATCACGGAGTAGACTATGATGAGACCTTTTCACCGGTTGTGCGGCACTCAAGACTCAGATTAATGTTTGCACTAAGTGTAAAACTAGGACTGGACATTACTCAGTTAGATATTAAAACTGCTTATCTAAATAGTTACTTGAAAGAGGATATTTACATGTGTGTACCTGAAGGTTTTGCATCCAAAATGGGCAAGAAAGTACTTAAACTCAAAAAGGCAGTGTGTGGATTAAAACAATCTGCTTTAGCTTGGTATGAGAGAGTTAGGGATGTACTTTGTAAAAATAATTTTAAAAACTGCACACAAGAGCCATGTTTATTATACTTCTTTACTCATATTTGTAAAATATGAGTAAAGAAGTAAAAATCATAATAGCATTGTAAGTAGATGATTTTTTGATTTTTCTAACAATGAGAATGAAACTGAGAAGTTAAAATGTATTTTAAATTCTAAATTTGAAATTAAAGATTTAGGTCAGGTTAGGCAATATCTAGGAATGAATATTAATGTAAGCAAAGACTGTAATAACTATGAGGTAACTGTTGACCAACAACAGTATATACAGGGTGTTTGGCAGAACGTTGAACATACGAAAATGGTGGGTAGGTGGGGTCATCTGCTACTTACTCAGCCCTAATTTATTTGGCCCTGGCCGACTGGGTATTTAAAAAAAAAAAAAAGTTTTTTTCTTGTTTCACCACTTTCCTAACTTTAAAGTGTATTTTTTTTATTAAAAATGGGCAATAAAACAGGCAATTTTTTTTTTTTAATCTTTGATCTTGGCAGATTCTTATAAAATTATTGCTTTGTTCAGATGTTAGCTAGAAAAAAAGTTATGAGTCCTCAAACTTACAGAAAGATGTAAAAAATACTTGAATGTTAATTTCAACTTGCATTTAAAAAAAAACAAAAAATGATTGAGGAGTTCCAATTCTAGCAAAACATCCCTAGTGTGTGAGCTTTCTAATGGTATGTAATTTGCTTTTATAAAAAAAAAACTGTAAGAGTTATTTCATAATTTTATCAAGCAGGAAATTTTTGACGAAACTCTACCTTTACGGAAAGTTAAATGTTTTGCGAAATTTAATACTGCAAAGTTGGTAAAAATTATGGATCGACGGCTTGCCAGTAGCAGTGGTGCAAATTGACATTCACTATTCCCTTGAGATGGTTACACAAAGCAGGTAGAAATTTTGTTTCACTCTTGCGCAGTCATAGCGTATTTTTGCTCTCTTTCGCTCTCGTGGCACCGTGACGCCTCAGAATGAATTCTTTTCTTTTATTCAGTCGAGACTTAACTGCCTCTGCGATCTCACGTGCCCGTTACGCTTACGTTTGTTTTTGTTCACTTCGTTTTCTTTTATTGTTATCACTAGTTAAGTTTAAGTTTAAGTTTGTTAAGTTTTTTGTTATTACTGTTACCTGTTGTTATTGGTAAAGAAATGGCTGCTTTTACCAGTGAGGAATACGCGGACATGTTGTTAGCGTATGGAAGCGCTAATACAAATTCGCGTGAAGCGCGAAGAATTTATCAAGAGCGTTATCCCAACCGCCGAGTACCCAGTCATCAGACGTTTGCGAGTACTTACCGACGTTTACGACAAACCGGTAACCTGAACTTACAAGAACCACGAGTGAACGCAGCACGACCCGATGCTACCATTGACGAACAAGTTCTTGCCGAGTTTGACGCGGATCCTACCAAAAGCATTAGACAGATAGCTTCAATACTTGGCTTAAGCATATGGAAAGTGTCGTCTGTTCTCCGGCAAGATGGTAGACATGCTTTTCACTACACTCCAGTGCAAGGTAAGATTAAGCCGTTTATGCACTGCATCTGATACGATTTTGTGGAATGTAGTAAATTATGAGACAGTTCAATTGATCGTTCCATTTAACCTTGATTTCGTCACTTTCTTTATTAGTTGTTTTGCCTCATGTTGTTTTTAGCGCATTCAATTCTAATTTCAAATTAAATTCAATAAACTATTCCTATTCGGCCGCATTCACGTAACAATCAGGCGGCCAGCGCTTACAGGATTCGGATTTCGGATTCGGTTTGCGCAGGTGGTCAGCGTAGGTAAACTTGCCAGCACTTATGGGTCCTTTTTAGAACAAAATTGGAAAGTCGCACGCCCTTTTGTGAATTTGGTCTTACGTCTTTATGGCTAAGCCATAAAGCCAAATAGTGTACTTAAAAATTGAAGATGAAAAATTTGGATAATTGTAGAGTTTGAACTCGGAGGAAGAAAAGATTCAGTATTGAAATCAATTCTTAGACATGTTTTGTTTGTTCTAGGTCTCGATGACAGTGATTTTGGGAGACGTGTGCAATTTTGTCGCCATTTGCTGCATACCGATGTGGACGACGTTAACTTTTTTAAAAGTATTTTGTGGACAGACGAGTCCAAATTTGACAAAGAAGGGATTGTCAATTATCACAATCTTCACCATTGGGCACTTAAAAATCAAAACCCACACGTGAAGAGACAAAGAGGCTTCCAGAGGAGATTCAGTGTGAATGTCTGGGCAGGAGTGATTGGCGATAAGCTAATAGGGCCTCATTATTTGCCCGACAACATCAACGCGAACAACTACTTGGATTTTTTGATAAATGATTTACCACCATTAGTGGAAGAAGTTTTCCAAGTAGACATAAACAGGCCTATTGTCTTTCAACACGATGGTTGCCCAGCTCACTTTAGTCTAGTTGTACGTGAGCATTTGGATAATTGTTTCCCAAATTCGTGGATTGGCAGGGGAGGACCAATTCCCTGGCCTCCGCGATCGCCCGACCTCACTCCGCTCGATTTTCACGTGTGGGGAAGGGCAAAGGAACTAGTTTACACTACAGAAGTAGAAAGTCGGGAAGATTTGATAAATCGAATTAATGCTGCTTTCGAAGTTATGCGACAGGAGATGCTGCTGCGCACAACAACTGTAGAAATCAGACGTAGATGCCGCACCTGTATTGCGAATGAAGGGCGTCAATTTGAACATCTAATATGATTTATTATTTAAATAAATTATTTAAAATTATTTAATTGTTTCATTAACGCACCTAACTGGTACAGCATAATTTCAATCGATCATTTAATTTTTACCAACTTTGCAGTATTAAATTTCGCAAAACATTTAACTTTCCGTAAAGGTAGAGTTTAATCAAAAATTTCCTACTTGATAAAATTATGAAATAACTCTTAAAGTTTTTTTTTTATAAAAGCAAATTACATACCATTAGAAAGCTCACACACTAGGGATGTTTTGCTAGAATTGGAACTCCTCAATCATTTTTTGTTTTTTTTTAAATGCAAGTTGAAATTAACATTCAAGTATTTTTTACATCTTTCTGTAAGTTTGAGGACTCATAACTTTTTTTCTAGCTAACATCTGAACAAAGCAATAATTTTATAAGAATCTGCCAACATCAAAGATTAAAAAAAAAAAATTGCCTATTTTATTGCCCATTTTTAATAAAAAAAATACACTTTAAAGTTAGGAAAGTGGTGAAACAAGAAAAAAACTTTTTTTTTTTTTTTTTAAATACCCAGTCGGCCAGGGCCAAATAAATTAGGGCTGAGTAAGTAGCAGATGACCCCACCTACCCACCATTTTCGTATGTTCAACGTTCTGCCAAACACCCTGTAGAAGAATTATTGCAGACATTTAACATGACCGATTGTAAAACAGCTGATACACCTATAGAGAACAAATTGAATATAACAAAGGCAGAAAAATGTACATTAGGAATTAATTATCAAAAACTCATAAGTTGTCTTATGTACCTTGCGGTCATGACAAGACCTGATATAGCCTACTCTGTCAGTTATTTAAGTCAGTTTAATATTAGTTACAGTGTTGACCATTGGAACTATGCTAAAAGGGTTCTGAAATACTTAAAGAAAACTTAGACGTATTGCTTAAAGTTTAGTAGTCAAGGAGAGAAATTGCAAGGCTTTGTAGATGCTGACTGGGCCAGTGATATTTTGGACAGAAAATCATACACTGGATTCTGCTTTGTAATGGCAGGCTCAGCTATTTCATGGCAGAGCAGAAAGCAGAGAGTTACAGCTCTCTCGAGCACTGAGGCTGAATATGTTGCGCTCTCTGAAGCTTGTAGGGAAGCAATATATCTAAGAGAACTATTGTATGAGCTGACTGGATCCTTGGTAACAATTCGTTTGAATTGTGACAATCAAAGTGCATTGAAGATGGCTACTAATCATCAATGCCATAATAGGTCAAAGCACATTGATGTTAAACATCATTTTGTACGAGAGACAATCAAAAGTGGAAAGGTAAAGAGCAGTTATTTACCTACAAATGTAATGCCAGCAGATTTGTTGACCAAGGGTCTAGGTACTATTAAACACTATAAATTTATGGAAGACTTAGGTATTGTAAAATTGTAATGTAACTAAGTAACTTTGTACTTATATTTTTTTAGTGGTATGGTAGTTATATTATTTTGATAAGTGGGAGTGTTGTAATTGTATCAAAACGTACCTACTAGCGACATCTATGATAAGGAATGTGTGACTACATGTGAAGGTAGAAAAATAAATATAGTCTGCACTGAATAACCGACGCGTTTACTTTATTAACATTATTATATTTTTATATAGGCTGTTCAGGGGTATTACCAGTGCCTTTATTTACACCGCGCGCTCATCGCTAGCGGAAAAAACCAAAACTAGCCGCCATTTTCCACAAATATTTGTTAACTTTATTGTTGTGTGGTTAAAATCATTATTAAAAATCTCGATTTCACGTAGGGGAGAAGAACGTAAATAATAATAAATAGATTTGACTCCACCACGTTTAGTTACAGTAACATTTTTTTTTGTAATTTTTTTTTAATAGGCTGTCTTACGTGTTTGCCAGTGCCTTTATTTACACCTATGGAAAAATAAAACCAGCCAGCGCGCCATTTTCCATAAATATTTATTATCGTTTACGTTGTGTGGTTAATTAATAACAAAACTACAAAATTTAAAGTATTGTCACCAACCGATAAAGAAGTTTTTAAAAGAAACTCCGGATAGTCAGTACCTGGCAACAAAGGACAGTTAAACTTTATAAATCTATAATCTCTATAGTTACGTTACGTTATTGTAGCATAAGTTCTTACAACAAGTCTTTTTTTCCTCGCAAGTGTGTTGAAAAACGTCGTATGAAACGAGTGTGCATTGATTATTACACTCTGGACTACCTTATCGCGCTCGCCTCTGGCTCGCGCGAATAATACCGCCTCAACTGTAATATCCAATAGAGCACACTCGTATCACAATGTACTATTCCACTTCATTTCATTCAGATTATGCATGCATCATCTATTTCATAAGGGGATTGAACTTATTACCCGTGACGCAAGACAATCGCTATTTCGAAAATATTAAAAATAAGAACAGCGTAAAAGTATAAAGTCCTGTCGAGTCCTGTGCTGAAAATTAATAGGAAATAAGGCGTCATACCTTCAATAATCGTATTAAGGAAGAAATAGATGCGCGTTTTTGCGCAAATAACAATAAATACGATTTCTATACTGAAGTAAAATTTAAGCAATCATATTTTCGTTTTCACAGGCATCAAACTGTGAAGAGATTTGCATAAGCAAGAAGACTCTCATTGGGTACTACAGAGAACCTACTTCACGAAAGAACTCAGAAAAAAAGCACTTCTTTTATAAAAAGGTGGAAAATGCTTTAAAAATGGCAGAAATTTCGAATGATGTAATAAGTGTTTAACGCAAATGAATAAACGTGTACACATAAAAACTTGAGTACTTAAGAACGCGACGACGGATGAATTCTCCATACAAACGTAACACCTAAATCATTTGCAATTTGAGCATATTTCCACCATAATGTGTTATTATTCAGATTGAGACAGTATTTATCTAGGTTTCTACATCTTTTTTTTTTTTTAAAACTGAACTAATATGAAGTTGTAGCGAATTCAATTTCGCACATTTTTACAGCGTAAATGACATGTATTCATATTGTTTTTTCTATAATGTAAACAACAATACTTGTAATATTCTTTCTGCAGAAACATAGTCTATATTATCAAGTTAGAAATTATCGAAAAAAAAATTTAAAAAAAAAACATTTCATTCATCATTTTTGATATTACGGAACACATCCAAATTTATCATAAATTTTCAATAGCTAGTAGTGCTATCGAGTCAAGCAAATGTCATGTCAATGCCAATCTGTGCCTGGTCATACAGTTCACAGTAGCTGTGTGTATCGCTCCGACAGGCACATTACCGCAACATTTGTAGCACTCGATTCGCCGTTGCAACCGACGCTCCGCCGCGCCGGCCCCTTAATGAATATTTATGAATTGCATTTAGAATACATTTTTATTACAGTTAAGCATACCATCAGGTTAAGCTACGCTTGCCGGGGTTGGTCTGTGGATGGGTGACCATCTTTACATACCGAGACTCCTCCGTGCCTCGGAAAGCACGTTAAGCCGTTGGTCCCGGCTGTTATTTGTGGATCTTTGACAGTCGTTACGGGTCCTCAGAAGCCTGAAATTCTGACAACCAGTCTTGCCAAGGCGTATCGTATTACCCAGTTACTGGGTTGGGAAGTCAGATAGGCAGTCGCTCCATGTAAAATACTGGTATTCAGCTGCATCCAGTTAGACTGGAAGCCGACCCCAGCATAGTTGGGAAAAGGCTAGGATTATGAGATGATGATATAATATTTAAAAGAATATTTTTGTTTATTTTAATCATGTAGCGTTTTATTTATCACGCTGTATAAGTAATAAACAAAATTGCGACATTTTTTCAATATACTATGTATCACTGATAATAATTAATCCTAAGCTAAATAAAAAAAGATACAAATAGTTTTTTGCCATCTTTTATCGATTTTTCGCCTGAGTGCGCCGGCACTGTGTGTAGGCCTTAATAGTGTAATTTAACATTAAGAACTGAACTATAAATACTAACAATTAGCAGACCATTTAGTCAAAACTAACCATACAAAAAAAAAACGATGGTAACATTAATCAAGTAACCATATTAATTACGATAATGATAATGATATTTTGCAGGAAATAATTAGCTTTTTTTTTTTATTAATATTTGTTGCTATTGCAGAGTACTTACGCTTATGCGAAATAGAGTGGATTCTATATTAGAGTACGGTTGTCATCCTACACTCTGGTTATTTTATTCTTTTCGAATCTATAATGGAGGAATCACTCCATAAGTAAAATCAATTAATAAAAGTTTAATTGATGTTATATATACGAATCAATGTTATAAAACAGCGTTCCACCATGATCTAAATAAATAAAGTTTTACCTAGTTCTGATGTTAATTCAGAAGATGTTATTTTCACGTTTTTCTTATTGTATAAAATAAAGACATCTCTGGTTGTGTTTGCAGCGCTTTCAGCCGCTTCAGCTTGTCTTATCTGTTGATGTGAAAAGTCATGAGTTCATGATAAGCTTTGGTAACCCGCAAAATTAAAATGATTTCATAATAGGTATTTTGGAATATTTATTATGCAGATGTGTATAAGGTCGCCCATAACCTTCGTTCACATAATATTATTATAGTATTCCTAAAATGTAATATTCTCATTAAGAGAAGTATAGTCACAAGCATAAATATATTAATACTACCTGCGCCCCGCGGTTTCACCCGCAACTCTCGATCCCGTGGTAATATCGGGATTAAAGGAATTCAATATCCTTCTCCAGGTCATGGTCTACCCATGCGAAAAATTTCATCCAAATCCGTTTAGCCGTTTTAGCGTGAAAGCATTACAAACAAGCAAACAAAACCCACTTTCGCATTTATAATATTTGTTAGGATACTAGCTGTTGCCTGAGACTTGGTCTGCGAGCCAAGATAATAAGTAGCCTATGTCCTTGTTCTGGTCATGGTCTACACATGTGCCAAATTAAATCTAAATCCGTTCAGACGTTTGAGTGCGAAAGCGTAACAAACAAACTCATTTATAATACACACACCGGCAAAATTAGAGGAACACAAAAAGAAGGTGCCTTTTTTTTTTAAACTTGTGGGTATTTCGACAAGTTGTACCGTTATTTTAGTGATTACCCATTTTATAGTGTTCCCAAAATATAATACTTTAAGAGCAGTATAGTCACAAGTATAAATATATTAATACGGACAGTTCGGGCAATAATATTATTTGATTTCATGATTCATTCATAAATATCTAAATATTCATCGCCGTTGTCTTCAATGTTCGAGATAAACTAAAAAGTACTTATAAATTAAATAATTCACAGTGGTACTTGCTCGGATTTAAACCCACAACCTCGAACATGAGAGGCGAGGTCTTCTGCATGAGCCATCACCACATTAAGTAAAACATGAGTAGCAAGCATATTTTCGGGGCATAATAATATCATAATGGGGACGAAGGGTTCGTAAGAAAATTTTAATTTCACTACCATCTGTTTCTATGATTCAGTAAACAATGGCGCTCTCATTACGTGGAATGAGTTAAACCCAGGTTTAGGTTATAGTTTGGTACGTGTACATGGTTTGTAAAAAAACGGGCATAACAGGCATAATGAAGAAAGAGCATGAAAAACCGTTTTTCATGCTCTTTCTTCATCTCTCATTTACCGTCAGGTGGTGGTGGGCCGTCGGCGTCGCGCGTTTGCTTGTTTGCTATCGTGTTAATAAAGAATCTAAATACTAACATCCACTGTTCGTGGTCTATGACAATAGACCACCAAGCCGCAGTCCTTTAGTTCTACAAGGGTCTGGAACTCTTGGCACTCCTTGTAGCATGGACAAAGCCGCTGTTCACTGAACGTAAGACAATTTGCGTTAATCAAGTAGGTATTCTATATTTAGCATAATAATCACTTTAAATAAACTCTTTTAACTTACTCTCCGAATACCTCCATAGTGAAATTCAAAACGGGTCATATCAAATCGAAGTGCGAAGAACGCAAACCCCATATAAAAAATGTACTCTGTGGAACGCAAACAATACAAAAATGGTTTTGTTATTTTGTTTGTCAGTTTGACAACGCATTTGCATATTGCCACATTGCACAGATAGGCACAGATACTGCCTATTAAATACATATTTATTTATGGAAATTGCTTTGTTTTTTCGTTCTTGCAGTGGTTCTTTCAGGTAAAGGTGTCACAGACATCTAACCTTTCAGGTCTGCAAAATACCTATTCTTAGTAATGAAGACCCTGGGGGTTATTAAATGTTATAAGTGCCCATACGATACGCGCACGTGCGTATGGACCCAGGGCCGATGTAAGTACGAGGATGTACGGCGAGATTTATACGGGATATCCCATCGAAAACTACACTTCTCGCAGATGCAGTGTGCGATAGCATTAAACTTGCGTGAAAGACATTTGCGCGAAAAGACATTTCCGCGAATGAACGTTTGCGCGAACGGACTTTTGCGCGAAGGGACACGTGCGCGGCAAGACTTTTCCGCGAATGGACATTTGCGTGAAAGGCACTTGCGCGAAAGACACTTCCGCGAAGGACACTTGCGCGAACCCGCTTGCTCGGAAGACACTTGCGCAAAATGACTTGCGTGAAAAAGTTGCGGGAATGAGATTTCTTCATAACATCACGTCTGTATTCTTTCAAAGGGTTTTCAGGGGTGCCAGTTATTTTTCTTTTTTCTGTTTCATAATATTATTTTTCGTTTTGGGTGTCATTTTCACCATGACAATGACACCCAAAACGAAAAAGTCATGGTGGGGCAACTTTTCCCTTTGCCCTGTCCATGCTTTGTCACAAAAACAATTATTTATTCTGAAATCTTATACATTTATTTACAAACTAATCGAGATAGTATATTAAGACCTCATACAAAGAATTATAATAAGATTAAGCTATTTCTAGATATTTGAAGTCTAAATAACATAAAATCATAAAATAAACTTACTAAAAAGCTAATTTCTACTAAGTCCAAGTAAAGTAAGTAGGTATTCAACAATGAAGACGGGTATCATAATATAAATTATTTGTAGGTTTTCTACTACATCCATATCTGGTACTAGACGAAGATCCCGTGGGTACTGTTCTCAAAGGTAGTCGCAAGGGCGGGGAAATGGCAGCAGTCAAACGATTGGCACTATCACAAGGCTCCGGGGGCCGCAGTCGGCGCTCTCGCTCAGCGCGCTGTCTCTCGTAGCGCTGTGCGTGAGCCACACTACGCTGTAAGCCCGCCAGGCTATCGGTGCGAGCTGGGAACTGCTCTAAACTGTTCGAAACTTCGCCCACTTCAACAATGTCGGTATCCACGATTTCTTGATGGTCTAATATCATACCGATGTTTAGCTTAAGGTTAGTTGAACCATCTCTATAAATGAGATATACTGTAGCTTGATCTAATACTTTCAGAGAGAAATGCTCGTTAATCTTCATAGCTTTCATTCTGATTTGAAATGGTTTGAATTGTTGGGTTAACTTCTTGCTTTTCTCTTTGATGAAGTTATCAAATTCTATGGCTAACATTTCTTCATTATCTGGTCGAGTTGTCCTATCTGTCGCTGGTCCAAGTTTACGAATATTAGGGTCCTTGAGTGCCAATTGGTTATCTATCATGACTTGCTGTAGGACTGGCGGATCGTTCAATGAATGCCATTGCCAGTGTGAAACGGGACCAATTCCGCGATCAAGCACCACTCCTTCAGTCTGATTGTATTTAAGGCTGAGAAATAATTTAAAAAAATAGGTAAGTAAGATAAACGCAGCTATCAGGGCAAGTAATGAAAGACCCTGCTGGGTACATTTAAAAGGATAATGCGAACTTTTTATGATTAATTTGGGCAATTAATTATAAAAATATAAATTCGCAACATTTGCGAATTTCCGCCATTTTCTTTACAGTAATTTCTTTGTGCCATGCATTCATTTTGCTGCTGTGCAATATTGGTAGCATGGCGTATTTTATTGTCTGCTCTGTCTTTCGTTCTTCGTTACCACAAGAATCACAGAGATAGGGCGTTTAGTGTCACAGATAATCCAAAAAAAGTTGAACCATTTATGATAGTCGAACTGCCGTGGTACGAAGAATATCAGTCAACAATTTTTGCAATGCGACAACTATCAGTGGATGGGTTAATGAGTATTAAATGAATTAGTTTAAGCTACATACGTTGTCATGCTTTGGTCTTGTATGAAAAAAATATTGTTATTAATATTAACCGTATCTTGCCAGCATGATCGAAAACTATACCATTGCCTAGATAGTCAAAAGTGGCAAGTATCGTAATAGGATGTGTGCGCCCGCGCTCATCGGGCTCGCCGCTGCTGTATATTACGTAACGCTGCTGAGCATTTGTCTCTGAAATTCATATTGTAAAAAAAAAATGAATAAAACCTTAACACATCATTATCTGGACCGATAATATAACATTCCGAAACGCTAGACTAGTCGACAACAGAGCAAGGCATTTGGGGATTTTAGGATAGTGCCTCTCACTAGGTAAACATCTTGAAATTCGGTGACCGCTAACTTTATTTTTATAGAACTCCAAGATAACCTTCGGTATCGTAATAATCCAGTGCCAGTCGACCACTTCTGTAATACCAGCGACCTCGTCCGTTGTCATCGAACTCGGCTAGTCTTTCGCCGGTGTCGTAAGTCATCAGCCGTTTGTACTTGTTGTGTTCGAACCAGTCAAACTCGGGGTGTGCCGGACGCATTCGATAAACATTCATCTAAAACATAATAATAGCGTTACACAAGCTTTGAACTACTAATCTTCTTAAGCGTGCGGTGTGGTTTTTAAAAATAGCGAAATAAGTACAGTAGCGTAGCGTGGGGTTCAGCAACGGGTGCAACAGTGTGCTAAGAGAGCTCGAAAATTTTAGCACCTGGGATTGGTTAGGTTTTTTTTTGACAATTCGTACTAAAATGGGAGCTACTTTGTCGAATTATGCAGAAAAGTTACTAAATTAAGAGTACCAGACTGTAAGAGCGAGTGAAGCGATCTCGAAAATTTTAGCACCCCGCCTCGGATAGGTTCATACAGAAATATGAGTTAATTTTGTCGACTCATACAGAAGA
Source organism: Lithophane leautieri (assembly GCA_949152455.1). NCBI lineage: Eukaryota > Metazoa > Arthropoda > Insecta > Lepidoptera > Noctuidae > Lithophane > Lithophane leautieri. The sequence continues at coordinate 13,524,438 of OX424459.1, forward strand.
GTAGACTGCAAGAGTGAGAGAAGCGAACTCAAAAGTTAAGCACCACGCTTCACATAAGTTAGATTTTTGTTTGACCATTTGCAGCAAGTATGAACGGTCAAATTGGCCTTCGGTAAATATTTTTCAAGGTGAAGAAAGCTGCATATATTTAAGAGTATGTTGCCCCTAAAAACGGGCCTTGTAATAAGCATCCTATACCTTTCGCACCACTTTTTCTGTAGGTAGCATCGTCCAACCCTTGTCAATGAAGGTGCGATCAGATAAAGCGTAGCAAATAACACCTTCACCAGATTCCATCTGAAACGTTAACACATTTCAGTAAATCCATCACACACTTCCAGATCTTCTACTCAATATCAATAAACTATGAATATTAATCAGGAAGTCCCTCAGCTGCCGGCACCGTGTCCCGAATTTACCATAGAGTATTAGGGTAAACTGCCAGCTCCGGTTGCTGAAATTGGCTGCCGGCGCTGACTTTGGTGTTAAATTTGACTTAAGGAGTGGCCCCTCCACTGTAAAAATGACGTACGACGACCAACCGATACACTTCTGTTAGCACTTCTGGGAGGTCTCAAAACCCAATACCATTTGAGATTATAATGACGATAACTACTCTAAACTTTTTTATCGTAAGTGTTTACAAACATATCGTTGTAGTCGTTATGATAATAAGCTAACACATAAAAAACGGATAACTTTGTAATACTTATATTGTTTTTTTGGTTTGGTTTTTTTCCATCTACCGTCAAATAAAAAATAATTAAAAAAAAACAAAAATAGAACAAAATGTTTTTATGTTTTTAACATAAAGATACACAATTTAACACTAAAAAAAACACCTCGCCATACAATTTTTTTTAACCAGAAGTTAATTACTATCACGTCATGGGGACCGGCCCCCGTCGGCGAACAAAAACGCATTCATACCTATTTTTTCCGTTTACGCCGACACCATCAGCTTTAAATTGTTTTTCAATTCAATTCAATTCAAAACATTTATTTCAGACCTTTCAGTCCATAGAGTGTTAGTAGTACATCAAGATGACTTAAAGCTATGTTAGTAATTTACAAGTACAAGTTACAAGTTATACAACAAGTTACAAGTACACAACAACAAGTTTACAAGTAATTTTGTTTGTTTTTTTTTATTTAGTTTTTGCATTCATCTCTTAAAGTAAAGATTACATGAATACTTTTTGAAAATTAGAGTAAGTTTTGAATACGAGTTCCGACATCAAATCATTTATTTCAAATAGGCACTTAGAAGGCACTTTTGAACGTTAAAAACAAAGAAATAGAACTGATTCTAGTTGCCCCTTCCAGAAGGTAGTTTTCATATGGAGAAGAATGGGCAAGAAACTCCACCGTTACTCTTTAAAAAAATGTTTTACAATATTTTGTATACATCAATTACATATTATATGTGAAGATGCATCGTCTTCACATATAATAAATAGAATAAGATTACTGTACCACAATAGGTAAAAGAATTAAAAATGGAGCAATGACAAATACATTAATTGATAGATAGATGGTGCTCATATATTTACAAACATTGTAAAACTAAACGATGTCACAATATTTCTAACATTTTTACAAGTAATACTAACAAGTCAGTGTGTGAGTTTAAGTAAGTAACTAATCACAGAGTGTAAAAATCTATTTATCATACAAATAATAAATTATTCAACCAAATTAGAAACCAGGTTGATTTTGTCCAGACTCTAAATTGTCCTATGAAGCAAGACCAGCATGTTTCCAAGCATTCTTATCTTGGATATAATCCTCTAATTTGTAATAAGCTTGTTTACAAAGTAAACTTTTAATATGAGTTTAAAATTTTTCTTTCATTCCATTCCAATATATCACAAGGTATTTTGTTATAGCACTATAAAAGAAGTTTGACGTGACGAGTCAAATGAATATTATATCGGTACTAACTTTTAGCAATATTCAATGTATCAATAGAATTTCAGAGCTAACAAAGACAACTTTCCTAAACCAAATGAACGCAGTTAGTAACAATAATAATAATAGTATAGTAACTCAACCAAAGCGAGACAGAGGGCGTTAGCATACAATTACCTGGATATTATCAAAAATTAACTTATATATATCACACTGATAATACAATACTGTTGTAACTCAAAATATGACTTTTTTGAGAATCGACGAAAAATTGATTATTCTCTTCCTATTATAAATAATAAAAAAATGAATACTATAATAGGTTTATTAATAAAATTAAAGCAATTAACTATTTACCAATCATTAAAAAAAAACCAGATAATTAATTCATTTCCAATTTTTTAGTTAAGACTATATTGCGTTGAATAATGTTTTCAAAAAGATGAATTATTTTTAGTTTATTGTTCAAACATTTTGAATTACTACAATTTTCAGGTGACTTTTTTTATGGTTTTGAGCAAATTTTTTTTAATTACATCAATTTTTTTATTTCGTTTTTATTTATGTAGTTACCTCAAACACAATCATTTTCAATCTAGGGTTAGGAAATAAATAAATGAAACCAGACAATTAAGTACGATCAGTCAGTTAATCAGCTTTTATTAATATAAACGATTATTTTATTGAGATTATTTATTAAAATGTTATTTAAATATTTCGTACTTATTAAAACAAAATAAACCGTCCAAAACACAAAACAAAATTAGCCAGTAATAAACAAAGGAAATCAAAATAATGTAATAATTATTCTTGAACTTAAATAATCAGTTAATGTTGTAATTGCACAGTAATGGTATTATAGTCATTAAAATGGACTTAGGCTAAAAAAAATATTATGTAGGGGAGGGTGGGGCAAAATGAGCCTCGGGGCACAACGTAAAGCTAGCTTGTATGCCAGACACGCTTATACAAGTCGACAGCGGCGTCATTCGTTCGTTGTTCTAGTTGTTTATCTTTTCTATTGATTTAAAAAATGGCCGATCATCTTGAAAAAGTACCGTTTGGGGCAAAATGAACGGGTATAATGGGATTGCCTTTACACATGGGCAATTTAATCAAATATTTTAATATTTATTTATACGGTTTCGGTTTCTCGCGTCCAATTTAAGGGGTAAAGAAAAAACTACTGAAAGGCAAAATTTAAAAGGAAAGAGTCCATTTTCAGTTAAGTACACCGGAAAATATTATAGCAATTCCCAAAATTAAGAACTACGGAAAGAGAAAACAGAAAACGTGGGAAAACGGCTATGCTTACAGGTTCCCCGTACACAAAAGAGCTGGGAAGGAAAAAAATGCAATGAAGAATTCAAAGGGAGCGAGGTTTCTTCAATAGGTTCGTCGTTTTCCTTCTCCTGGTGATTGTTTGACGTTGTTTCTGTCGCCATACCAACAAGCAATCGCCCACAGTGCATACTTAATCTAAAAAAAAACAAATATTTAATTATAATGAGTAATAGACCTTTAATATTGTACCTATGTCACCTAGAAAGTAGTAACTCGATTTTTTTTTAAAACATAGTTAATTAGAGTATTCTAATGTTTACTTTAACATGTTCGAATGCGTGATTTGAAATGCTGTGATTAACAAATAAGTATTTGTTTAAATATTAAGAAATGATCACAAGAAACCAGGTAATTAAATTTTTTCAACAATACTGTATTATATCAAAAATTACTTAATAAACCACCAAGAATGACGTAAGTAAAAATATAATTTAAAATCGCATTTTTGTGAATCAATAATAGTGTAACAACTAGAAATACTCCAAGTTTAACTCGAATTAATAGTTTAACTTTTACATACCTGATTCAATAATAACGTTCTAATTCGAATTAATGCGTTTTAATCGCATGCCGTCCCTTTTAGCCGAGTTTTGGTCGCAACTAAAGATGATACATTATTGGGTGGCAGATTTCGACAGTCAGTCATCATGAACAATGACTCATAGCGCCATCTCTTATTTGTTTCTTGCACTTTTCTAACGACGGTATTATTGACGCGTAGGGAATTGAATTTTACGTTTGAATAATATGATGTTATCTCAAATTTGTCATTTTTTTTTAGTTACAGCAGTACTGTATTATCAGTGTGATATACTAAACAGCGTAACGAAATCATAGCGCGATTTAGAAAGTGCACAACACCATCTATCGAGCTTAGATGTAAACTTGAACCTTTAATATTGAATCTAATTAGCCAATCTTCTCACTTTTACATTAGATAATTAGTCAGCCAGGTCAAGTAATTTTATTAATAACCCCACCGCCATATCTCTACGTTGACGTCGTGGTGGGGCTTGCGCACTCCGAACTCTAGGTCTGTGCCGGTAGAGTTTACTTTGCCGGAACGGGTCTAGGGTGAGGAGCCAGACCAAGAGAGATACAAAAACCCGCAGGGCAGCATGTGGCGAGCTGTTGGGCAGTAGCGACCCCACGGACCCTACCTCCCGGGAGAAGTCTTGTTCCCCACCTCTGGCTTGCCTTTATTGGCCGGCTGGAGTGAACACTGACGAGGAACAGAGCTCCCACCTCATTCTTGCCTTGATTGGCCGGCTTGAGTGGAGATTCGCAAGAACAAACGTGCTCGGAGGAAGGAAGTATTCCAGTAAGTGCTCGTAGGGATCTTGACCATCTTCCGGGCTCTGGGATTGTTCTGAAAGCCGTGGAATGCCTCTCCACTCCTCAAGCACCTCAGTGACGTAGCGACAAGGGGGGCAAAACTTCCTGAGGTGCTAGTGACTGTTTTCGGGGGCCCATTATTGAGTGTGCAAGTCACCCCCTGCCATTTTATCCGTATATATATAAAACATTGATCAGGCAGGGGCCATAGTCCTTCCATAGTTCAAGATAACCAGTTCACTTAGCCACTTAAACCCATAATCCAATATCTTTGTTTCCATGTTCTGCAATAGTCCTACACCAACCGGGGGTTGTCCTTGGGTGCACTTGCGTAGTGCATACAGGGATAATCATCGGCTGGTGCCTCATTCTTTTTGAAATTGTCTAAGGGGCCACTGCGAGTTGGCTTCGGCCCCTCGTACGCCTTCCAAAGGACCGGGACCCCATGGTCCCGAGATATGTAAACACATAAAAATATAATAATAATAAATAAATAAGGACTGGAAGTTCAGGTACATTTTTTGACATTTGTAGTGTTAAGTAATAACTTTTTCAACACACTTGCTCGTAAAGTGGCACTTATCGAACCGCTTTTAGGTTCATAATGCAGTGTATTATGGAAGCGTGCTTTTTACTTTATATTACCGCACTAGTGCGGTAATTAGTGCCACAGATTACTATTTACTAGTCGGAGTAATGACATGGCAGTATGGAATTAGTAAGTACTATCATGTCAGCATGGAATTCGTATCCAATAGAAATTGTTTTTGGTGAAGCTTTTTACCAAAGACAAACGCTCAAAAGCAAGTTTTTATAAAAAAAAAAGAACCATAAGCAAAAAAAAACATGGGTTTTTTTTACCATAGCTAAACGTCAGTGGGATACGATACATTGAATTAGTATGAACTATCCTACTAATAAATGAGCATTCTCTATTTACTCCCGAGCAGAGACTTGCGCTTTTTTCCGGTAACACCGCGGTTGGCACGCGCGCAGGCCACTTGACCCGCCCCGACGAACCGCGCTGGCCTGCCCGTGTGCCACCGCGTTCGCGCGGAATTAATCTCTGTCATTCTGTACTATTAAATAAGGGTTTATATCGTCTGTGGCTATTTCAGTCTATATTGTTCACTACCCTAATCCCATTTGCGTATTATGTATTATTATCATTATTACATTTTTATATAAGCTGTTCAGGGGTATTACCAGTGCCTTTATTTACACCCCGCGCGCTCATCGCTAGCGGAAAAAACAAAACCAGCCGCCATTTTCCATAAATATTTGTTAACTTTTTTGTTGTGTGGTTAAAATCATTATAAAAAATGTCGATTTCACGTAGGGGAGAAGAGCTTAAATAATAATAAATAGATTTGACTCCACCATGGTACGTTTTATTACAGTAATTTTTTTTTAAATTCAAATCATATATTTTTGTATAGGTTGTCTTACAGTTTTGCCAGTGCCTTTATTTACACCTATGGTAAAACACAACCAGCCAGCGCGCCATTTTCCATAAATATTTACTATCGTTTTCGTTGTGTGATTAATTATTATCATACAATACAAAATTTAAAGTATTGTCACCAACCGATATAGAAGTTTTTAAAAGAAACTCGGGATAGTCAGTACCTGGCATCAAAAGTCAGGTAAACTTTAAAAATTTATCATCTCTATAGTTAGGTTATTGTAGCATAAGTTCTTACAACAAGCCTGTTTTTTTCCTAGCAAGTGTATTGAAAAACGTCGTATGAAACGTGTGTGCATTGATTATTAAACTCTGGGCTACCTTATCGCGCTCGCCTCTGGCTCGCGCGAATAATACCGCCTCGACTGTAATATCCAATAGAGCACACTCGTATCACAATGTACTATTCCAGCCAAAGATGAAATATTTGCTTTGCATGTATGTACCTACTGTGAACTTATGTATTTATTCCAATAAATTATATATTTTTATTTTATTTGAATGTGCTTATCAAGGTTTTCAATCGGATACCATTATACCATTTAGACATCCGCAGTGTTACTAAAGTCTGATTAAATCATTTGCAGCCAAAGACGAAATGTTTGTTTTGTATGTACACCCTACCAACTATAGGCCAACTATAGGCTTACATGTAAAATGTAAGCCTATAGTTTTGGAATGTGCTCATCAAGGCCTTCAATAGCTTAAGTAAATCTATAGTTTTGGAATGTGCTCATCAAGGCCTTCAATTGGATACCCATATTGTAATAATAGAAGTGGTTTTTTTTTCACATTTTAAAATGGAGCCGTTTGCCGCCATATTGTTTTTTTATTTAAAGAAAAACGTTTATTAAAAACTGAAATAGCATTAAATTGATCAATATACGATACCTAAACCCATTTCTGCCGAAAAAATAAATAAATTACCAAGTTGATCCCCAAGTCTATGAAGATCGATTTTCAGCAAACTGTGCAGCGTATCCTTTACGCGTTTCAAAGTACGTAGTTTAGGTAACTACGTTTGTTAACACAAGAAAGGCTGCACTTACCTTATTCGTAGTTAAAAGAATTGGTTCAGGTTTCGTTTCCTGCGGAATTATTTGCATGGGCTGTTGGTCAGATTCCACACAAAATTCCTTTTGGAATAATATAGGAACACCTTCCGGTTCTTTAATTTTCTCATGACGCCGCATAGTTTTAAATATTTTTTCACCAATTATTATATCTCTTTTAACTGTCGTTCGTGTTTTTTTGTTATCCAAACTGAAAACTTCTAATTCCAATTCAGAATTAGCGCAAAGTTGACAGAATGATGACTTATTTCCGCTATGGTGATGATTGCATTTATGAATCCTTAGTACCTCGGGGCTGATATCGGAAGGGCCCATCTTCTTAGCTTGCTTTAATATAACTGATTTTAAATTTTCTGTAGAGCTTTCTTCTTGCATTTTGATACGTTTATTTTCTAATGCTTCTCTTTTTGCTTTACGCTCAGCTTCTTCCTTTGCTTTTGCTACTTTTGCCTCATATTCTAGTTGGTTTTTCTTTTTTAGGGCTTCTTCTTTTTCTTTTAATTTTGCAGCTCGTAATTTTTGTAATTCAGATGCGTCCATCAGAGGTGTGGACAATTCTTTTTCTAAAGATTTGCGTTCTGATTCTTTTCTCTTCTTTATTATAGGTTCTTTATCTTTAGTAGCCTGGACCTTTCGTGATTCTTTTTCTTTCTTTAATTGTACTAATTGCTTTTTTAAATTTTCTTTATCTGTTTTCTCTCTTTGTAGTTTATTATCTAGATCTTCTCTTTCCGGTTTTATCTTTTGATCTTTCGCCACATCTTTCTCTTTAAGTTTTGGCTTTAAGTCAGTTTTGGCTTTTTCTGCCTCTTCATTCAATTTATCTTTTTTTTCTGCTTCTGCCTTGAGACGTCTCTGTTCTAATTCGTCTTTTGTCGCTTTAAGCTCAGCTTCATTCTTTCCTTTTGCTACTTTTGCCTCATATTCTAGCAGTTTTTTCTTTTGTTGGGCTTCTTCTTTTTCTTTTAATTTTTGAGCACGTATTTTTTTTATTTCATTTTCTTCTCTCGGAGAGCCTTTACTACCTTTCTCTGTTACTTCAACGTCAGCTCTTTTCTCAGGTTTTACCTTAACGTCCATTTTGTTTTTTTCTGTTACTCCATATTTTATATCCCGTATAGGTTTATCCTGTTTCTGTTCCTTAACGACGAGCTGGTCGGCTAGTTTCTTTTGCTCTTCCTCATTTTTTTTTTTCTCTTCTTCTAATTTCCTTTGCTCTTCATCTAATTTCCTTTGCTCTTCCTCAATTTTCTTTTTTTCTTCAAGCGCCTGTCTTTTTTTTTCTTCAGCTTGTAGTATTTTTTCTTCTAGTGCAAGTTTCTTCTTTAAGGCTTGTTCAAGTTTTTTTTGGCGTTCCTCTTCATTTTTTTTCTTTTCTCTTTCAGCTTTAATGCGAATCTTTTCTTGAGTATCTTTAATGAGTTGTGAAGAACTTACATCGACTTTTACATTTTTTTCTTCCTTTTTGCTCGGTTTTGGAAAAATAAAACTATATTCGTGTTTGGGAACATTTCCCACAGTTTCTATGGGTCCACTTTTAGGTTTTGCCACATGTTGCTGCTCTGGTTTTTTCGCTATATGACTAATATTGTCTACATTACGTTGTGATTTTAATGTTTCATCCACATTATAACGGTCTTCCAGTTTCTTAACTGTTTTTGGACCTTCATCAGAATCATAAAATCCTTGTCTTATTTTGTCGTGTTGATATTTGTCGGCTTTACTTGGGTCATAATAAGAATCTTGTGAGGCTCTTGTTGATCTAAATTTTATCTCTCTGTTCGGTACATAATCTAGATCACGAATGCCACGATTATGATTTACTTCTTGTATTTTTATATCCATTTCAGACTCAACATAATATTTCGACGTTGATTCTTTCTGCGCCCATGGAGTAATCTTTGGGGTTTCGTATAAATCAGGTTTTTTTGATACAGGATATGGAACTATAGAATCCTTTTCAAGTCTCAGCATCTGTCTTAAGCTAAGATCATGTCTTCTTTTCAATGCTTCTTTAGCATCTATTGAAGGTATGTCTTCGAAGATTTCATCTTGTTTGCGATCCTTAAGGGAAGGTCTTGGGAGTTCTTTAAGACCTTCAGATATCTCTACAAAAGTCGTTTCCGAGTCTACCAACGGCGTACCCGGAATTATTGTATTTATATTGTTACTTTCGTGTGGTGTGTCAGGGGCAAAAGATGTTTTCACCGGTTCAATAGGTTGAATAAAAGTTTGTTGTACATAACCTTCTTTTAAATTGCTTTCGCTCAGTTCTGTATAATCTGATTTAAAATGTGTATGTGAGAACATTTGTTTGACTTCCGGCTTATGACTAGATGCAGGCGAAGTGAGACCTCGATTGATTTGAAAGTCGGAGTATGTATTTTGTTTTTGTTTGTTGACTATTGTATCTTTATGAAGATGTCCCATTTTTAATGGCAACGTTTTAAAATATTTCTTTGTGTCTTCCTTTTGTTCGCCTTTATCGGATATAAATTTCTTAACAATTTCATCGCAGGAACAAAACGGGTATTTTCTTCCTTGTGCTTTTTTACGACAGTGGTCGCATATACCCATTACCATCTTCTTGTCTATTGATTTTACTTCTTGCAGGAGTTCTTGAGCATGCTCCAACGTTTTTCTACATCGTGGGCAAGTTATGTTTTCCTTTTCTGGAAGCAGTACTTAATTTACTTATAAAATATGAATGTACCATATCGTTAACGGGAGTTTTTAAGTTTCACTTTTAGCTTATGATTTACTTGCTGTGCCCGCAGCTTCACTCACGTGACTGTGTATTATTTTAGTATTATTATTAGTCAGTACAAAGGAAACGTGAAGTCAAAGTTTATTCGAGAGAAATTAATCCACTGACGGTGGTTGTAGGGGTCCATAAGGGAGCTTCGGAAGGTTCCTGTGTAGAATAAGGCGCCCGGGTGTCACCACTGTGCGGATCGCACTGCGGACACGGTGGAGCATACGGTGGAGGTATGCCCTACTTGGGCGGAGCACCGCCATGTCCTCGTGGAGGCGATTGGCGGCAATGACCTCTCGCGTCCGGCCCTGGTCCAGGCCATGGTACGGAGTGAGAGGGCATGGGAAGCCGTCACCTCCTTCTGCGAAGCAGTAATGCTCGCGAAGGAGGAGGTGGAACGCGTGAGAGAGAGGCAAAGTTTGCGCCCTCACACCCCTAACCGCCGCCGCCGCTGGAGACGCCCTGGGCGTCGGGAATCCCAGGTGGATGCCTGGCCACCAAGGCGCGGGCTTGCGGACGGCGAGCAATGGGTAGCTCGCCGTCCGATAAGGACCAGGCCCGGGTCGATGTTCCACGCGCGCCTCAAAGAGATGTCAGCACAACTGATGGGGTCCGGTAGGACCGATGCCTGCCAGGGTTGCGGGAAAGTCCGAAAGGGATACCGGGACCTTGGCAACAGGCAACTGAAGGAACACGGGTGGGGTTTAGTCAGTAAAAGTCTGACACGCCCTTCCGCTCCGCCCAGAGCGGGAGAAGTCATTGGATGATTTCCCACCGTCAAAAAAATAAAAAATGAGTCCATAAGGGAACCCTAAAACCGTTAGCGTCAAGATGGAGGGACCAAGCCTTGGATTCCAAATCAGCCTACATAAAACTATGGTATTAACCATAAATCTACTATTTGCTAACTTTGCTATAAATTTAGCTACCTCAATGGATACGTAGTTATTTAGCAAAATTCTTGGTCCCGCCATTTTGTCGTCAAGATGGAGGGGCCAAATGGATACGCTGCCCGGAGGAGTATCCTACATATATGGTACTAGCTTCCGCCCGCGGCTTCGCCTGCGTGGTATGTCGATAAAAAGTAGCCTATGTCCTTCCTCAGGGTAATTTTGTTGATATCCGTTCAGTGGTTTAGGCGTGAAAAGGTAATATACAGACAGACAGACAGAGTTACTTTCGAATTTATAATATTAGTATGGATTTTAATACCTTAATTCTAGCTTAGAAATATGAAATTTGATTTCCTTAACATGAACCGTTTGAAAAATATCGACCATAAATGTTGGTCTCTCCATCTTGACGATTCAACAATTGGGTCAGACATGCTATTGGATAGTTGTTTTGTTTTTTTCGATGTCAGAATATTTAGTACCTTTTTTCTACCTTTAGATTATGCAAATGTCTTACTTTAAAGTTTAACTTAGAAACAAAAATCGCCAAATAAAAATTAATCAGATGTTCCAAACATTTTGTCCATCACATGTAAAAATAAATATAAGGAACCGCAGATTTTTTTACAGATTTTCTGATGGAGGTTGTATACCTACATGACAGTGTTTTATAGTGATTCGAATCAAACTGCTTAGAATCTGTCACTACAAACTGTTCCATCAAGGAGAAAAAGTCGTTCTGTGTTAATATTGTGGTGTTAATAAATGCGTTCCATCAATAAAGCCTCTTGATTTAAATATTTTAAATGTGAAGTACCTATTAATTTCGTAAGTAACCCAAAATGATAATTTAACTCATATTTATGAAAAACTTTCACAAAGACACCAAACATAAATTCCCGAAAAAAAAAAAACTGACGTTCAAAAAAAAAAAAAAGGGTTGTCTGAAAGAATTTTCTGCTCAGCAGTTTACTCTTACTGTTAGCCTGCATCATCCCACTGCTGGGCAAAGGCGTCTCCCCATGACTTCCAGCTCTTTAGCAGTATACAAGTTAGAAAACATGGTGCTCTTATTGGAACGAAGTTCTTTTACGCGGCTTGTAAACTGGCAAGAATCGTCACGCTAAAAATTGTTAATTCATGCGACTGTCTTTTTCTAATTCAGAAAGAGGAAAGAGAGAGCGAGAACGCTGGCAGAAAGTCTGACAACCAGTCTTACCAAGGGGTATCGTATTACCCCGTTACTGGGTTGTGGAGGTCAAATAGCCAGTAGCTCCATGTAAAAAACTGATATTCAGCTGGATCCGGTTAGACTGGAAGCCGAACCAATGTGTTTTCGAACTAGTGTACCACTCGTGAATTTTTTCGAAAAGCGTGTGTCGAAACAGTTCTATTCGAATCTTCATGTCACCACTTCAAAATGGTTCCCTGCATCAATTTATACTTTAAAAAAATTAAAAGAAAAAATTTTTCCCAGGGTTAAAAAATTGTGTTTTGTGTTTTATGGTTTTTCTGGTAGTTATTTTTATCTGGTAGTTAGTTTATTTTATTATTGGATAATAATATGTATAAGATAGCGTTGTTGAGTTTGAACTCTTTGAATTTATGTTGACAAGTGCTATAGCGTCAGATGGTGGTGGTGATGGTGGTGGCCAAAGGAACTCCTCAATCAAACATGATAGCACAATCGTGTTTAGACTCGTTGGCTTTCTCTTGACCAGTACTATATCCTAAGATAGTATACAGGATCTGATGATGGAGCCGGAAGGTGGTCATGGGCACTCCTCAAGTAAACCAGATAGCCACGTCGTATGTGGTTTCATTGAATATGTATTGACAAGTGCTATTATACAAGGTGGTGTCCAATCTATCCAATTCTTTGCTGATATCAGCAAATACTTGTACTTGGTCACACGGCGATGGTAATTCCAAATTCTGAAATGCACTTATATACTTTAAAAATATAGTTTTCTGAAATTCTAATGGAATCGCACACTTTCTTCCTCTCCTCATGATATCTGAGTAAATATTAAATTAAAGGGAAAATAAGAAGTAAAACACTTTTGAACTTATTACATAACATAACATCACGCCTGTAGTCCCCGAGGAGTTGCAGAGGTATACCAATAGTACACAAACATATTACCAGTTATATATAAGTCCTATGTAATAGGGTGCGAGCTTATTGCCGTCAACCAGACATAAATCCAAACTACGAGCTGCTACTGAGATATTCCTGATAGGAAAACCTTATAATACTTTGCCGACTTGGGAATCGTGCTCAGCAGAAAAATTATTAGTGACATGTATTATAAATTCAACACTCTTTGTCAGACGTGCAGTATTTAAATTTTAGCAATATGCTGTACGACAAAATGTTTAGAACACCTAATTTATTTTTTGCGAGTTTTGGTTTGGTTCTACGCGAAAGTTGTCCATAATAATGAGATAAATTATCCCTTTGGATTACAGTCAATTGAATTACACCTTGTTTGCAAATAAGTATACAAAAGATACTTTTTAAGTTAAACTTTAACGTAAGACATTTGCATAATGTAAAGGTAGAAAAAAGGTACTAAATATTGTGACATCGAAAAACAAAAAGAAACTATCCAATAGCATATCTGACCCAATTGTTGAATCGTCAAGATGGAAGGACCAATGTTTATGGTCGATATTTCTCAAGCGGTTCATGTTAGGGACAATCAAATTTCATATTTCTAAGGTAGAATTGAGTTATTAAAATAATATATATGTAGGGTACTCCTCCAACCAGCGTATCCATTTGGTCCTTCCATCTAGTATTTTGCTAAATAACTACGTATCCATTGAGGTAGCTAAATTTATAGCAAAGGTAGCAAGTAGTAGATTTATGGTATTAAATATTTATGTAGGCTGATTTGGAATCCAAGGCTTGATCCTTCCATCTTGACGCTAATGGTTTTAGGGTTCCCTTATGGACCTCTACAACCACCGTCAGTAGATTAATTTTAAATGACAAAACCGGCCAAGTGCGTGTCGGATCACGCACACAATAAAGGTTTCTGTAGTTGGGATAAAATCCCAAAGTTGGTCGATTATTACTCGTTAACTTGTAAATCCTAAATACTAGCTGTGATAGTTTTCCTTTTAACTTTGATAAAAATACTACTGCGGTGATTTTTTTCAAATATCCAAAATCACCCTTTTAGCTGGCAAGGGGAAATATTTACGGCGGCGGTAGTATTTCCTTGCCGGATTACCACCATGGGATCTGGGGGCAAAAGTCCTCGTGCACATATGGGTTGCGCGAGGAAGCGAAACGCGCCGGGGCGTAATTCCGCTGCTGCGAGAAATCATGGCTCGATCTGTCGCGTCCGGCCCGGGTCCACGCCATGGTACGGAGTGACAGGACATGGGAAGCCGTGACCTCCTTCTGCGCAGCAGTAATGGTCGCGAAGGAGGAGGCGGAACGCGTGAGGGAGAGGCAAATTTCGCGCCCTCACTCCCCTAGTCGTCGCAGGAGACGCCCTAGGCATCGGGAATCCCAGGCTGATTCCCGGCCACCGTAGGCGCAGGCTTGCGGACGGTGAGCAATGGGTAGCTTGCCGTCCGATAAGGACCAGGCCGGGGTCGACGGCGCGTTGCGCACCACGCGCGCCTCAAAGAGATATCAGCACAACTGATGGGGTCCACTAGGGCTGTTGTGCTTGTGGTTTGTTATAAAAAATAGCGTATTCAGCGAAAAGAATTATATTTAAGAACTGTTCGAATTGAAGGACAAAGTTTTTGGGGTTAGGAAGCGCGCGTCGTCCTTGAAGCTCGTTATGGCACTGTCCGCCCGCGAAATGGCGGTTCGCAACTTCCCCCTCTGACCCCGCGCACTCCCTTTACAATTTAAACGTAAACGTATTCGTTTATGCGTCGCTAACACGCCCCACCCCAGTGCTGCCTTGGCAGCACTCACTATCAACTGGTATTCGAGCGACACGCGTGACCGGTCTAGTCAACACTCCTGATTTGGTCTTTAAACGAATCATTCTGACTCGGTTGTCTTTTCCAGGAATCACTTCCTGAATTATTCCCTTGGGCCAAGAGTTGCGGGGACTGTCAGGGTCCACTATAAGTACGAGGTCACCCACTTGTAAATTTCTTTGTTCTTCTTGCCATTTCTTGCGGGGTAGCAAGTCTGGAAGTATTTCCTTAACCCATCTGCGCCAGTACATGTCAGCTAATCTTTGTGAAATTCGCCATTGTTTTCGCAGATAACAGTCTGAATTGTCAAATTTTCCAATGTGGGGTAGACCAGACGACGAGCCCAGCAAGAAATGATTAGGAGTTAATGTTTCAGGATTATTTGGGTTCACAGATACGTGAGTTAACGGCCGGCTGTTCACCATATTCTCTACTTCTGTCAACAGCGTGTTTAATGTTTCATCTCTGGGAGCGCGTTCTTTTAAAATTATTTTCAGGCTGGTCTTTACGCTTCTGATGAGCCTTTCCCACGCCCCACCCCAGTGAGGACTCGCGGGCGGTATGAAGGTCCATTTGGTTCCGCGATTTAAGGCCTCATCTTTCAGCACTTCTTCGTCCAGTTCTTTTATAGCATGTTTCAGCTCAGTATCTGCTCCTCGGAAATTTGTTCCGTTGTCGGAGTACAAATATTGTGGCCATCCTCGTCTTGCGGCCATTCTTCGTAACGCCATAATAAATGAGTCGGTTGTTAGGTTAGTTACTACTTCCAGGTGGATTGCTCGTACTGTCAAGCATGTGAATAAGACGCCGTATCTTTTTTCGCGGCGCCTTCCCACCGTGACTTCCATGGGACCAAATAAATCCACACCACAGTAAGTAAAAGGCCGTTCATGATGGGCCATTCGAGCACCGGGTAAGTCTCCCATTCGTGGTACTTCTGGTTTGGATTTTCTTATTCTGCAAGTTGAGCATTTAGATGTTACATGTTTAACGGTAGGTCGAAGTCTGGTGATCCAGTATCTTTGTTTGATTTCATTTACAACTGTTTCTTGATTTCCGTGTGCGTAGTAGTAATGATAATACTTTACGATCAATCTCGCAACGTAACTTCTTCCATCTAATATTACAGGGTTTTTTGTTTCAGGTAGAATCCCAGGAGCAGCTCCGATGCGGCCACCGACGTGCAAGACTCCGTGTTCATCCAGGTAAGGAGACAAGGTAAGTATGTTACTTGTTTTTGATACACACCTGTTGTTTTTTATTTCAGCTAACTCCTTACTAAATGATTCAGCTTGTGATTTCTTTAATAATAATATTTCAGCCTTCTTCATAGTGTCGTCGAACTCACAAGTAAGCTTCTTGCATTTATTTATAAACTTGAGTACCATAGAAGCCGATCGACGTAAGCGAAGCCAGGAACTGAATCGAGTAGCATCAGGAACGGGTAAGTTAATTTCTTGTGCATCTATTCTTATTAAATTAATACACTCCACTGTTTCTTTTCTTTCCACAGATATGACGTCATGCGGCCATTCGTCTTCGTTGCAGCGTAAGAATGTAGGTCCGTACACCCATTCATCTTGCAAGACGGGGCAAACGTAGTTTTCTCTTGTAGCAATATCGGCTACGTTTAATTTTGTAGGCACATAACGCCATTCATTCATTTGCGTTAACTCATCAATTTCGCCTAAACGGTTTGCTACGTATACCTTATAGTCGCGAGCATTATTTCTTATCCAGTGTAGCACTGTTGTCGAGTCACTCCAGAATATTCGTTGCTCAGCCTTTATGGTATGTTCTCTAGCCACTGAGTCTGCTAGTCTAGCCGCTAGGACAGCAGCTTGAAGTTCCAAGCGTGGAATAGTTATTGGCTTGTTTCCTACGACCCGACATTTACTCGCGATGAATGCTACGCGTGTAATATTCTTTTCATCATTCCATCGCCAGTACGCGGCGGCGCAGTATGCCTTGCTAGACGCATCACAAAATACATGCATCTGTAGATATCTATAACTATTTTGAGTAACAATCTTCCGGTCATTGATACTGCAACAGCTGTGCGTCGTAGCACTCGTAGCGGACGTCGCGTTTGCTACGCTCGTAGCAATATTCGTAGCAGTCGTATCGGTGGCGCTTGAGGTGGGTGGCGGGGAGATATTATTTTTCTTCTCGCTCACTCCTGTGGTAGCAGCCGTATAGTGCCTTGGCAAGCTAACATCTTGTAATGTTTTCAATAAACAAATCCATTTTGACCATTTCTCAAACACTGTATCAGTTATAAAATCATCCCAACTGATCTTTAATTTCCATGTTTCTTGTAATATAATTTTTCCAGTAATGGTGTACGGTGCTAGAATGCCATAGACGTCAAAAATTGACATTATCACGCGTAACATTTCCCTCTTGGTAGGCTTTTGAGTCCCATTTATAATACTTTCAGGTATCCGCTTGAAAGATACGTCGAATCTCAAAGTGTCATCGCTTGGATGCCAAATCAATCCAAGCGTGCGTTCGCCTTCATATTGTTGACCTATTTTGAATTTGACAGCTGCATCGCCTAGTAAATCTTTAGGTAGGCTCGCAAGTACTTCTTTACTATTACTCGTCCAATTCCGCATCTCGAACCCGCCTTTCTGGTGGATGGACATGATGTCATGAATCAGCTGTATGGCGGTCTCTTCGTTAGGTAGGCTGTCGATGTAATCATCCATATAGTGACTTTTATGTATAGCAACAGCTGCAGCAGGCATTGATGACTCGTATTGCTTTGCGTTTTTGTTTTTCACAAATTGGGCTATAAAGGGCGAGCAATTAGCACCAAAAATTAGAGACGTCATCACGTAGGTGTTTATAGGTCCTTCTGGTTCTTCTCTGTATAGAAAGCGGAAGGCATCCTGGTCTTCTGGTCGAATTTTTACTCTGAGGAACATATCTTTAATATCTCCAGATACGGCTACTCGATTTTCTCTAAATCGCAACATAATGCCGAATAATGACATAAGTAGGTCAGGGCCTTTTAATAAGTAATCGTTAAGTGATAACCCATTTGTTCTAGCTGCTGCGTCAAACACTAAACGCAGTTTCTTTTTGTTGGGATTATCGACTCCAAAGTGAGGCAAATACCAAGTTCTCGACGGTGTAACATTTAGGTTGTTACATCTTTTTGCGTAGTCGTTATCAAATAGATGCCGTATGCGTTCTTCGTATCTTTTCGCATATTCTTTGCTTCTATTTAATTTGAGTTCTACTCCTTTCAGTCTACACAGAGCCGTCGGGTACGAGTCCGGCATCACACAGTTCTCGTCTCGCCAAGGTAAGCCAACATGCCATTGACCTTTGATAAGAACAGAAGTTCGTTCTAAACTTTCTTCAGCGCGTAAGTCTTCTGAGTTCTGTCTCGGCTTGCCAGACACCCCCATAGACTCGATTGAGAACGACCTTCGTACCTCCTCCTGGATCTCTTGAAGTATACATTCAGTTTCTGTGACGTCACTAGTTACAAACAATGAGGAGTGACGTATAGCAGAATCAGGTAAGTAAACATTAGGTACCCTTCCATGCAGGCACCAACCCAGGGGAGTCCGGGTGGCACAGGGTTCATCGGGTCTACCCACCCTCATTTCCAGAGGTAAGAGAAGGTGACAATTATCTTGTCCGATTAACATTTGTGGTTGTAGTTGTGTTTTTGAGCATAAATTATGGCTGACGTCACATAGGTGCGTGTAGCTTTTAGTATTTACTGTAGACATACTTTGTGGTAGGTTTAATTCTTTAACAATTCGCGCGTCGATAGTAAACATCTTGTTATCAACTCCACACAAAGTTATCTTTGCGCGCTGTGCATCGCACACTAGTTCAGTGTCGTTCCACGCGCCACACACACGAAGGCATTCCCGGCGGCCGCGGAGCCCCACTCTCTCCGCCAGCGAAGCGCTAACCAACGAAACAGTCGAGCCGTCGTCTAGCAGCGCGGTCGTACTCACACTTCCGTTCGGACCGTGAATGTTTATAGGTACAATTTTCAACATTACGGAACAGCTGACATTAATATTAGTTATTGTTTCGGATGGAACTTCAGTTGCGGGTGAAACTTCGGGTTGTACCGCTGGCGCTGGCGCTGGCACGGATTCACTGTTGTCTTGACGCGGCTCATAATGTAATAACCGGTGATGAGACTGTCCACAATTGTTTAGGTCACAGCTGGGAGCGGTGCACGTGTCCCTACGATGATGCGCTAGTAAACACTTATAACAAATACCGTAACGCTTTACGTACAGCCATCTGTCCTTTCGTAGTGATTTTTTAAACTTTTTACACTCAGTTAATTTATGACTAGCGGTACGACAATAACGACACTTTTCTTCACTTTTTCCATCTTGCACTAGAACGGTTTGAATATTGTTCACTTTATCACTTTGTTTACGTTTGACATTGTCCGTTCTAGGTTGTAATAAAGTAGCACTACAGGTTGATATTTTCACAGCTTCTTCGGTGAGGAAATCTGACAGCACATCTAGTCTAGGTTTTGGTGATTCGGCAGTGATAAACGGGTAACTGTAGTCTGTCCACTTCGCGAGCAGAGTAGTAGGTAGCTTGAATAAAATAATGTTAGCTACTTCCATGCCTTGTAGGTATTCATAGCGGCCAAGGGCTCGTACAGCTGCGACGTAGTTCTTTACTTTGACAGAAAATGGTACAATTTCTCGATGGTAATCTGTAGACAGGTTGTTCATTTTTTTTATGTCTGACACGATGCGGGAGAGAATCACGTCAACGTTTCCGAATTGCAGTTTCAAGGTGGAAATTACGTCTGCAGATGAAGCACCACTGATGAGCAGGCCGGCGACGGCTTCTTGAGCGGCGCCATGTAAACATTTACGTAACCGCCAAAGGTTTTCTTTATCGGTGAAATTACAGATTTCTGTGGATTCCGTATAAGCTTGCTCGAAATGGAGCCACTCTTTTGGGTCGCCGCTGAAACTAGGGAGTTCTTTCGGTGTGCTGAGACGACTTATTAGTTTGGTATTTTGCTGGATGGCGGAGGACGTAACGAGTTCTTTGATTGCGCTCGCAAGCTGTTGAGTTGCTCCTTCTGTGTCGGCCGGGTTCGTGCGCGACTTGTGTTTTTCACTGTCAAGCTGCTGTAGTTCCTGTTGACTACGCTCCAACCACTTTTCAATATCACCCACGCCGTTATTTTGCTCCGATGTTTCTGATGGTGGACTGTATTCTTCTTCGAGTTCTGCTAGATCCGCCGCTAATTTTCTATCGATGAGTTCCATTTCAATGCGCGCTTTCGCCTGGGCTGCTTCTAGTTCCAGTCTCTTTTTCTGAGCTTGTATCGATTGTGATGATGACGGTTTCTTGGACTTGACCGACTGACGTGATGTATGTGAAGGCGGATATTGTTTACCGGTTCGTTCCGGTTTCACTACACTCGCGGCACAAGAAGTCTTTACTTTAAGTTCATCATCTTTCTTTTTCACTGGTGTAGACGGTGGTATTTTGTGAGCCCCGGTTACCGATTGTGACTTTGCCTCCAACTCCTCCTTTTCTCTCAGTTTGCTGGTGGTACTGCGCGTGTTTAACATGATTCTATTCGGCGGCGGAGTATTAAACATTCGCGATCTGGCTCGAAGACCACTGTTGTGCTTGTGGTTTGTTATAAAAAATAGCGTATTCAGCGAAAAGAATTATATTTAAGAACTGTTCGAATTGAAGGACAAAGTTTTTGGGGTTAGGAAGCGCGCGTCGTCCTTGAAGCTCGTTATGGCACTGTCCGCCCGCGAAATGGCGGTTCGCAACTTCCCCCTCTGACCCCGCGCACTCCCTTTACAATTTAAACGTAAACGTATTCGTTTATGCGTCGCTAACAAGGGCCAATGGCTGCCGGGGTCGCGGCAAAGTCCAAAAGGGCCTGTGGCCTGTGTGGGTTTTAGTTAGTAAGAGTCTAACGACGCCCTCCCGCTTCGCCCAGAGCGGGAGAAGTTATATGATAATATCCCAAACAAAAAAAAAAGGGGGAAATATTAAGCTTTAAAGTTTAATATTTTGCAAACGGATTCCTGAATCCAAAAATGGTTTACGTACATTCCCAATATTTTTGAACGGCCTTGCCAACGACACCCCACACCATGGGATAGACGAGAAAAAGAACTTTTCGTGTAGAGAAACCTAAAAAAATCTTTTTTCATGATTTTATTTTACCAATTTGTCGACGTGATTTTTAGGGTTCTGTACCCAAAGGGTAAAACGGGACCTTATTACTAAGGCTCCGCTATCTGTCTGTCGGTCTGTCTGTCTGGCTGTCTGTCCGTCTGTCACCAGGCTGTATCTCATGAACCGTGATCCCGGAAGCTTAACATTATGTCCGGCCAACCGACTCTTTAAAACATTGTTCCCAAAACGGCATCTATTGGAGACCAATGTTTTAAAATGTTCGCTTATAGGCTTGAAAGATAATGTTTGCAAGGCACTGAATCATTTAAAGTTAATTAATTGACGAAATACCAGAATTCCAATAATATTTTAATCACTCACATTTAAAGCTATGTAGCTACTTTCGTACTAACGATCCAGAGTAGTCTTCAGAATAATAAATATTCTTCTTGATAAGATCTTTCCATGGTATTATCTTAACGCTATTGGGCTCCAGGGCAGAAACGCCCATTCTCCTTTCACAGGAAATGCCGCAAAGGGCGAATCGATGGGTTGGTATCAAAATGACCGGATTGCAAATTGACCACGTCGCTCTTAGTCCATACACCAAAATAATTATTTAAATGTCAATTTTCCACTCACTCCTTCGTAAGGGGCGTATCAAGGGGTGAGTGGAATTGTTTAATCGAAAAATTTGTTTACTTGGTGACATAGTAAAATTTTGAAATAAAATAAGTCTGCTTATGGTGTACCTACTCTTGCGATGTTCTAATTTTGCTACATAACTTTTGATCATTAGGTAGTTTCCAGAGTCGATAATTTCTCTGAATACCGTCAAATTTTCACAAAAGGGTCAGCTTTAAATTATTTAGAGCTATTCGATTCGTTGATTTAGAGATAAATGCAAAATTAAGACCATTTGGGTACTTTCCTAAATCAATAAAATTTCGTTATATGTGCCAAAAGGCTCCATCAATCTGTCAGATATTTATATATTCACTATCAGGATAGGTTACAGTCGTTACGGGTCGTCAGAAGCCCGAAAGTCTCACAACCAATCTTACGAAGGGGTATTACGTATTACCCAGTTACTGGGTTGTGGAGGTCAGATAGGCAGTCGCTCCATGCAAAATACTGGTATTCAGCGGCATCCGGTTAAACTAGAAGCCGACCTCAACATAGTTGGGAAAATGCTAGGCAGATGATGATGATCGGGATAGGTTACACTATTGCACACTCAGACCAACCAAAATAGAAAGACGGATCACTACGTACATCAAACGTGTAGCCACAAAACTATGCTCCTGCAAGTAAACACACAGGCTCACGCACACACCTAAACAAAAACTATGCTCATCGCTCCTAGTACGTCACGAGTCGTCGTCTAGTAAACTTCAATAAAAAAAAATTGAATTATGCCTTCTTGTGTAGTGAAAACTTGTAAAAACAATAGCAAATCACATAAAAAGTCTCACGGAATCACTTTTCACATGTAAGTACTTCAAATAACATCGTTTCTTAATTTAGTAAACTATGAATTATATTGGTTCAAAATATCCTTTTAAAAATTGCCCAATTCTGGGTTTTCAAAATCGTCAGATTTAGGGACAGCCCACAATTTCTTCATCAGATTTGCCTATTTAAGTCATGGGTCAGGCCGCACTCAAACACGATCATACCAAAATCAGGCTCTGACGATCACTTTATTTTTGTCCCAATTTCGAAACTTAAAAGTGGACCCCTGACCTGGATCTCATCTGAAACATTTCAAATATATTTTCGGTGTTCTCTCGTCAAGGCGCACCTACTCAGCCAAGGGCGGTTCCAGGGGGGGAGGGGGCAGGGGCGCTTGCCTCCCCCCCCAAACGGTTTAAGTAAAATAAAATCGAATCGTCTGAATGGACTGGTCTGAATGCATATAATATGTCAAGACATTGCTTCAATGATGAACGCTGAAGAAGAAAGCTACAAGACGGTTAAAAGTGGTGCAGTCAGTTCGCACTCTCGCCCAGAGGTCTGCTAAGCCGACCGGCCTAAGCCTCAGTCGGCGAGTGAATTTTAGCATAAGTACCTAATGCTAAAAAGATAGCATGGTCCGAGGGGCTCGCGCGCCCAAAGTTAATACGTGGGCAGCTTTCCTGAAGATGTAGCTGACACTAATGTATGAATGAATGGTCAAAAGAACTAACCAAACCAATTCGGTTGAGTGCTAAAATGATTGAACTCACTTCGCTCGCACTTGCAGCCCAAGTTCTCATAATTCTTAAACTTTATAGGTATTATCGATAAAGTAACTCTTAATTCTGTATCTAGAGTGTGCTAAAATTGTATTATTTTTGTAGTTATTCTTATAGGGTATTGAAAAAGAATGAATCCCAAAAACAGGGTCCAATACAAGATATGGGAGACTCTTCTTATCTGTTTGGCCCATGTGCCCCTCCCAGAAATAAATCCTGAATCCGCCCTTGTACTCAGCTATCAACTTTTCACCCTGCACATCTAAAACCCTCAAAAACCCTCTGGGCTCACCGGACCACCGCGCAAGCTTCCTCTACCAAATGAAAAGAGAACTTTCAAAATCGGTCCACAATTGACGAAAATATGGATAAACATAGAAAAAAAAAACATACAGACGAACCACTCTCTGCGTCCAGCACTCGGTATGGCAACACGCCGTGTTCTGGTTTGCAATTGGTCAGTCGTCATCCTGAGGATGCCTCGATGAGAGGTGAAACACGTGTCGATTTCTTACAGGTTTTTTTATGACTCTTGAAGAATAGTTAAGCGGAATAGGTTACTAAATATATCTACGTCTATTGTATTTTATAATGGATTTCCGCAGTAACGCCTGAATCAATTAACTATATACAGACAAACATTAACCTGCTCCTTTTGTAATGTTGGTTAAAAAACAGCGTTCCACCGTGATCTAAATAAATACCGTATTACCTAGTTCTGATGTTAATTCAGAAGATGTTATTTTCACGTTTTTCTTATTGTATAAAATAAAAACATCTCTGGTTGTGTTTGCAGCGCTTTCAGCCGCTTCAGCTTGTCTTATCTGTTGATGTGAAAAGTGATTAGTTCATGATAAGCTTTGGTAACTCGCAAAATTCAAATGATCTCTTATTAGGTATTTTGGAATATTTAGTATGCAGATGTGTGTTAGGTCGCTCAGAACCTTCGTTCCCATATCATTATTATAGTATTCCCAAAATGTAATATTCTCATTAAGAGAAGTATAGTCACAAGCATAATAGTTATTTATGCAACTATTATATAATAAGGGGTATTAAAACACGAATGTGGGTTGTGGTGTGGAGTGATAATAGTATCACATGCGTGTTTTAATACCTAATTATGTACAGTTGCATACAAAACTTTATCTACACCCATATTATGAATCCTCTATAAAAGGTTCTTTGTAATACTAATATCGAACAAAAATGGCGGGATACAACGCACGTGAATTCGAATAAACTACAAGTTTTTTTTTTAATGACAGCTTAATTAGTGAAACGCGCCTGTCGACAGCGTTCTTTTTTTGAAATGAGTTGCATTATGAAATTTAGTACAACATTATAACACTCGTTTGGATGATATAATGATTACTATGGCACTGGTTGTTTTAATGTTCGCAATAAGCTAACTGTTTCAGAAACTTTTATTGACGATTTATAGCATGAGTGTAGATACAAATATTAATACTACCTGCGCCCCGCGGTTTTAGCCGCAAGTCTCGATCCCGTGGTAATATCGGGATTAAAGGTAGTAAGTAGTACTAAGTCCTTCTCCAGATCATGGTCTACCCATGTACAAAATTTCATCAAAATCCGTTCAGCCGTTTTAGCGTGAAAGCATTACAAACAAACAAACAAAACCCACTTTATTAACGTACACAAAAACTGTATCAAGTTTTTTGTTCCAATAAAAATTTGTATAAATTGTATTTGTACTTTCGCATTTATAATATTAGTTAGGAACTAGCTGTTGCCTGAGACTTGGTCTGCGATCCAGGATAATAAGTAGCCTATGTCCTTCTTCTGGTCATGGTCTACCCATGTGCCAAATTTCATCTAAATCCGTTTAGCCGTTTTAGCGCGAAAGCGTAACAAACAAACTCATTTTCGCATTACAATAATAGTAAGGACTAGTTTCTGCCGTATGTCAATAAAAAGTATCTATCTCCTTGGCAAAATTTGTCGAAATCCGAAATTCTCACTGAACGGATTTCTAAAAAATTTGGCAATTTAGGCGTGAAAAGTTAACATACAGACAGACAGACTGAGTTACTTTCGAATTTATAATATTAGTATGGAGCATGGATAGTTAGAATGGACAGTTCGGGCAATAACACATATCTTTCTGATTTCATTACCTATTAATTCATAAATATTTAAATATTTAAAAAAGTACATAAATTTCAATTAAAAAAGTCACATTGGTACTTGCTCGGATTTAAACCCACAAACCCATCACGACCTATGAGTAGCATATTTTCGGGGAATATCATAAATTCTATCAAAATTATAACATGTCCAAAAATGCAAGTCTCGCAACGCGATTCTTCTTCCGCAAAACGCTGGGAAATTTAATGTAAAACCAAATTGGTTGATTTATTCAGTACCTATCTATGGGAGCATCTATCCAACAACTTTGTCTAAATTGTTACCACTTAATTAGTTATTATAGTAACTAACAATTTTTTATAGTGACCGTATCAATATTAGACATCTTTATTCATATTAACTATAGGGCTTGATATAGGGGATGAAAGTTTGTATAGGAAACCCAGCACTTCTTAGGTTAGGCATATGAAAATTCAAATTTAAGGTTTTGGTAAAAATTAAGGAATAAGTAATAACAGCCGCACGGGTCGATCCAACAGCCGGGGTTGGTCTGTGGATGAGTGACCATCCCTACATACCGAGACTCCTCCGTGCCTCGGAAAGCACGTTGTTACGTATGGAAAAAAGATTTAATAATAACAGTTCCGAGGCCCCGCCCCCGCGACGTTCGTTACACGTTCGTAGAGTTCCCATTCGCTCAGCAAACTCGCGTGCAAGCTGATGGAGAGCGAACTGGTCGGTCTGAGCGGAGTGAGTCACTCCGCTCAGGCCGACCAGTTCGCTCTCCGCCACCGTACGGTGCGCATGTAATTCGCGTGCCCCACGATTTTCCCGCGACTTTGCGTATTGTCGCCGCCACGAGGTCTCATACACGATAAACCAAGTCAACTGTTTCATTTTTTACCCACTAATCACGTACTGCGTGCTGTACGCAACATTAAGTGGTCCTTCGAGCCGGATTTTGGATCTCGGCCACGTGTATTAGTCGGAACAAAACCTGTGTGCAGGGATGTCACTACTTCGCACACCCCCAAAGGGTGTTATAACACGTAGTAAACGTGCCACGGAGCAGCTGGCTACTAGTAAAAGTGAACAGTTAACCGTAAAATCAGTGAAAAGTGATAAAACCGCGTGTTCGTCGGCGGCGGCCCGCAAAAGGCTAAAATATGAAGCGGCTCAACTTCAAGCAAAAATCGACCTTGATTTGGCTAAAAAAGATCTCGATTTAGCCTCAGATTTAGCACATAAAAGTGCACAAATTCAAAAAGACTTGGTCTTGAAAAAACTGGAAGTCGATCGAAAAAACTGGAAGTCTTAAAAGAAGACCGCGCCTCGGTCTCGAAAAGTTCGAGAATAGTCGTTTCGTGGTTCGATAACCAAGATGGCGTCGCGTCCATCGCTAAAAGCGATTTAGCAGATAATGTTTGCCCAATAAATTCGATGCCGACGTGTAATAAAACCTGGAACCATGCAGAGCAGCAACAGGACTTCGTCAACGAGCGCCTGACACGCGGCGACTGCATCGACCAGTTGACGGAGGCGTTGCACCAAGTACTTACTAGAAGTAACGTTCGTGATGATAATAATAATAGAGAACTCCTTGCGCGCCTAGCAACATCAAAAGATTTACCGGTGTTCGACGGCGACCCTATGCAGTGGCTGCAGTTCCGGGAGTCGTATAAAGAGTCGTCACACTTATGCAGTTATAGCGATGCAGAAAACATTTGGCGGTTACGAAAGTGCCTACGTGGTTACGCAAAAGAAGCCGTGTCATCGCTCCTCATCGGCAACACATCACCGCAAGCTATAATTGATACTTTAGAATTACGATTCGGCAGACCCGAGTGTATAATTAATAAAATATTCACTCAACTCAAGAAAATTCATCCACTTCCGACTGCATACCACACGGAGATCGTGAATTTCTCGATAAAAGTTAAAAACTAGGTCACAGCTGTTAAAGCTATTAAGCTGCAGGAATACCTACAGAGTCCGGAAACGACGTTAATAATACTTTCGAAGTTACCGCCCGCCCTTATCAATAACTGGGCCGAGTATACTTACGAGAGGCAAGATAGTTCTATACCTAAACTAGAAATACTATCGGAGTTTTTATACAGAGAAGCAACTATTGTCGCAACCTCAGGTGTGAGTTACATTCACAGCCAGAACGATTTAAGGAAGAAATACGACAATAACTCATCATTCAATACAAAAACTCATTCAGTGTTAGCATGCACTACTAATTCCGACAATAATTGTATGTTTTGTCGTGCCTCTCCTACGCACCCATTGGACAAGTGCGGCAAGTTCAAACGCGCTATGAGACACGATCGATGGCAATTTTTACGTGCTAAACATCTGTGCTACAAGTGCTTGAGCGCTCGGCACAGTGAACCCGCCGCGTTACACTATTATTTTCATTTACTATATTTATGTTTTCTAATATTTCTTCATTAATTTTTATTTTATTTTCAGGTTCCTGAGGCCAGCAAGAGCATGATTGATGTAAAAATGACGGACCGGTAAACCACGATGAGTCGCTGCTAAGTACGTAGTCGGTACTTTTAGTTCCTAAATCCGCCACGTTGACGTCAGTCGGCAGGTAGTGCCACTCGTCAGCATTGCTTAGTTCGTCGATTTCTTCTAGATGATTAGCGGTAAAAACTTAATATGTTCTACAATGATTTCGTATCCAGTGTAAAACAGTAGTAGAATCTGTCCAATAATAAACTGAACTTGGTTTCAAACGATGTTCATTTTTAATATTATTTGCTAATTTACACCCTAATAAAGCACCCTGTAGTTCCAGGCGCGGCACTGAGATCGATTTCGTAGGTGTAGCTTTAGATTTACTTGCGATAAACGCTACAATAATATCTCCATTGCTCATTTACTTGCGGTACGCGACGGTCGCGTATGCGCTCGACGACGCATCGCAAAATACGTGTAGTTCTAAGTTTACGTTACTCGCGTTCTTACCACTATCACAAAATACCAGAGCGGAATCCTAATATTATTTATATTTTTAGCTTGAATTATCCAACACTGAAATAAATTATTTAACTCGTCATTCAATTGCTCATCCCATTTTATATTTGTTTTCCAAGTTTCGCGCATTATTATTTTTCCTTCAATTGTAAATAGTATCAGATAACCATGAATGTCAAAAATAGACATTACAATGCATAACAGTTCGCGCTTCGTTGGTCTTCTTTTTAAGATTAGAACTACTCGTATTTTGCGATGCGTCGTCGAGCGCATACGCGACCGTCGCGTACCGCAAGTAAATGAGCAATGGAGATATTATTGTAGCGTTTATCGCAAGTAAATCTAAAGCTACACCTACGAAATCGATCTCAGTGCCGCGCCTGGAACTACAGGGTGCTTTATTAGGGTGTAAATTAGCAAATAATATTAAAAATGAACATCGTTTGAAACCAAGTTCAGTTTATTATTGGACAGATTCTACTACTGTTTTACACTGGATACGAAATCATTGTAGAACATATTAAGTTTTTATCGCTAATCATCTAGAAGAAATCGACGAACTAAGCAAGGCTGACGAGTGGCACTACCTGCCGACTGACGTCAACGTGGCGGATTTAGGAACTAAAAGTACCGACTACGTACTTAGCAGCGACTCATCGTGGTTTACCGGTCCGTCATTTTTACATCAATCATGCTCTTGCTGGCCTCAGGAACCTGAAAATAAAATAAAAATTAATGAAGAAATATTAGAAAACATAAATATAGTAAATGAAAATAATAGTGTAAACGACTTACCTGTACCGGAGCCGACGCGCATCTCCAGTTGG